>WEIT01009721.1:32164-46223 GCA_013389985.1 Dryoscopus gambensis | reverse complement strand
GTGTGGGGCTGGGGGGCCTGGCTGCCCTCCCCACCAAGACGGGTATGGAGGCAGGCCATCACCAGTACAGCCTGAGGCTGAACCACTTCCCCGGGCTGTAAGGTGGCTCCACCACCCAGGAACATCCCAGGGTACACAGCCTGGCGGAGGCAAAGCAGCCTTACCAAACAGCGCCTTCCTGGTTGGATTGACAAGGGAGACGTCGTCACAGGGGCTTCCACCGATCACCAGGTCAAAAGGACCCCACTCCTCAATCTACAAAGAGACAATCCAGACCATTAGGAGATGCCACGGAAGCGGGTCTCTCCTCCCAGATGGGGCAGGGGACAAGCTTGTCCCAGAGCTGGTGGGGTGAGACCCATGCCCCCATGGTGCCGTGTCCCTCAGGCTCCCACAGAAGCACAGCTCACGTTTCTCTTGGTTATGTTCCTGACACCGTGCACGTAGGTGATGTTGCCCTCGGGCCGCACAGTGCCCGTGGCCATGGGGTTCTCGCAGATCTCTGAGGCAATGTACTTCTCTACTTGGATGCCCAAGTCCTTCAGCACTGTGTACCCTGCCAACGGACAGAGGTCTGAGGTCGCATTGCTCTCTTTAGCCTCCAAGTCTCCTTCGTCAGCACCGCTCGATGTGGCTGCTCCTGGATGTCCTAGGTGGGTGTAGCCAAACAGCAATTCAAGGTGAGTAAACTTGCATTTGACCCATTCCTCCAGGCAGGTTTGCTCCCAGAAGAAAGCAGAAATGCCAGAGCTGAGTGAACTGAGCCAAAACAGTTGCCCTCAGGCACTTCAGAGTACAGGTCACTGGTGTCCCCACAGCTCTGGCTTCTCAGGGGAACCAGCCACACTCAGCACAGCAGGAACACATCTGTGAGCAAAACTCCCATGCTCTCCCTTCCATCCTTCCCTCCATCCCTCCCCTCCTCCACCACCCTGTCCAGCAGGAAAGGGAGACCCTGCCTTCATCCCCCTTCTGATGGGGATCTCCCTGCTTTCACCCCCTCCTCCCCACCAAGCTTTTAGAGACAGGTTTGAGGCCATGGAATGATTCATCCCCGATGCCCAGTGCTAAGAGCTGCCCAGCAGTGCTTCCCTACTGCCTCACCTGTTGCCACCCCATCGAACAACGAGAGCACTCGAATTGGTCTCCTCTTCGCTGGAGGAACTGTTGGGTAGATTTTGGGTGCAGCCTGCGATGGAGACAGCCATGAAGCCCCAGCCCTGGCAGTGCTGCATTGCCCCATAAGGCTCTGAATGCAGCGCCTCCACCTTCAGGAGAGCATCTGCAGGGCCAACACCTGGCACCCTTGGGAAGGGTGGATGAACAAGACCAAGGCAGAGGGAAGAGGAATTCCAGGTCGCTTGCCCTGCCCTTGGTGACCCTCTCCCCCACATCCCAGCATCTCGGGCTCCCTGCCCACAGCCCTTACATATTCCTGTCCCTTGTCACTGGTGAAGAAGTCCTGCAGGCGGGCGTTCCAGTCCTGCCGGCGCTGCAGCACGCCGTGGCTCTGCTGGGGCTGGCACATGTAGCAGTTCCAGGGCTCCTGCTCCTTGACTTTGCCGGATGTCCCTCGCCCCACCAGCACGTCCAGACACTCCACACAGAAGCACCTGCCCAAACCACAACAGCTCGTGCTCGTCACCCCAGCAACCCCTCTGGGTCACCCCAGCTTCTCCTGGAGTCTCCCCTGCCATGCACCAGAGTCCCCACCATTTTAAAGATTATTTTTCCAGGCAGTACCCTGGTTTTTAGGGCTGATAACACAAGCTGATGACCAAGATATGGGTAAATCTCCTGCCAACCTCCACAGGGCTTACTCAGGTGATACCTGGCTTGGTAAGGACAGGTAGGCTGCGTTGGGATGTGCTGCACGGCAGCCAGCTGGGGAGAAGCACAGCCTCTGCCCAGGCTCATGGAGGACCCTGCTTCCTGCAGCTCCCTGGGAGTGATGCCAGGCCCTCAGCCGCAGGAGCAGAGACATGGGGCTCACCTGCAGCAGCTGGCATTGCTGCAGAGCAGCAGCTCCTTGCCTGCGCAGCAGATGGTGCAGTAGGACTGGTACCCATCTTCGTCATACATGTAGAAGTACTCCAGGAATCTATCCTAGCAAAAGGACATCCAGGAGGAGACAAGGACAGAGGATCAGGAGCCGTGCTCAGAGGGTGAAGAGAGAACACAGCTTTGCTCCATTCCCAGTGCACGCCGAGATCTTGGAGATGCACATCCTTAGTGTTTCAAGGTGGCGAGGGACAGCCCCATGGGGGACACAGCATGGCCATGGCACTGCCACCCCCTGTCCCAAGCAGCACTGCCTGGACCCCAGCCCCATCTTCTGGCCCCAGGCTCCTGCTCAGCCCCAGCACGGCAGCACTTACCCTGCACGTCTGGCAGAGACCCCCCTTGAACAGTGGGTGGAAGGTGGCCGGGTTCCTCCTCCCGCAGGACAAACAGCTGTCTGTGGGACAGAGAGAGCTGCGCTCACCCAGGGCAGGGACCCCTTACACCCCACCACAGGCTGCAGAGGCTGGAGCCTCCCTTTGGAGCCGTGTCTGGATAAAGCCTGCCCTCAGAACTGCATCCAAATGGGGCCTGCCTTGGAACCACATCCAGATGTGGCTGTGGCTCCCCATGGAGGATCTGCACAGCACCCTGTCCCCCTGAGCACCCTGCACTCACAGCCCTTCCCCCCCTCCCTCATGGTGCAGTTGAAAAGGGACCCACAACCCTTGCTGAGCACCCCCAGCACCTCACACCTCTTCCAAGGAGAGACAGGACCAGCGATTACCTTCCAGCTTCCCGCTGTTGTGTGTAACTTCGGAAACCATTTGCTCTTTATAAAATTGAAAAGAAAAAAAATGGGAAAAAAAAGATTTATCATTCCTTTTGTAACAAACTCTAAATGCACTCTGCTTACAGCTGCCTTATTTCTTGCATTAGAACTGCTCCAGCTCTGCTGGGAGATTTTGGTACAAAACCCGCATCCTTTCACTGATGGATACTAGATCTCAGCGTAGCAGCACGTGGTTGTGGCTCCAAGCTGAGGCACTAGTGGGGCCCAGCCCATGACCTGCACTTGGGTTTGCTGGTGTCTTGTAAGGCACAAGTCAGCACCACCAGCCCGCAAAAGCTTTTGCCTTCAGAAATCAGGCTCATGGTCCCTGGGAAGAGCCAAACCTTTCCCAGAATGGTTTCCCAGTGCTCTCAGGGTGCACGGCTCAGGCCAAGCCACTCCCCAGCTCTCTCTGTTGGTTACCTCGAGTCTGGTCCTCTTCCACACGCTGCTCCTTGCTGTTGTTGCAGGGGTAAGTCTTCAGCCTCTTGGCTGGGGGATACTGTTCAAGGGGCATCACCTCCTCTGTCCCATTCCTCAGCACCCCATTCTCTGCAAGGAAAAGGCAGCTCCCTGAGGACAAGCCTCCAGCCTCAGGACTCTCCCAGGGCACCTCCTGCCAAGCCAGGTCTCACCCCAGACACAGCAGGACCCTTCCTGGCCACCTATGTCCCCACACATGGCACAAGGCTCAGCCAGGTCTCATTTCCATGGGGCAAAGGCTCGAAGGGTGTTTTGCTCCAGCTTTTTGCAATGCTGCTGTGGGGCACCCGGTGAGAAGCCCCAGGACCACCTTGGGACTGGACTGGCATGGCCACAGCATAGGGTGAGCAGGCTCAGCCGGGGCCGGCCCCCAGTGGCCACTGCCCATGCCAGCCCCCCCCAGCCCCCACCCAGCTGATGCCACCACCTCACCTGAGCCTTTGGGTGGCCGCAGTCCCTTGAGCCCCAGGGGTTTGAAGCCAGTGATTGCCCAGTCGATCATGGGCTTCAGCTGCTCCTCCAGCGACTCCCTGGGGCCAGTTGTAAACGTCTTCCCCGACCGGCTCCGGGCAACCTGATGAGGATGGACAGCAGGGGACAGGGTGACAGGGTGGTCTCTGTCAGGGGAGCAGCCACAGCCTGCCAGGGCCACAGCCCCAGGCCCCCTCCCCACCCAACACAGACACACACACGGGGCTTGGTGGCCCCAGGACAGTGGCAGCTGACAGATTCCAGCTCTGGGTGTGCCCTTGGCTGCACTCCGGTGCCTCCATCCCTGCAATGAGCCCATCTGTCCTCCACCAGCCCCAATGGAGCCAGAAGCAGGGACAGCCCAGCCCCAGCTCTTGCCCAGATTCTGCTCCCTGGCAAGCGGCAGGCAGAGAAGGCAGAAGAGGTGCCTGTGGGTCTGCAGCCCCATATGCAGACATGTGATGCATCCCTTGGATGGGGGTTGGATTCACAAGTGCTCACAGCACCAGCCCTGACTTCAAAGGGCACCAGCACTGACCCGGGACACCTCTGGCCAGCCTGGCACTGCCCTACTGCCATGATGCTGTCATGTCCAAGCCCTTGCAGGGAGCCTGGCCTGGGGTTCTGCAGCAGTGGGACCCTGGAGCAGCAGCAGCTACTCCTAAACCTTCAGGATAAGCAGAGTTTGGCCCCACGGCTGCTCTTAGAAATAATCTCAGCAGAGATAGAAGGGTTTTCCTGCATCCCATCCCACTGCCCCCCCAGCCCAGCTGGTTCAGCTGGCACCTCACCCACCCACCCACCCCTGGGGGTTACCTCCAGGGCATGGTAAATGGCGCGGCGGTAGGACACCAGCTTGTTGAACGTGGAGGAATTGAAATGCTGCCTAAAGGCCATCAGTCCCACCAGTTTGTCTGCAGAAACCTGGGAAAGAGCGCAAAGACCTCACCAGTGAGACGGGAATGCCCTGTTCAGCCATATCCCCCTGGCACTGTGGTCCCCAGCTCCAGCACTGTGGCCACGCGAGGAAGCCCAGTGGCAGCTTTGCAGAGAGCAGCAGTGTGACAAGGACGGGTGGGTTGCACCCTCTGCCGGCACTGCTGGCGTGACACCAGCACAGCACTTCCTCCATCCTGCCTGCAGCATGGGAGGGGTTGGATGTCCTCATTTCCATTAGGGAAATGTTCAGGGTCAGGCACTAGAACAGGCTCCCCGGGGCAGTGGTCACAGTACCAGCCTGCCAGAGCTCAAGGAGCGTTTGGGTGACACTCCTGGGCATATGGTGGGATTTTAGGGTTGTCGTGTGCAGGGAAGGAGTGTGACTCGATGATCCTTGTGGGTCCCTTCCAGCTCAGCTTACTCTGATTCTGTGAGGGTGATGGGGCTCTGAGGGGGCATTCCTCCCCAGGCAGGGGGTGACAGGGGAAGCCCCGGAGCATGGACAAAACCCTGTGAAGTGGCCAGGCAGACGTCCCCATGTCTGGATGCTGCCACCAACCTACAGTGACCGGTCATCAGTTACAGACACCAGAGCCATGAGAACCTGCCAGGGCCTGGCTATGCTGAGCACTGGGAGGGGAGGCCTGGGAGGCTGCAGGAGCACACACACCCCACAGCCAGCCTCAGGAGTGGGGCAGAAACGTGCAAGGGAGGGTGTTTTGGCCCGGGCAGCAGCCTTACCTCGGAGAACTTCCCGTCTCCAAACCACTGCACCCACCGCATGCCCGAGACCGCCTGGCGCTTGGCCGTGGCTCTGTGGGAGACAACAATCGCAGGCCACCAGGAAAAACCTTTGATCTTTCCCCAGACGAGCTCCCCAATTCCAAATTCCTTCCCATCCTGAAAAGGAAAGACAAGAGATCAGCCAAAAGTACAAACCCCCTATTTTATCCGGGCAGTGGTGCAGGAGAGCCCTGAGGCACAGGGGACGGCCCTGGTGTGTCGCCACGTGTGTCACACATGTGGCCTCTGTGCAGTGATCTACAGAAGCTGCATGCCCTCCCTCAAGCACAGGGCCAAGCCATTCCCCCCGGCAGCACTGGATCCCAGCCCTGATCCATGCTGGAGCTTGGTGGGGAGGCCTGTGTGTGCCAGCCCCACGCCGAGCCCGTGCCTGGCACACGGCGTGGTGCATGCTCTGTCCTGCACAGCCCTCCTGGCTCGGGGCCCCGTGCGTGTCCACTCCTGCCTGCCCTCCCAGGGTCTCTGCAAACACCGGGGAGCCTCGCACCACGGTTGTTCCCTGGGTGCCCCGAGCAGATGAGGCTCCTCCTTGGCACAGGGCAGCCCCTTCACAGGGCTCGCAGCTCAGCCTGTGTGGCTGCACCCCAGGGAGAGGACACCCACCCACCCTCCTCTTGTTCCCACTGAGGAGAGCAGGAAATGGGGCAGAGTGAAAACAGAAGAAAAAAGAAGAGCTGAGAATTTAGGTGTGACCCGTTGCAGGCCATGCTGGGTGCTGTGCACAGCAAGGCACCATATACAGGGCATAGTCACCTCTCTCCCTGCAGAGCCCTCCTTCCCAGCCTTGTTCTGCAATTAGGTACTTAATTATGCAGCAAGATGCAATTGCCCAATTCCTGCAAGTCTGGGGCCCTGCCCTGTGGCCCGCAGGCACCGAATCCCGCTCTGCAGCCCCAGCAGCTTCGGTTCTCTCCAGCATCCCCGACAGAAATGTTTTCTGCACATGCAACTGCCTGTCTCAGCAGGGCACGGCACACGCCACACGCATGCGTGTCTCGGGGGCCCACGTGTGCCACCAGTGGCAGCTTGGTGGGGCTGGCCCCAAAGCATCCAAGCCTGATGGATGGAGACAGCCCGGCACCATCGCACCCCAGGCATGCAGGGTAGGGTGGGCAGGAGAAACAGCATTGAGGTTTCCAGGTTGTTCTGGGACAAGTCACCGAGGTTCATCCTCGCCCCACACCGCGCTGGGTTCAGGAGCAGGGTTCAGCCCCTCCGCACCTGGTATTCCAGCGCCATGCCCATGTCTCTGCTCTCTGACTCCTCGGCCCCCGGCTCAGCAGAGCCGTTCTGCCCCTCCTGGGAGCTGCTGCCAGACAGCGTGCTGCTGCTCCGGGATGAGTCCTGGGAGTCGTCCTCCGTCAGGTCGATGGTCACCGGTGTGGACACGGCTGAGCGACGCCTGGAGCTCTACATGGCGGAGGGAGAGGAGCGTGAGTGCAGCAGGGAGAGGGGCAGGGAGAGCAGAGACCTGCCCCCCATCATCCCCCATCCCCGCATCACCCCCAGCCCTGTGTCAATCCCCCAGCCCCACAGTCAGGATCGGAGAGGGGGAGCCAGGGAGTGGGGGCACCACTGCAGCCATGAATAGAGAGGAGAGCCCTTAATGGGGGCATCTGCAGGAGAACTGCTCTGCTTTTACTTGCCAGACCCAGAGCGAATGGTGCACCACTGCTCCCTCCCATTTTCCTGTCCCAAATCCACCCCAGGATGCTCAACGCATCCAGTTCATAGCAGGGGCAAGAAACAGCACATAAACACACCCCCTTCACAGGGGAAACTGAGGCACAGAGAGGCTGCAGCATCTCTGAAGACACTTGACCAGGGCACAGCAGCAGTGCAGGTCTCTGCAGCCCCAGGGAAGCCCCAGGGAAGCCCTGGCCCTGCCAGACCCTCACCCGCACGGGAGTTGACAGGTCCCTGAGAGTCTCCACACTGCGTGGTGGTCCCTTGATCCTCATCTCGTGCCGGGTCCGCCCTGCCTGGAACAGGAGGCAGAGGGTGGGCTTCTGCCTGAGGCTGCTCTCCCACCCAGCCCTGCCCCAGGGCTGCACGTGGGGTTGCCCTCCTCACGTGGGGACACACACAGTCTGCGCCTCACGGGGCTGAGCACTACAGGCAGTGCCCTGTGGAAGGTGAGAGGAGGCAGATGGATGCTGGAGGCACCTTGTGCTTGAGCCCCTTTGGGCAACTTTCCACTCCACAGCATCTCTACGAGGTTCGGGAGCCCCATTGCTGCAGCCCACGGCAGCCAGCATGACAGAGAGAGCAGGACCCATAGCTGGGAGGATTGGGATGTCAGGAGACCTACAGACCCTGGCAGAGCACCCACCCCAGGCACGGACCCACTTACACACCCTGGGTGCTCTCACACTCCCGTGGGTGCTCTTTCCCACAGCCGGCCCTGCAGCAGCACCCAGGGCAGCTTTCCCTGGTGGTCACAGTTAGAGCCCAGCCCGGACTTGTTTCCTGCACCCAGCATAGCAGAAGTTCAAAATTAAATGAGATTTTGCAGTGAGGAGCCCCCAAACTAAACATAGAGGGAAAACTGAATTTTCACCCGCTGGATTTATGGCTCTTTCTTTTGGAAGCTGCCTCATCTCAGGCAGATCTCCAACCTTGGGTTTTATTTCTAACTCAAAACAATAAAGCCAGAAGGCAAAAATGCCTCCAGACCCTGGAGGTTTGTCAACCTAGTCAACAAAAGAGGGTGGGTGAATCTGGGGTCCAGCCCCACAGCAGCTAAAAGCAGCCCACCCCGGGAGTGGGAGGCACGAGGTGCTTCTGTCCTTCTACACGGCCAAGCCTTTACAAGGAAATATCAGCGTAATTATTAGGCTTCTGCAACATGTAATTGGCATTGCTGCACCCCACCCCCCCCCCCCCCCCCACCACTGCTGTGGTATCATGAGAAGCAAGAATTTAAAAATTTAAAAATATTACACTGGTGAGTATTGCATCCATCACTGGACTGTTCCTCTGGCACTGAGCACAAGAGAAGCCCACAGGGAAAGAGATGAGGATCCTGGCACTGGATGCCCCACACAGACAGCCCCCAAAAAGCACCCTAGGTGTTCACTTACCTTCTGCACCTGCACCAGATCAAGTGGCCAGGCCAGGTCCTCCTTGGAGAGATCTCCATTGCTCTCCTTCTTCAGGGGCAGCAGCTCCAGGCCCCTGGGATCTGTGCAGGGACAAGACAGAGCAGCCTCAGGCTCTGCAAGCCCTCCTGGCCATGACCCTGCATGCCCCAGCCTCCCACTGCTCCCAGCAGCACAATTTGGAGACACCAAAACCTCACCTCGAGAAATGTGGCTGGGAGCAGAGACAAGTGGTGTCCCCAGGGCTCCCCATTATGGCACCACTGGCACCACAGCCCCAGATCACCCAGTTGCCCCCTCAAAACTAGGAGGGATTAGCAGCAGGCATGGAGACATTCTTACCTACTTCTCTGTTCCTGAAAGCTCAGAGGCACAAGGAGGCCACCTGCCAGCTATTCAGGGCTTGTCACCAGGCCATTTAAAGCAGGACCTTGTGAACCCAAGAGGTGGGATTTGGGAACCCTGACTGGAGAATCCCAAGGGCAGTGATGCAGCCCCTCAGGTCATTGGCAGCCCTCAGGCTGGTGGGGCTCCTCCGCTTTCCCCACTCCATGCGGTTTAAACTATTGAGGAGCAGAGCCAGCAGCTCGGTGTGGCACCCATGTCCACAACCACACCATGGCCCAGATGTGCTACTGGATCACAGAAACCCAGTGTGGTCATGGAAGGACTCTGGCCACAGCCATAGTGCTCCACCCCCCAGCAAAGCCCTGGCACAGGGGCTGTGAGATCCCCAGCCGTGTGCATCCTTGCACATCCTGGGAGCACTCTGGGCACAGCGTGGTGACCCTCACCTGGAGTGCTGGGCTTCCCGTTCGCCTCCAGTACAACGCCAGGTGCATTGTCCCCGTTGATGAGGATCAGCTTTGCCCTACAGTCTGCCTCATCCTGCCCGTGGCTATTGTCCTTTTTCATGGTCGCCTGTAGAAGCCACAATGGAAAGGAAATTCAGCTGTGCAAGGAAGCCCCAGGGAGGGCAAAGCAGACAGAGTGAGCTCCTCGAGCCAGCCTCAACTTCATGCCCTTAGCAGAGGGGTCTGACTGGAGACACATCCAAAGGTCCCAGGAGATAAAGGGCAGTTGCACATAACCTCCATGCAAATGTGGTGGCCCTAAAGGTTAATCAGCTCCATCTAACAGAGGTTCCAGATGCAACCCACTTATCCTTAAGGAACACCAGGTCTTTCCCCAACATCTGTATGCTGTGGAGCGCTCCTGCCTTGGAGCTGCTGAGCCCCAGCTCACTCTGACAGACCCTGGAGGGGAGTTGCACTTCCTGGCCACCCTGTAGAAACCAGGGGACAGCCCACCCCAGGGGACAGCCCACCCCTGGGGCACCGGCCTCCCTGTGTTCCAGCTGCCCAGCACGCCTAGAGGTGGGTGGGCTGTTCCTGCAGCAGTAGGACAGGCAGGCAGCCCGCCATGGGGGGCAAAGTCCTGGAGCCTGCGTTAAACTCTCCCGCAGGGAGAAAACTCCTCCTGCCCCCCTGCTCGTGGCCTCAGCTCCCCCGCCCCAGGGTGAAGGGGTAGAGCAGGGGGCTCGGCAGCACCCGGCACCCCCTGCCCTCATGTCCCTCTGCAGAGCTGGGGCTCGCCTTGCCTGCTGCCTTCCCTTGGGTGCCCTCCCTGGATCTTGTTTTCTGAAGTGGAAGCTCCTGGCTCTCCCAGAGGCACCCGGACGCCATGAACGACGCTGCCTCATTGCTGGGCTATGGGTCTGTGCTGCAACTTGCCCCTGTGGCAGCACAGTCGTTTTAGCAGCACGTAACTCAAGAGCTGAGGAGCTTGCACCTACAGTCCTGTTAGAAAGACAAAGCAACACTCCCCTCAGCCCCAGAGAGACCCCAGCTCCAGCCTACCACCCCTTCTGCGCCACTCTCACTCTGCATTGCCTCCAACCACTGCCCTAACAATTGAGATTTCTGCTTTGAAATGATCTGTCAGCACCTCTAGCAAACAAAGACCAGTTGGAGTTTGATGTTTTGGATGCGGAGGGCAGAGTTAAAAACCTGGTAACACTCAAACACAAAGGAAGACAGGTGTCCAGTGCCCACCTCCACAGGCAGAGACACTGGTGCACATCCTGCCTCCCTCCTCGACAAAGGAGAGGAACGGCACCAGACATAACCCCCCACAGCTGTGTGTGCAGAAATCCCACTGCTGCAGCACATCTGCTCCCAGACCGGGCAAACAATTCCTGGGAGCTGCCCAGACTTGCCGCCTGCCCCCGGCCCAGGCGGATGGTCCCACATGGCCCCGGATGCTCCAGGATGCAGCAATCCACCACAGCGCAGCACAGCCAGGTCAGGGTCAGCTCCTCCTGGTCTGCTCCCCCTCCCCAGCCCACAATGCTGCAGAGCAGCAGCAGCCATGACTGGCAGCAATGCTGCCACCAAAACCAGCAAAACTCAACAAAAAAAAGGGGATCTCCCTTGGGAATCCTTACAGGGAGGTGCAAGACGTGCAGCTCTCCCACCATGAGGGTGATCTGACCCAGAGGGGACAAGGAGATGGACCAGCATAAGGCAGGTAAGATTCAGGGAGGACAGGAACAGGCAAGGACACTTCCCAGCCTTCCCAAACATCTGCACCCACAAAACTGCACTGGGACCCTCAGAGGACCTCTTCATTCATTCCTTTGTCAGGAACCTGAGTCCAGGAAGTTCAAACTTGCACTTCAAAATGGCTTTTCCTTTCTCAGCCCCGGGACTGCCTCATGTCGAGCACACCAGGCAAGGGTGTCCTGCCAGGCCAGCACTGGGGAGGTGCAGGGGCAGGGCGACACAGTGGCCAGATCTTCCCAGGGACACAGCCAGGACTGAGCACCCGATGCCCCAAGCTCAGCTTTGCCACGTGCTTGGGGAGTTCCCATACGGCTTTTATTCCAGTTATAAAGTGGGAAAAAAAGGGTTATCGCTTTGAAAGGAACTGCTCCCTGGCAGAGCAAGGACCCGCAGGTCACAGCTCTGCGGGTCCATGGCGTGGGCCACAGGCCCTGCCGTGAGCACAGGCACGTCAGCTCCCTGCTTGGTCCGTGCCCTTCTCCAGCTGCACCGCCCAGGATCACTTGAGGACATCCCGTCACCATCCTCTGATGGGAAAGGGAACAGCACACCACGGCCCAAACTGCTCGTTAAAAGTCTGTTTCCCAAATACCACACCTATGCAGCAGGTCTCCAATTCCCATCCCTTCTCCTGCTGTTTGCACCAAGTGCTGAAGACACACGTGCTCATCCTGCGGCCCACCTACCACCCGGCGTCCCCGCAGGAGCCACGTCCTCGCGAGCTCACCCCCTCCTGCTCGGGAGGAAGGCTCGGTTCTTTGTCCTCGCCTCCCCTCGCAGAAACACACCAACATGTGCACTCAGGGCATTAAGAAAATAATAAGAAACAGAGCACTGCCCTCACATGTTGTGGCTCACGGGAGATCAGCCCTGCAGTGTTTGCATTGCCCAGCGCCCTGCAAACACACCGGGTGCTCCACAGTCATGCACTCCAGATGAGAACCCATGAGGAGGGAAATAATGCAGAACTGCAACTCCATTGCTGAAAGCTCCCCAAGAGCCCAGCACCAGCTGCAGCCCCCGCACTGCCTGGTGACCAGGACGTGCCCTGCAGCCAAGTCCCACCGAGGAGACAATGAACCCGCTGACTCCACAGCCCGCCCTCATTTTGCAATACCAGTTTCTTTAAGATTTGCCAAACTGGTTAAAGACCATGCCACAGTATTAACTGCTCGTAGAGAGTTCTGGTCCCTGCCTGGCCACATTTGCCAGCCACCCTGGAGCGGGCAGAGCAGGCAGAGTGGGCAGGATGGCTGGGCTCACCTGGCAGAGAGGGCAGGGTGGGCAGGGCTCACCTAGCGAGGCCATGCTCTGGACTGGACCCCTGCCCCTGCTCCGGGGGCTGCTTCTCCAGCCTGGCCCAGGCTGGTTTCAGTTTTCCTTGCTGGGAAAACAGGCCGCCCTGTTATCAGGTGCATATCCCCAGGAGGTGGGGAGGTTTCGGACTTTGCCTCCAGACAGGGGCATGCATATCAAAAGGCTGGAGAGAAGCTTTACCCACGGCTGGGATGGAGCCATCGCCCAAGCCCTGTTTGAATAACAAAAAGAAATAAAGGACGCTAATGGCCGGGCTGGCTCTGGGCTGTGGTGCACACTAATGGCCTTTAAGTCTCCCCAAACCGAACATTTCCCTCTAATCCTGGGAAGAAAGGAGTTGCTGGGTTGGCAGTTCCGTAAGAAAGGCGCCGATTTCGCAGATGTGCTCGCTGGGAAGGGCAGGGGGCGAAGGGCAGGCTCCCCCTGCCCGCTTCCTGTGCCTGGCCTCTCTGCGCTCCCGCTCCGGCACTTCCCTCCATTTCCCCCGATTTCCTCCTGCCCCGCTCCGCTCCCCCCGCAGCCCTCGGCGCCCACCCCGGCTCTCCCCGCTGCCTCTCAGCAAAGCTGGGTAAAGAAAAGAAACAAAACACAAACCGGCCCCTCCTCTCCCAATGCAGACCAGGCTGGAGACGTCTCCCGGACAGCCACCATCCCCGCCAACCGCTGCTCCAGCTGCTCCGGGCTCTTTACCATGTTCATCCCGGTGGGATCGCGCCGGGCCGAGCCCGCCGGCGCGGGGCAGGGGCTGCCTGCGGGCAGGAGCTGGGGGCTGTGGGCAGGGCTGGAGGCTTTGGGGGCTCTGGCGCACAGGTGAGTCCCGTTTAGCGGTGGCGGGTCGTCTGTCCGGAGTTGTCACGGTTTCATCTTCCCCCTGCACAAGAGGATGTAAAGATGACAATGACACCTCGCTGCCCCCATGGCCCCCCACCCAGCGCCGTGCAGCCCCAGAGGCGAGACTGGGATAGCCGGGCTCACTTCTCCTCAATTGATTAAAAATTAGGAAACTGAGGCAGGAAAGCAGAGTCCTGCTCAGGGCAACAGGATGCTCCAGCCACCCCCTCCTTGCCCTGTCCCGTTCCGACGGAGGTCGGTGCACGACCACCGCTCGCCCAGGGCCCCCGCCGTTCCCTTCTCCCGGCTTCCCGGGACTTGTGCCCCACGCTGGGGCCAATCCGAAGAGTTCATTCCTCCTTCTCCGATGATCTCCCCTCCTCGGAGGCTCCCCCCGGGCTCGGCAGGAGGCAGATGCCAGCAGAGCCCTCCGGTCAATACCTGCTCCGGACACCCCGTCCCTCTGGCCCGGCCCCGGGGAGGCTTCGCGCCCGAGGCGCCGCCGGGAGCCTCTTTTCCTGCCAACAGAGAGGAGAGATGCGCTGTCAGATCCCCGACCGAGAACCGAAAACAAAGGTGTTCGGCCCAGGCAGCTCCGCCACCGTGTCCCGGTACCCCTGGCAGCTCCTCACGGTGCCCCCGGCCTGGAGGCGGCGCTGCCCGGGACGACCGAGCCAGGCAGGGGGACCCCGGCCCCCCCGAACCACCCCCGCCCC
>WEIT01009721.1:14541-24850 GCA_013389985.1 Dryoscopus gambensis | reverse complement strand
GTGCCCGGGTCCCTGCTGGGCCCGGTGCCCGAGGCAGGGCGGGCAGCGTGACCCGTGCCCGGCGGTACAGCCCCGATCCCGCCGGGCGAGCCCTGCGCACGCCCGAACTGTTGGAAGGATGTTTACAGAATCATGGAATCCCAGAATAGTTTCGGCTGGAAGGGAGCTTAAACACCATCTAGTTCCACCCGCCTGCCATGGGCAGGGACACTGGCAGAGTTCCTGGTGGAGGGCTCGGATTGTGCCTGGTGGGCAATGGGGTCCTGGCAAGCACTGGGGTTTCTGGTGGGACCACACAGTGTTCGGCTTGTGATTCCCACCCCAGATTCCCACCCTGCACTTCCTGCCTCAAGCTGAATGGTCCCAGTCATTGGTACCATCTGACTCCAGGTCACCAACACACCGGATGCGCAGCTTGGGTTGAAGTTGGTGGAAATGCTGAGGCTTTTCCAGCCCAACTTGTCAGGACTGAGGATATCAGCACGGTAACAGCCCGGTGCCATCTCTGTTACGTAGCTGAGGATGAGGGCAGGGCAGGACCTGCAGCCACACAGCAGCCAATACCACTTTGGGCCATACCCAGAAGGTCACAGCCAGCGCTGGTGCTGGTGCCAGCAGAGGAGGGTGCTGGTAGTGCTCTGCCACTCGGGCAGCCTCTCCATCCCTGCCTGCCAGCTGCACACCCAGAACGCTGAAAGCAGCAACTAGACCCTTAACCAGTTCTCTTCCTTTCCCGAGTTAGTCTGGTTACCCCATGGGGTTTGTAAAACATGAGACTGGATGTTCACAACTTTTCCCACTCGCAGTTTTTGGATTGCACAAGATAGAACAGCAGCTTCCGATTAGCCACGAGTCACAAAAGCCCTGTGCAGTGCCAGCTACCAGCTGCACAGACCCCTCGAGAGGCTCTGAAAAGCATCCTGAGCAAATCCCATCCGCAGGCATCACAGAGTGCCAAGGACAGGGCACCAGCACAGGTCCAGCTCTGGGACCAATGTGCTGGAGGCGTATGGAGCTTTGTCGGGGGGCACATCACCACCTAATCGTGGGGGTGGTGAGGTGCTGATGTCCGAGTCTAACACCGTCCTGTTTCTTCACAGCAATTCTCGGCGCTGACTGAAGTGCTTTTCCGATTTCTGACAGAGCCCAAAGAGGTAAGGCAGAACTGGAGACATGTGTGAGTGCAGCTCTGGTTAGAAACAGAAAAGATTGTGTCACTGCTCTTTCTCTTGAGCAGGTAGAAAGGTTTCTGACTCAGCTCTCAGACTTTGCCACCATGAATAAAATCAGCTTGGGCCCCCTGAAAAACATTGTCAAAAGTATTCTTCTGGTACCCAACGGTAAGTGATGTATTTGCATATGCTGCCCTGAGGCCAAACTGTCGCAGCCATTCCTGCAGGGCTTGGTTTGCACAATAAGTGTTAGTGGTAGCTAATACAGTGCTTAGCACTTAAGAATCAAAACTTCCCCTGTTTGGTGACTCTTTGTATTCTTTATACCCTGCCTGCATGCACATTTCACAGGCTTAAGTAAACTCCCTTAAATATCTGTGCATTAAATGCAGCACAGCACTGACAGCGCTTGGTTTCAGCAGTGCCTGTAAATCCCTTTTGCCAGACCAGGGCAGCCTCGTGTTGGCACCGAGTCTCTGCAGGAACTTCCACCCCAGTGACCCGGCGCTGGAATTCCTCCAAGGACAAGCGCTGCTGGAGACAAATGAGACAGTGCACACCCGTTTGGGGTGGGCTGGGGACCGGTGCAGTTCTAGGCCATGTGAAGCAGACAGCTGACCTTGCAGTCTGGTTCTAGAGAAACACTTAATGTGTCCATCTCCTTTCCATTCATAAACAGTGAGAAAGAGGTTCTGGGGGATTCCACTGGAATACCCCAGACTCCAGCACTTTATGGGATTACTGTGGTGTTGTGGCTGCCGTTTGACATAGTAATGCATCAAACACTCCACGGCACATTCATCCCATTGATCCTTCTTGTTATTAATAGTCCCTTGCTATTACCCTTCAGCCCTGGGTTCCCTGTAGCTTCCTTCACAGCCCTGATGCTGAGCACAGCTGTTTTCTGAATTTGTTTTAAACTTGTTCTACTCCTTCAAGCCACTTTTCCTATCTAGGAGTAGCAATAATTTTCTTTCCTGCAACCGTCTTGTGGGGATTTAGTGCAGAATTTGCATTTTTTCCCACCCTGATTCAGGCCTTGGTGCCCTCATCTTGTCGTTCCTGTGTGCGCGCTCTGGCTTCAATCCCTTTGCAACTTTTCCTCAACTCTGGGATGCCACGGACGATATCAGAACAGATCACAGCAGATAACTTTACCTCTGTGCTACACAGCCGGAAAGCCACGTGGGGCTGGCAGTCTCCTTGAATTTATGAGATGCCTGCTCTTGGCTTCAGAGAGCAGAATCCTTGTAAAGGTCCCTGTGCTGCCTGGGCCCCAGAACAAAGGGGGACGGCGCAGCGGGGGAAAGTGTTATATGCACACGTTCACACCCATCATCCCAAACACAGCAGGTAGGTCAAATTAGCAGCCCGCCAGCCTTAACAGTTCTCCTTTAACAAGCAAAGCGGCTACAGGAGAGAAAGCAGCAGCTTCAAAACATAACCGCTGCCGCTGTTCCCATGGATACCTGCAATGGGATCTCGCCCTCTCCCAGGCGCTCCCAGAGCCCGGACTTTTAAAGCACCGGGCATCTGCAGAGATACCGGCAGGCACGACTGGGTTTCCGATCTCCGAGGAGCTGTGGTTTGCTTCAAAACACAGCTCAGAAACAGAGGCTTTCCATCGCCAGGTCCCATCCTTGCCTCTATGTGACTCAGTAAAGATTGGTTTGACTCAGTAAAAAGTGATTTTTTTTTTTCTTCTTTGTGGTGTTTATTCAGGTGCCCTGAAGAGGAATTTGTCTTCTGAACAAGTCAGAGCAGATTTTGTTGCTCTAGGTAGGTCATGTGATTTCCACTAAATAAAAGATAATTAATATTTATCACATACAGTAATCTCATATGGTTTCTCCCCACAGGCCTCAGTGAAGAGAAAGCCAGTTATTTTGCAGAACAGGTATTCATATATTTTTGCTTGTTTCTATGCTGACAAAATGTCAGTCTGTGAGCGGGAACTCATAAAACCCCACTGTGCTCCTGAGACATGTGGTACTTTGGGTATTTTCTTCAAAACCAGCTTGGGATTTTGAACTGAAGATCCTCAAAGAACTAATAAGGAGCAGTTTATCTGATGATACCTCTGGTTTGCCAGGGCCTCTCCCCCATCAGTGTCACAGTTCCTGCACTGCTGTGTGGCTTTCAAGCGATGTTTTTGTGCTTCCCATGCTTTGAGCCCCGAGGTCACGCAGTTACACGAACACATGGCTTTTTGCACAGATATTGTTACACTGAACCAGTGTAACAAAACCAGTGAGCTTCATTTACAGAAGTGGCAGGGCAGATAGAAATCCTAGCAGGACTCAAACACTTCTGAAAGGCCTCCTGACCACATTAGTTCTGTCTTTACTCTAGGCTTCTGCCATCCTCTGCCTTGGTTCTGACTCTTGTTGAAGTTTCAGGTACAAACAGAGGCCTCTCTGAATTAATTGCTCGTGTGTCTTTTGCTCTTGTAGTGGAAGGTGAATTCCCCCACCCTAACACGCCTGGCTGTGGGTCAGACACTGATGATTAACCAGCTGATAGATATGGAGTGGAAGTTTGGAGGTAATAGAGCTACAACATAAACTGGAAGGGTTGGGAAACCCAGCGGCAGCTCTTGGCTAAATAACATTTTATTTCACCCCTTAACTAACAGATTATCTGCCTTCTCTTCTTTCTGACTCACAGTGACTGCTGGGAGCAGTGAGCTGGAAAAAGTGGGAAGTATCTTCTTACAGGTAAATCTCCCACATCACAGAGTTCAGCTTGTAGTGCAGTTGAGGAACAAGCTCCAGCCAGGCATGTGGGAAGCACTGGCTGTGAGGGGAAGGAGAGGGAAGCTGGGTCTCAGAGGAACGGGCTCTGTGACCACATCTTCAGTCTCCAAGTGCTGCTGCCAGCAGAGAGCAGACACGCTGCTGTTTGTTTCTCCTCTGAAGACATGAGGTATCACAGAAACGTGGCCCATTCTGAAAAGCTGTTCAAAAAGCTCAGTTTAGCAAAGGTCAGCCATGTTGGAGAGGGAGGGAAAGTGGGATCAAGGACTTCCAGAGATCCTCCCAATGCCCAGGGAATCTGTTCCTACAGTGACACTTCTTAAAAAGCCTGTCAAAGATGTGTGTGCTGTGCAGCAGTCAAACTCACAGCGGACTCCTGCTCTGCTGTCCTCTCCTGGTGCTCAGATACAGGTCTCTGAACTAAAATACCTCTGCTTTTCCTTTCCCCAAGCTGAAGCTGGTGATAAAAAAAGGGAGCCAATTGGAAAACGTGTATGTTGGTGAGTTAACAGTTCTGGACAAGAGGGAAGCACGGGAAAGCTGCAGTTCGGGGCTCAGTGTGTTGCTGGGGGTGGGGGAATCTGGGGGCAGAACCAGGGTGGGGTCGCTGCAAAAGCATCGCTGTGGCTACTTCTGCCCTGGCCTCTCGATGGCTGCGGCTGCCACAGGCACTCTGGAAGTGTTTAGGAGCACTGACTTTTGGGCATTGTCACATCTGTGCCTCAGTAAACACAGATCTGCCACGGAGCATTGCAGAGCAGCAAGGCAGAGGAGGAAGGCAAATTATTCCCAAGCATGGAGTGCTGTTAGGAGATCCCATCCCCGGGGAGATCCCAGCCTGGCCCCCCCAGCAGCCTGGCCAGCACAAGGAACCAGCTGCTGGGAATCACAGTGGCTGATGCTCCCCAGCTTAGGTGAACATGAGTTGCACCGTGGTAGCACCAGAACAGCTCTGCCAGTGTTGGAAGTGTAACCTGAAATCTAAGACTTGATGCCTCTTTTTAATTCTGCAGAGTTAACTTTGCCCCAGTTCTACAGTTTTCTGCATGAAATGGAACGGGTCAAAACCAGCCTGGAAAGCTTCAGCTGAAACTGCACAGACCTGAGCCAACATCTGTCCAGGATGTTTAATTCCTCCTCATGGGCCTGCAGATCTGCTCTTTCCCAGGGGACTCTTCACACCCTGATAAGAGGAGACAAGCTGTGCAATGAGCAGTGGTGTCATGGCCCAGCAGGACCCATCAATCCTTTAGAACCTGAAACCTGGGCTAAGTTTCAGCTTTTTCAAAGTACCTGCAAGTCCACTCATCTCTATTTTTTTTTTTTACTCTACTATTAAAAGAAACTGTGGTCAGAAGTAATGTGGATACCTTTACTAAAATAGCAAAGAAATAAACCCATTCCCATCCTGCTCCATTTGTATCAGAATTTGATTTTGTGAGAAAAATAAAAACAGGAGCAAAGAATAGTTTTGAAACTTGGATGAATTAAGCAGGGAGGATGAGGAAAGCGAGGAGAGCATCTAACCTGGGGAATCACTTAGTGCTCCCTTCAAGTCTCTCCCTTCTCTTGTATTAAGGAACATGTTGATTAGCTTCTTTCCAATAGTGCCTCATTATGGAAAAGTATCTCAGTGGTAGGTGATTTTAAATCTTAAACAACCAAACAGCTGCCTCTGTGCACAGGGGGAGGACATCTCGGGGGGTGACGAGCTAGATCTCATTTGGATGTGCTGCTCTTTAATCTGCAGCCTGTGTGACACGGCACAGTCAGACCCAGCCCGTTTCCCGGTGGACGTATGTCCAAACCCCATGAAGTGCCATTAGCTCGACTCTTCAGTTATCTGAGGGTGAGGATGAGCTCTTCATCAGGAAGCAGAGGGATGCTCTGACCCACCTGGGGCAGTGGGTGATGTTACAGTCACTGAGGTTCCTCTCATGTCCAGACTGTTGAGTTGTCCAGCAGCCTGAGCTGGCTGAAGCCTCTCCCACAGCACAGGGATGAAGGAAGCTCCTCTTACAGGGCATGTCCCAAGGCATCTCTGTGTCCCGGGCACACTCAGCAGTTCCAGTGAAGGGAATAAACCACATTACCAGGGAATATCCCAGTAAGATACTCTGTTTCCAGCCTCCACCTGAAGGGATTCACTGTCCCGAGGCATCCTGCCAGTCTGCTGCAGGTCTTCCTGCACCAGCAGCTGCTTCCAGTTAAACCCGTCCCAAACAGACCATTTCTGTGAGCAAAGCACCACAGGGCTCCCTGCAACTCACAGCTTCACCCGTGGGTTTCCAGCTGCAGCAAACCCAGCACTGAATGTCCATGGATTGCATTTCCTGTGGTGCTGCAGGCGTGCTTGGGAATGGCAGCGGGCACTGGCTGAGCCATATATTTGGGAAATGGGGAATCCTGCTGGCAAACCTGGGAACGGATTTATTTATTTTCCCACATATCAGATCAGTCACAAGCATTTCAAGCTTTGTCACATGTTTACTGTAAAAATGAAAAAACCCCCCAAAACCTCTGAAATAATGTTCT
This sequence comes from Dryoscopus gambensis, assembly GCA_013389985.1. Taxonomy (NCBI): domain Eukaryota; kingdom Metazoa; phylum Chordata; class Aves; order Passeriformes; family Malaconotidae; genus Dryoscopus; species Dryoscopus gambensis. The sequence continues at coordinate 18,387 of WEIT01009721.1, read as the reverse complement.
ACAGAATATTCTGTCTCCTTTTGGGTAGCAGGAAAAGCTATTTCAGGGAGGAAGAAGCAGCCCACAAGGCTGCTGCTTTCTCAAGACAAAGCAATCTTTTTTGTGCTTTACGTTTTCTGCTGTCTGTTCCCATTATTTCTCCTCACCCTCCCAGTGCCAGGGCGGCACCACTCAGCCCTATCCGGTTACGTCGGGAGGTGGCCACGGCGCTGCGGAGAAGATGCCAGGCTCGGTTGTGGGTCAGGAATCCGCCGTCCCCCCGCGCTCCTCCCCCTGCCCGGTTGGGATTAAGCCGCTCAGGGCTGACGCACGCCGGGCCCGCTGACCCCGAGTGCAGGGGTCACCTCCATGCTGCTCCGCGGTCCCCACGGGCAGCTCTGATCGGCGGCATTTGCGCCGCGGCGTGACCTTGCTGCTGCCGCCAGCGCTGCCGGGGACCGCCAGCGCCCTTTCATCCCACGTGCTTGGCTGTGCATGAGCCGAGCTGGCAGCCCCGTGGGGAAGGGGTGGAGGGGGGAGCTGGCTCCGGTGGCACCGGCGCGGGGTGACGCCAGCCATGAGGGAATCGGGTCACCCTCCCAATGGGGCCGGCCAGGAGCGAGGACGACTCTGGGACGCAGCGTGGCAGCCGTGCCTCTCCTGCACAGCACGGCCCGGCCTCGCCGCCGGCACAGGGGCTGATGGCGAATGTCCAGACCCTCACACCAGGGCCTGGCAGGCAGTGGGCACAGCTGGCACAGCTGGCACAGCCACGGGAGGGCTGAGCCGGGACCGAGCCGCAGCGGGAGGGAAGGAGCGGCGGCGGTGCCCGTTTTGCCCGGGTTTCCGGGCGGCCCCGCGGTGCTCGTGTGCGCGGCCCCTTCCGCCTGCCCGTCAAGCCCAGCCAGCCGAGAGCTAATCTCGGCGGGACAGCGGGCGCAGGGGAAACAGGGGCCTCTCACCAGCCTGGGGTGCAGCTAACCGTACTCCTGCAGCTGTTTGCCTCCCCGAGGCCTTTCCCGGCCCATTTCCTCTGGGGCGGCCGTGCCACGGGCCCCCCATCCCTGTCCCTGCTGCGTGGGGACACGTGGGCCCTCCCGGCTGCAGCGGGGCAGGGGCAGCTCGGCCATGCCGTAGCCACACGCGGTCACCTCCCTGCGTGCTCAGATGCTCGTGCAGCTCCTCTCGCAGCACTGCGGACTCTCTGCTGCCTCAGGGGCCACCTTATCACACCCTGGGCTGCCAGGTAGCGTGTCCTGAGTGCAGGGGAGATGGCAGAGTGGCCCCAGCAGCCAGGCTGCTGTGGGGAGCCTGAGCTCCCAGGCATCCTCCCGCTCATCGCCGCCAGCTCCAGCAGCGCAGCAGAGAACAGGGGCTGCACTCTGGGGTCTGTCAGTTCCCAGCGTGGATTCAATGCTGTTGTGATTCTCAGCCGTGTCAGATGCTAATGACCAAGGGAACTGGCATGTCTTCAGATGAAGCATCTTCTCCCCACTGGAAATGCCACTGCTGCTCCCTTCACATGTGAAGAAACCCTCCAAACCCTGAGAACAAAAGCCTGTGCTCAGAGGGAGCAGAGCAGATGTGGACTCCACTCAGGCCTGCGAGCCCACAGGCAGGCAGGGAAGGAAGGAATTGGGGCTCCTCACTGCTTGCTGACTCTGCCTGACCTTGAGCAGGTCATGTGGGCACTGACAGAGCTCCTCTGGGACATCCTGGTTCCCACAGACCTACCAGGAGCCGCTCCATGCCGAGGGCTTTGGTCTATATCCCTGTCCCAACTTTCCCATTTGCAAAATAGAGTGACAACTCTCAGGGCTGGCCAACAGCTGGGAGGGAGCCATGGCGGGTGAGACAAGCCAGGGAGCAGAAATGGCAGGTTAGGGCCCCAAGGCAGCTGGGGCTTAGCCCAGTGCTGAAGACAATCCTTACCTTCCTCACCCCATGCTGTCCTCTTCCCCATTTCCTCCAGGTTTTGGGGTGATGCAGCACCCAGCAATAACACCAGCTGTGAGCTGCAGCTCCCCACATTGCTCTGTCTGCCGGGCACAGCAGCTCTGAGCATGCTGGTGGCCCCCAGGGCAGCACCACCACCCTGCTGTGCCACGTGAATCCTTGGGGACAGGGACACACAGGGGTTGCATGGGGCTCCCATGGTGCTTGCCATCTTCTCACCAGAGCAGACAGGTGAGGGTGGCACCGTGCTGGAGCTGAGGACACACTCCCAGGGACGAGCCCTCAGCCTGCCTTGGGACAGGATTCTGCACCCACTCTGCTTGGAACAGGGGGAGGGCATCCCACCCTGCCTGCAAAACCAAGCTGCTGCCTCCCATTCTTGCAGGAGGCGGGGGAAAAGACCGGTGGTGTCCAAGGCAGTGGAAATATTCCTAGCATGTTGTCTGCTCCTAAGCCTTGCCATCTCTCTAGGCAGTTCTTTGTCCGAGCACACTGGGAACAATTGGGGTTGCTCAGCCAGACCGCAGGCTGTCGATCAGCAGAGGGAATGAATGCTCCAGCATACGGAACCCATCTTCTCCCACAGCAAGGGGAGGTGCCCACCAGAAACCAGTCTGTGGCACAACAGCACAGGCAGAAACAATGCCTGGGCACCAGCGCCAGTGCCAGCCCCGGGAAGGGGGGTGGGTGCTCCCCAGCCCATCCGAGGAACAACCGAGCTGGAGGGGGTGACTGGGCATCCCCAGGCCCCATGTGGGGCTGGGGGTGGCATGGTTGGCACAGCCATGGTGACAAGGTCCCTGTGTGATCCCGCACTGCGGGTGGCTGAGGAGGAAGAGCTGAGTCTTAGGGGGACAGAGAGGAGCCCTCAAGCTGCGGGACCATGGCTTGGCCAGCCCCTCTCAGCACCCAGCGCCTTCAGGGAGTCCTATCCAGGCCTGATGGCATTCATTCCCCTGCAGGCACAGCTTCACAAAGGGTGCCAGGCCCCGCGGTGACAAACCCATCCTGTCTCCAAGAGCCTGGTACAGCTTCCCCTCTCCACAACACCCTGAGCAGCCATGGGCTGGTGCTTGGCGTGGGGAGCACACACCAGCCCCCCGCTGAGGCAGCTCAGCCCATTTCCCAGCACTCAGCTCCAGTTTATAGGGCTGCTCTGTCCCAGGGGCATCGCTGCCACCGCTAACGAGGTTATCCCAGACCAGGCACCGACAGAGAGGGAAAGCAGGGTTAACCCTTGTGCCACTGACACATCCCACAGCACTGGGCTTTGCTTGGAAATGAGCTCTTAACAAGCCCCAGTGGCGAGGGGCAGCTGTGAAACACCAGGTGAGGATCCCCGTGCCATTCCCACGGCCGCCCTTGCACCGCAGCATCCCTCCTCTTGGAGCAGCCCCATATCCATGAGAGCAGCACCAAGCCCTGAGGCCACACCTCGCACGAGGTGCCCACAGCAGCAGCACAGAAGGACGGTGCGCGTCCCCATCCCTCAGCTTTGTTTCCCATCGACAGCTGGGATGTGGAAAAGGAGCAGGATGCAGCCAGGGTGCAGGCAGGAGACACTGGGTGGCCGAGGCCATTGCTGCCCACAGGGACACAGCACCGCTCACATTCCTGCGGGAAAATGCGAAGGCTGCAAGCAAGGTCAAGGGCCCTTCCCTTGCTGGGACTCGGCGTCACGCCAGTACCGGGGTGGCCCGGCCCGCCGTCCTGCGGGGCTGGGGACCGTCCCTGCACCCTCACTCCACAGCCCCCCGTCTGCAGGGCAGGCTGGGACACGGGTGGGTGCTGGCAGCGCTCCCCAGAGACCACCAACGCGGGCAGCCCTGTTCGCCCGGCTCAGCAGCCCCGCGGGGCGGGGATCGGCGTGAGGTCCCCAGGCAGGGCCCCTCCGTTTCCACCCCCGCGGCT
>WEIT01009721.1:0-10487 GCA_013389985.1 Dryoscopus gambensis | reverse complement strand
GCGGCCGCCCAGCCCGGAGCTGCCCTGCTCCCTCCTCCTCTCCTACTTCTCCTCCTCCCGCGGGCACAGCCCTGTCTAATCCCACGGGTGTCAAATCCACGCAGCGGCTTTGGCCGTGGCGGGGCCGTAGCGGATCCGATGAGGCCGGCGGGGAGGACGAGGGAAGAAGGCGCGGGATGCTCCGGCGGGGGCACCCGGCCGAGCCCCCCCTCCCGCACACGGCAGCCATGGCAACGGCGATGGGCTGTCCCAGCCCGGCCGCAGCGCAGTGAAGGCGAGAGGGACGCAGGGAGGGAAGGAGCCGCCGGGCGATTCCTGAGGGGCTGGCACACACACAGCCGCTGGAAGCGACCGGAGCCAATCCCCCGGCTCCCTTTGTGATGCTTCCTGACACAGATTCCCTCTCCATGGCTGACTTTGCAAGTTTCCCCATCCTCTTCCCCTCCTCGCGCGGTTCCTTTTCATGCGACTAAATTATACACGAGAGGAGGGACATGCTGGAAATTCTAGTGACAAAATAGAAAAGAGCAGACTTGCGCAGGCGGCTGCAGCCCGGCCGCCTCTGGGACTCCTGCGAGCCAAGAGGGACCGGACCTAGTCCCAGGGCAGCAGCATTAAAGCCCGTGAATTTTGAAACCATCAAGGAGAAGGCTTTTCCTGCGGCAGCAGAGAAGTGCGGGCGTGTGGAGCAGGAGCGCGGTGGGTGCCGGGACCGCGGCCCCTCCACGCACAGCGGCTGCTGTCCCAGCACACGGCACCCTCGGGGACGGCAGGCGACGCATTCACTTCCCCGGAGAAATGTCTTTTTTGGAAGCCAGTAAAAAATATGCAAATCTGGGAGGGCTGGGCCTCAGCCTCTGAGCAGCCTTTCTCCCCTTCCTCCCCTTCCTCCCCTTCCGCCCCTTCCTCCCCATCCCAGAGCTCTGTGGGGCGAGCTGAGCCCTGGGCAACCGAGGGAAGGGAAAGGCAGAGCCGGGGGAGCGCGGGGGCGGCAGGCGAGGCGGTGGGATGAGATTTGGTGTGTCACGGAGCAGGACGGGGAGATATGCGCGGGATAGCGGCTCCTCCAGACCGCGGGCATGCGGAGAAGGCTCCTGCTCCCGCAAGCCGGGGTGGGTGGAGCATGCTGTCACTTTTTGGTGCTGGGCAAGCCCGGCATCGCTGTCGCAGGATTGCTGCCTGTGCAGTGAGTCAGGAGCAGCGCTGCCACGGTTTCCTCCTACAGGCAGCGTCCCGTGGCGGGTCGGTCGTGCTCCGCACCGGGACGCGCCCGCACACGCGGTGCTGCCTCAGCTCCGACGCCACGTGGGTGGGTGAATCTCCGGCAGCGACTCTCCGGGGAAACCCCTCTGTTGCGAAGGATGAGGACAACGACCTGCAGCTCGGACGAGATGTGGAGCGCCTGGCTCAGGCAGTGATCCCACGGGACACGGGCATATTCCTGTGCCTGCGTCCCACCTCCTCTGCCAGACAATGAAACACTGCCCTCCTTCCCAAGTCGCAGCAGAACAAATAAAGCAAGCGCCATATGGTGCCAAGACACGTTGGAAATGGGGCCAAGCCCAGGAGGTAGGGGAGGTGGCAAGCCTCCATCCCCACACCAGTCCCCATCGCCAGCTCCAAGCCAGGGCTGTCCTTGGGGGAGCCCTGTGCCCGCTCCTCCTCCTTCCCCCCGCAGCCGCTGCCCCGCTGCCAGGCAGAGCTCTGCATTTCAGCCGTGGCTTTGCCTGCAGTCCTGGGGGAGCACAGAAACCAAAGCTGTACCCGAGAGCACTTCTTCCTCTAAGGGCTGGCCCAGGTGTCACCGCTGGACACTGGGGCATTGTCAGGAGATAATGCCCTGCACGCTGTCATGGGACAGGGCACCCTGCTAACTCTCCCCTAGAATAACAAACAGGAGTGGGCACCACAGACAGCTTGTCCCCTAAAGCCCCTGCAGCCCAGGGGCTGGAGGAGAAGCCGCGCAGCTGCTCCAGGCCACCACAGATACAGGACCCTACTGCAAGAAGAAAGTGGCACCATCTTTCTGCCTGTCACAGCAATCCTCCTGCCTGGATCCTCCCACAGCCCTGCAGCTCCTGGATACCCTGTGTGTTTTCAGGCGAGTCACCTCCAAGCACGGGCACCCAGCAGTGAGGTACCTCCCAGGGGACTTGGGCACCCCATGGCAGGGCTTTCAGAGGTGCTGAGCGCCTGCAATTCCCTGCAGCCTACCCTGTGGAGCAGAGCACACCCCTCCGAGAATCCAGCCTGCCCTGGCTGCCCAAGGCCTGACTCAGGACAGCAGATCCCAGAGCTTCCTTGAGGGCAGGATATGATGAGCTCCTGGGCGAAGAGGGCAACTCCAGGAGCCCCTCACACTCTAACAGACCTTCTGCATGTGTGGCAAGCAGGTGCCAGCCTTGTCTGTGCCTGGGAGCCACGTCACAGAGCTCATGTGGCACCGACCCACCTGCCACCCCCATTCACCCCACTCCCTGTGCAAGGGCCTGCAAAAGGGAAACACCTGGCTCTGTCCTCCAGCTTGAATCAAAGTGAGAATCTCTTGGAGGTTTTGTAGCCACGGGGCTCAACTCTCTCACTGCAAATGTGAGCAGATCATTTGCACCTGAGTCACAGAGATGAGAATCAAGTAAGTTGTGCAAGCAAAGGACTTTGTTGAATCATACACAAAAATGTTGGGATGATAAGGATCAGACAGGACCCAGGAGTAGCCCACAGATCTCTCCATCTCTGTGCCATCCTCCTTCCTACTTTAAAGAGGCAGCACTGCCTGATGGAGTGTCTCATGACCCGGCTCCATGCCTCCCTAGCTATGCTCCCGTGACCTGGCTTCATCTTCCCTCCCCTACCTATGGAGCCTCTGGGAATGCTCCACACCAATGAGTGCTTGACAGCTGCTCTGCAGATCCAAAGCACCGTGTGAAAATAGTATTTCTTATTGACAGTGTTATGGGTAATGAGAAAAGCAAGAGGCAGCCCTGTCCTGCACAGCCTACCTGGGTTCCTGTGGAGCAAAAGCGGACATGGCCGAGGGTCCCAGCTGTGGTGCAGTTTGCTGACCACTGGCTGTGGAGGTCTGCCCTCCTCCTGGTCCCAGCTCCACTGGGGCTTCCTACCCACCACGTGTTGATAAACAGAAAAAAATGTACAATGGCTGCATTGAAGTTCCCAGTTAAACAGAACAGCAGTGGCTGCTCAGAAGGGGAACTTCAACATTATCTTTTGCTCTGTTAATTCAGAGGTGGGACTTGCTGAAACAGGGACAATCCACAAGGCAAGGTCTGGATTTTTGAACACGTCCGGGATGAGATCTCGAGCAGGGTTAAATGCCAGCAGGCACAAGAACAGCGGCAACCCCAGGAACAAAGGGGACACGAGTATTTTGGGGCAGGCTGACTCCTAGGAGCAGGGGAAGGAGTTACTGGGAGGTGTGGGGTTAGGACATGCCATGTTCCAGCACATGCAGCTGCAAGGTGAGACCAGGGATCCCAGGTGGATCACCAGGTACTGACTGGCAGTGGGCTCCACGAGAGGCCAGGAGCCCTGTCTGGATCACCAGGCAGCAACTGGCAGCAGGCGCTGCCGGAGGCTCAGGATCCAGCACCGGCACCGCAGCCACACACACAGGACAGCGCCCGGCTGCTGCAGGGTGAGCAGCGGGCACAGCTGAACCCAGCAAGTCACCGAGCTGCAGGCAGCAACAGCACAGGCAGGGAGAGCAGGAAGGAAGCCCAGGCACAAGCACAAGCAGGGGAGCACAGGCAGGGTGTGCAGGCAGGGAACGCAGGCAACAGTGCTGGCAGCAGCAGCAGCAGCAGCAGCCTGCCTAGGGGAGAACCAGGGAAAGCCTTGGGTCCACGCTGTGACCCAGGACCTTCCCAAGCCCCTGATGGTGTGACAGTCCTGGGGGTCTGCAGCCTGGTTTGTGCTGAGTTGGCAGGGTCCTGCTCAGCAGCAGCCAGGTGGGATCCTGTGCCTGGAGGAGACACGGCAGGATCAGCCCAGAGCAATCTGTTCGGTTAGAAGTGGGTGGTAAATTAACGGCAGTGGAAGAACGACTCCCCGGTAGCTCCAAAGTGGGGCGTCAGCAACGAGCCGAGCTCTAACGAGCCTCGAGAAGGCAGGAGCCCTCCGTGCCATTTCATCTCTGCTGCTCTGCGTCGGATTTCCCAGGAGCCCTGCAGCCTCGGCCACATTAATTATGCAAATGAAAAGGTGATGCCAACTCACCATCCCTCGGTAGGGTCCCTGCGAGTGAAGTTGGGCCCGAGCACCGGCCGCTGCCCTAGCTGGGGCAGGGAGGGTCCGGGAGCACACCAGGCAGGATGGATGTTTGCAATAATTATCCAGTCATCCCCTTCAAGTGTACTGCAGCCATAGCAACAGACAGATGTTCTGTCCCAGCCAGAGTCCGCAGCGAGCTGGGGAGCAAAGCACAAAAATTAACCCGTTCAGCCCTAGGATGGCACAAAATCCACTTTATCCTGGGACCAGCCCACACTTGGACATCCCTGAGGAAACAGGCAAAAACCCAATCACACAGTCCCCTAATTAATCCAGGAGAAATTGCCCCAGTGCTCCCTTGGCCACTGTCTGACACAGAAAGTTGAATGAGAATCAGCAGCATCCCATGGGATGGGGTCTGACTCTGGGAGGGCTCTGCTCTCTCCTGTCCCACATGGAAGTAGCCTGGCTGAAGCTCAGCATCTCCTGGGGGTGATGTTGCAGGTGAGGCTTTTCAGCTCTGCTGGTACCCAGCCTTTGGAGAGGGATGGATGGCACCAGGATCTTGCTCAGGGACAGCCACAAGCAGCTCTGCTGTCAACACCCACACTGTGCCCTCAGCACAGACCCTGCTGGGCACCCAGGCAGGAGGGGATGGATGAGCCACAGGGATCAGTGCCCACTTCTGAGTCAACAGCTGGGTCAAAGCCTTTAAAGTATTTGGAGGTGGGATGCAGCCAGTCCAAGGAATAGCTGGCATTTTGTTATCCTGCTGCTGTACAAGTTCCCAGGATTCAGCCTGAGTCCATTAAATCTCACCCAGAAATATCTCCACAGGGGCCCTTGTGCCCCCCAACACACCAAATATATAAACCCAGCTTTTCCTGGGGCCTGCTGAGCAGGCAGCACTCCCCAGGCACAAGGTGTCTTCTCTACCTGCCAGGAATTCTTTCCAGCACTGGCATTTAAATGTTGTAAGGTAAGGGCCAGACCCCCATGGACCTCACAGTTCCCTTCTGGAAAGAACAGAGCTGCCCACCCCAGCTCTCGCCTCCTGTGCCAGCTGTGCCCAGGAAGCAGCAGGGTTCCTCAGAAAGCACAGCAATCCCCTGACCTCAGAGCAGGCTCGTTGGAAAGCCCCATCCAGATGTTTCCAGCTGCAGATGCTGATGGAGTGCACCCATGGTGCGGATTTCAAAAGAGGGCGAAGGGGCTGGGCAGGACAGCCTGAGCAGATGTGCCTGGAGTAACAGATCACACCTGGAAAAATGGAGAGGACCCTGCTCTGGACTGGTGGAGGAAAGACAGACCCCCCAGCACAGAATCAGAGAATCATGGAATCACAGAACTGCAAAGGATGGAAAAGACCTCTAAGATCATCGAGTCCAACTGTTAACCCAACACAACTGTGAGAGGTCACAGGAACAGTCTTACTTCTTAAACTGTAAGACTATTTTTGGTTCATATTCCTTCCCTCTCGTCCTCTGCCACACAGACAATGAGATCTCCAGCTTGCAGAGGGCACCCCAGCTCCTCCCGGTTGCTCCCGGCACGCCTGCTGACAGCTTGTGCCGCCTTAGCACAGCCTAGCCTGGAAATCTGTGGTCTCCCGGTTGGTTTGGGTTTTTTTCCCTTCTTTCTCCTGAAGAGAAAAAGCAGGGAAGGGTGAATTTGCTGGTCTTGAAACTGAGGGAGACGTGGCATCATGTGCAGTCACAGAGGATGTGGGCAGGTGCCATCAGCCTTCCCCACGCAGCTCTGGGAATGGAGCTCAGCCCTGCTCTGCAGCTCCCTGGCTGTTCCTGCCCGGGCTCCCACACAGCTCTGGCAGCTGCTGGGTATTTCGGTTCTTCCCCACAGCGCCAGGCTACCCCACTCCTTCTGTGGCTCTTCCCCCAAGCACATCAATCCAGTGGCCACGTGGTTTCATTCCCAGCCCGCTGAAGACACACTGGAGACAGAATAAGAAGGTGGGGAAAATATCTATTATTTCCACAAATCCCCTCTCGATTTGTGACTCCGGCTGCTCTGCTTCTCTTAGTCCCAGGCCTCTTCCAAGCAGAAGCCCCACCAAATGATGCTTGGTGCTGTGATACAGACAGCAATCCAAGAGGCTCCAGAAGGAATTCACGCTCCTTGCTGACTTCCCTGAGCTGCTTTGACTTATTATCTGACCTGGATCTAAATTGGGTTTTGATTAAAGTCAAGAATAATTCTACTTGGGAAAACCTCATTGTTTAGGCACAGAGTTAGCAAAAGCTACAGGAGAATTAGATCTGATTTCTCACTCTGGGGACAGGGACCCCCATGGGAGCGCTGACGGTGCCCAGTGCCCGCTGCAAGAGGCAGCCACGCTGGGCCATGTCACCCAGAACCTGACCAAGCTCCTTTTTGCAGCCACCAGGTTCTCTTCCTAATTCTTCTCTGAGGCACTCCTGTAGACCCTGATGGCTCCAATGCTTGGTCAGCATCTCCTCATGTCAGCCACAGAGTTTTCCATGGTCTGTTCATTCTTTCTCATCTTGTCCCAAGGTGGTGTCAGGGTTTAGCCCATGTCCATCCTTGGTGTCTTACCTCCAGTTGTCCACAAACGTGTTTTCTCTCAGCATCCATTTCTCAGAGATCAAGGAGCTGAGTCATCTCTGTAAGACACTCTCCTCTCTCCTGAACAATCCAGCAAACTCTCTGCACTAGTTTCAGGCTAAATTCTCTCAGGGTGGCTCACGAGAACCAAGTGGCAGCCTGAAGCATCACCAGAGCCCTGCACTTCTCTGTGCCTCCCTTGAAATGACTCTCCCAAGACAACTTGGGATGACTCCCCTTTTCCATCCTGCAGGTGGTTCACAACTACCCAGATGGTGGATCAAAGTTCTCCCCTTGGTGGATCACAGGTCTCTCTGCGGGTAACAGGTCTCCCACCCAGCTTTGGGCAGGTGAACGTCTCAGATGCAGACTGAGAGACACACAGGCTCCCTTTGTGTTTGATGGGAAGAACAAGGCAGTTCCAGTGAGCAATTCATCTCACTCCATGGGCAATGTTCAGAGGATGGGGATGAATGGTTTCTGTAGGTGCTCATTGTCTCATGCTGACTGTAGAGACAGCTGAGACACCCAGGTCCTGCTGGCTGTCCAGCTGGGAATGTAAAGTTACAAGAGCCAAACATCATCCACAGTGATTCCATAAGTACCTCAACATTCTCTGTCCCTCCCCAAGGAATCACTCCTGGACGCCAGCAGAAGGGATGGTTATTAACTCCTGAGTTCACTTTGTGTTGCTTGGCACCAAACAATGTCTATGGATGGGCTGGATGCTCCTGTGCCCACCCCTCTGTCTGGCTCTGATCCCACCCAGAAACACTTGGGGGCAGTCAGTAAATAGTTCCAGTTTTGGCTCTACTTGAGTGCGAGTCCAGATGCTGACCAACAAGATCAGGTGTTCAAGGCCAAGTTGGACAGGGCCTGGAGCAACCTGGTCTGATGGAAGGTCTCCCTGCCTAGGGCAGGGGGGTTGGTACAAGAGGGTCTTTAAGGTCCTCTCCAACCCAAACCAATCCATGTTTCTATGATCTCTGGAGTATTTGATGGGATGTCTCTGGCAGCATGGCAGGATTTCTTCCCATCCTGTATGTTGCTCCTCAGTAGGTCCCAACTGCTTTGCCCTGTGCGTGTCCAGTCCCCGGTCCAGCTGAGCACTTTCGTCAGAAGACCAAAAATTTCTTTAGAACAATATGCAACTTGTAGGAAATTAGAAAGGCACCTCAAAGAGGAAAGCGCAGCAGAGTGCTCAGATAAAACCCAAATCCAACCTCTTTTTTAATACAGTATAAATAAGAATGGATCTGGAGTCACCATGTGTTTGTCTATAAAAAAGCCATCAGCAGACACCCTGTGCTGGACACACCCAGTACGTGACAGCCTGAACCAACAGCTGAAGGTCCAGTGCCACCAAATAATTCCACCTTCTTTTTTTCCCTACCTTTAAGGACAAGAGTGCCTCAACATCATGCATTCTAATCTGGAATGTCATGAGATTGCTCATGCAGTGCAAGTTAAACCCTCATTGAATCCATGCTGGATTGGACCTAAAATATTGATCTGAACATTCAGGCCAGGTGTGAATGGTCTGCCCCAAATCCTCACTCGGAGGACGTCAGTTCTTGGTGTGACTGGCCTTGCACTCACAAACGGGAAGCTCATGTCCATGCTCACCAGAGAGGGACTCTCTGCATTGCTTTATAAGTGGACCCCAAACCTTCCAATGGTTGGGCTGAGGTAGTAGAAGACTTCTACCCCTGCCTATGGTGCTGCAAGAGGACATTCCCTTTGCACTGGCTCCTCAGTAGCTCAGCGGCAAGGTGGGGAATTCAGTGGTGACCTCAGTGAGGAAGTCTGATCATGGTGAAAAACGCAGCATCACTCCTGGGTGAAGCAACTCCTTAGCAGAAGCAAAAGGTTCTTTTACTCCCTTCCTTACTCATCATCTCCTGCAAAGTGGCTGGACTCCAGAAACGGGATTTCGCCTGGCTCTCCTGGACATCCAATGGTCCCCACCTCTCTCACAATGCTGATTCACCAAGTTCTCATAGGATCCCACATAGGCTGCCCCATGCCAGCCAGCTCTGAACAACAGCTCAGCCAGTCACCACTTTGTTTGGGACAAGTGTATGCCCAGGGGCTGGAGCAGGCTGGGAGCTGAGCCTGACTTTATCCACAAAGTCGTTGTGACAAAGTTGCCCACTGAACCCAAATTCTGCAGAACATCCTTTTCTTCTCTGCCATTTCCATCCACTCACTGCTCCTCACAGCCATCCCCGGAAAAAGCCATGCTTCCATGGCTGGCTGAGGCTTCAGAGGATGTCCATCCTGTTTGTAGTGCTCATCAGAAATACTGCAGCTCACCAGCAAGTTCCTGTAGGCATCCTGTACAACGTGCCTTGGGGTGAAATTCCACAATGGGGAAGACCCTCTGTGCTTCCCACGTCCCTCTCCAACGGCATCATGTTGGGCCCAGAGCAAACTGGATGATGACACTGAGAATGTTTTGAGAGTTGTCCACATATCCAGTGGGATAAAGAGGGTCAACATGACCTACAGTGGCATATTGCAATAAGCAATGCCAATGCTCCAGGACATCCCCTGCTTTCACCATACCCCCTCTGGCATGGCTAACCCATGGCTCAGCTCCTGCAGCATTCCATTCCCACCTCAAGATCTTTTGGATGGGCACCATGTGACTGGCACAGGGCAAGGGACAGTGAAGAAAACTGCACTTCAGCCATCAAGTGCCCTCATCTTCCTCCGTCTCCAGCCTTGGCGCATGGCACTGCTTCTGGCTGTGCCCTGACTGCTCCAACCATGCCCAGAAACTCTAGCACTGGCCTCAGACAACTCCCTGACACATCAAACTCCTCTTCCAGGTTCCCACAGTCTCCCAGCTTCTGCACCTACATCCTCATGCCAACTGTACCACTGCTGACCATGCAGGCAGCCCTCGTATGGACCACTACTGTGCCCCTGACTTGGGATGGAGCAAGTGTGTGGCACTGCCGAGTGGGCATGGAGCACACGTGTGGCACTGCTGGGTGGGCATGAAGCGCATGTGGCACTGGTGGACAGAGCAGGAGCACACGCATGGCACTGCCAGGTGAGCATGGAGCACATGTGTGGCACCAATGGGCAGACTGGGACCACATGCATGGCATTGATGGACAGGCAGAAAACACACTTATGGCATTGATGGGCAGACTGGGAGCATGCAGGTCACTGACGAACAGGGAGCACAGGTACGGGACCGATGGACAGATGGAGCACACGTGTGGCACTCATGGACAGACTGGGACCACATGCGTGGCAGTGATGGACAGACAAGGAACGTGTGGTGGCACCAACAGACAGACCAGAAGCAGAACCATGGCACTGGTGGGTGAGCCTGGAGCACACATGTGGCACTAATGGACAGACCAGGAGCACATATGTGGCACTGATGGACAGACAGGCAACACATATGACAGAACAGACAGAAGAAGAGCACACACGTGACACTGCTGAATGGGCATGGAACATGCATGTGGCACTGATGGACAGACCAGGAGCACACGTATGGCACTGATGGACAAGCAGCACATGCATGGGACCAGTGAACAGACCGGGAGCATATGTGTGGCATTGATGGGAAGGCCAGGAGCACACGCGTGGCACTGCCGGGTGGGCATGGAGCACACATTTGACACCGATGGACAGAGCGGGAGCACCGCTGTGGC
>WEIT01009719.1:0-34604 GCA_013389985.1 Dryoscopus gambensis | reverse complement strand
ATATACTGTGTGTCTGTTGTCCTTGGCCCAGTAAATAGTAAATTTCGTGGTTGTGATATTATTCCTTCTCTTAGCATCCAAATGCCACAGACATTGCATATAATGCTCCCTCTCATAAAGTCACAGAAGGTGCTGCCAAACACACCCATGAATATCATATTTATTCCCTACTGAATTGATAATCCAGGGAAGGTTTACTTACATGTTTACTTCTTTTTCTTCCCTTTGTTCTTAGCACTCTGACTTAACAATGACATTATTAATGTAGAAACAACTGGTTTTAATGATGTATTCCATCATTGTGAGCTGATACTCACATGAGCCCTATTAAGCAGGAAGGAACATTTTCTGCAGTTCTTTACTATACATGGGTCATATTTTAAATATATTCAGAAATACGTGTTTCCTGAAGGATAAATTTCTGTGTACCAGTGCATCTGACACAAATTTTGCTAGATGATTTTTTTTTTCCCAGAAAATTCTAGCTGTAAAGTTTGGCTTGTGTGGACTACATTTTGCAAATACCTTAAGGCAAAACAAAGCTCACTTTTACCATTACAAAGAATAATTTAGAATTAGAGACTATTATACCTGGTGCCACTGGCCATCATTTATTTTGTTGGAAATCACTGTGCTGGTGTTTCCACTCCCCAGATCATAACTGAAGTAAGGCAGACCGTTCTTTATCTGAACTGTGGCAAAATCAGCGTGGTTGATGCGGGCCATATAAAACAGCAAGCCAGAATCAGCTGTTGTTCGGACTTCAAATTCAATTGTAAGCCTAGAAATCAAACAAACAGGAAACAGTAAAAAAGAAAAATATATTTGGAGTCAGGCACTAGACAAATTCATCTGCTTTACCTTTCTGTGTTTTTTTCTAAAAAAATTTTACACAGCTAGTGGCCAATTATACTTGTCCATTAGAGTTCAAGAAAAATAATTCGGTTGTATGAAAATTGTATTTCACACATATCTGATCTCTGACGTGAGCATTCATTAGTTCCTTTGCTGTGGAGATACAAAACCTACAATCTTGGCATAGAATTTCAAGATATAATTCTCAGCTGCAGCTGTAGCAGCTAGAAAATCCCAGCACTTGTAAAATTCCAGCAGCGTTATCCATCATCCACACACATAATGCTCACAAAGAGGAGAGAGCTGTAGTGACAGCTGGCAAATGTTGGGTTTCTAATGAGTTGTATTGCCTGAAGACAGGTTGCAAAACTTTTAAAGATGCAGAGAGAAGAGTTTACAATTAGGATATAAAACACTTATTCTGATCTCTCCCAAGAGAAAATGAGGCTGAGTCTGAGCAAACCTGCTGACCCCTTGGACAGAATGGTACTGTTGACAACTTCCTCTAAAGCACAGAACCTGTGAAGAAATTATTTAGATTCTCTAATGCTAAGGTTGTACTGGCAACACATGGCTAACCTTGCTCAAGCTGAGCTGCAGAGTCAGTACCTGAAAGCAGCTGATAATATAAATGTGAAAAGTCATTGCATGAAAATGATCAGTCCAGGATCATTCCTAGTTTTCTAAAATTAGCATATGCGGTACAACATCTTTATAGGGATAAGTAAGTGTGAAGCTAATGGATTTGGAAACTGTAAGCAGCAAAATTGCTTAGTGGTGTGACATGGCACATTTGTTAATGACCATGTACCTTCAGAGGAAAAATTAACCACTAACAAGTTCTAGCCTCACAAATCCATTGAAAAAAGCTGCATTTTTATAAACAGTTCATGGAATTCCTTTGCATGTCAACAACTATATGTATATATTGTTATGCTTTGGGGTGGCAATGTCATTTTTCCTGTTTACTCTGCAAGATTCATTTTAACTATTGGTGGAAAGGGGAAAGAAGTTTTGCTTATTAAAAGAAATTATCAAGTTACTGAACAAAAAACTTTCTTCTGAAAAAGCAATCTATGAAGTCAGTTGCACAACCTGTTTCCATTATTCTGTTTGGTTTTTAGCAAAGCAGTCTGGGATCTGTGTGTGCCCAAATCTTTACAAACAAAGAGGTAAATTGTTTTTGTCAGAGCTACTTAGCCGGGCATTTAATTTCCTAGATTTCATGCTTTAATACATTTTAGTTTTGCTTAATGGAATTAATTAGTCATGGGATGTGATCTTTTTCAGATTATGTCTATAGTTTTGGGAGATGGCTTTGAGGGAATTAGGAGGGGCGTTTTATTTTGACATTACTCCATCAAAATTCATTGCTGAAACAAACAACATACCTGTTTTTCACTTTGGTGTCATCAAATGCAACTGCAATGTGGCTGTTCCTTGAAAGACCAAACTGCTTGCCACCTTCTAAAATGGATGGTTCTGTGTCAGCAGCACAGGAATCCTGCAAAATGTACAGTAATCATACAAACTTCATATTTTGTATCTGTCTCAGCTGTGCACATGCCGGGAGTCTTCCAGTTGCTCAGGACTGAGAATATTGTACCTAGTCTAGAGAGTAGCCCTGCAAACTCCCTGTGTGCTGATGTCTCATCACACCAGCTAAAGTTATAAACCAGTATGACAGGAACTTGGTGTAAAAGCAGAGCTCATTAAGCTGGCTGTAAAAGCAAATAAAACTAATATATGAACATTGCTGCTTTCATGCTTTCACCAGTGGACATTTATAAGGGTCTTAAGTGATTTCCAGGCAGCTCAGTGTACTCTTAGCTCACATAACTGAGTTTTACACAGTAGGATGCCCTCTTACAGAAATGAAGCAAGATTTAAGTTTTAAAGGGATGCTTTGTTGTCAACTTGAAATCTAGTCACCTTAAAAGTAATGAGTTAAAAGTAGTTTCAGATCCTGCAGCTGCCAATGAGTCCCTAATTTTTCTTCTTTATATTACTTTACAACTGTAGTCTTTGCTTAATGTGCTACTGTTTCCCCCGGTGCTGTTGAAAGGCCCCCACAAACAATCAGGGGATCCCAATAACTGATGGATAGATGTAACAACTGTTTAACTCCCCCAGCTGTCTAACGTAGAGACGTTACCCTGGTTGTGAAGAAAGAAACCCCTCCCTGTTGTTCCTCTTCTATTAATCTTGAAGTGGTGCACCAATGCAAGGTAAAATATCTTCTGTCCACTATAATTTTATCCTTTTAATTTCACTGGGTCTTTTAATCTCTGGTCCTAAAGCTCTTGTATGGGGGTGCCTGGGGCAATGCGAGACCATGGTAATTACCAGCTTCTACTCATGTCTGGCTTTTGCCTCCCACTGAGAGTGTTGTGAAGAAACTACTCAAAGGATCTAATTCAACACAATATCAGGCAATGCCGCTGGGAAAGAAACAAACTCTGATAGCTGCAAGCTCTGTTTTTAAGCACTGTGGCTGCTATCATTTTGGATTGGTGACAGTCTCTTATTTGAGCCCTGACTCAGCAGGGACCTGCAAAGCTCAAGGTGCAGTGCCTTGCTGACAGAGGTCTTTCTCTGAAACTTTTTGAAAATGTCATGAGTGACTTAGGCACTGAGATTTCAACTGCAAAGAGGAAATTTCTTTCCCCCCCTCAGTTTTTCAGCAATGTTATATTTTTTGCTTTTGCACATCACAAAAATCTTCATAACAGTATAGAGCACTTATAATATGTAGTTTTACATAATGAATACTCTGGTTTGAATAAGACAGAGTAGAACACCATGCACTATGACAAGAACAATTGATATATCAATATGCAATGGAGAGAAAAAACAGGGAAAATTCACCAGGACCAAGCAAGGTTATGAATGTATGATACCAGTCTTCCAGTGATCATGAAAAAGGAAAAAAAAATACTCCCATAATGCAGGGTAAGATTTCGAATTATTTTAAGCTTTACAGGCTTATCTAGAAATCTAACAACTAATTTAATGACAATAAAATGCATATAATACCTTCAATTACATGTGAGCTTGCTAAAATTTGAAGATGGGGAATAACAACTGGTACTGGAAAGAATTGGAAAATACACACACACATCTTTCTCTGGCACACTTCTACATTTTACATGGTAAAAGGATATATTCTGACGGTAAATTTAATCCTAGACTGGTATTTGTTAGTAAAGGGTCTGACCCTCACACAAGCTGCTCCCCAGCATCAGTAAACACTGCAGGTTTTCTTCATTCCAGCAGGATGACTGTAAGAAAGGGCAAGGAGTGTGGGAGAGTGTCCAACACACCATTGTGGTTGGAATCATAGCATACACTGATTATTTACTAATAACTACTTATAATAGTAAGCATTCATTAGGCTGATGTGGAAAAGTCAGCAAAAGGAAAAAAAACAAAAACAGAAGGGCATGTTTAAAAAACTTCCATATTTTATTCACAAGCCTGTGTCTGCTTTTGTTTTATCTAAGGACAGCCAGCTTTACAGCTTTCACAAGACTGTGCACTAAGCATGGATCATCAACTTGTATTCAAATATCTCAGCTTTGTTTTTTGAGTAATGGCCTTAATGTGTCCTGGCTGCTTAATAATCTCCCACGTTACACGAGAGCGAGAGCCTGAACTCTTCAGCTGCACTTTACTTCGGTCTTGTATGATTTCAGGGACTTGACAGGTAGATCAAGAAGCTGGGTGTGTATGGCAGTGGAAATGAAGAACAGAAGAGGCCACTGGTGGACTGTCACACATTCTCCATATTAGTAAGTACAAAGAAAGTATTAGTATTAGTATTTACAAAGAAATTAGTATTAACTAGTAATTAGTATTAGTAATTACAAAGAAAGCAATTAGTGCACTGAAGCAGTGCTCACAGTTCACTGAATACTGTTAATAACACAATGCAGAAATGCATGGATCAAAAGTGGGAGGTACCGTCATGGAGTCAAAGGCAGAAGTAATGCTGGCGCTCCTCGTTTCAGCAGCAAGCGAACCCTGAGAAGCAGGGAATAACGTGAGGCAGAAGCAGCAGCTACCCAGTGTTGAGGAATGTTCTGGCATTCTCAGCAAGTAGCAGCAGACTGGTGGCTGGTGTGTTTCCCAACTGTCCTACTTATGGATCTTGTCTTGCTTTTAGTACAGGGTAGGTTTTTTTCTCAATCGGGATTCAACTGCCCTCCTCTTTTACATGCAGATGGATGCATGTAGGTGAAGAAGGTCCTAAAAGGACTTAAATAGACCATATACCTTATTTAAGCCTCCTATGTGCAAATACTTTTTTCTGCTGTACATTTTCCTTCTACACTGAGATTCTGAATAATTTACTGTCCTATGAGTGCCATCTCACATGAGTGCGACCTCATTACCAGACTGTAGTTACTTTGTTGCAATAGATCCCTGAAAAATACTTTGAAGAACTCACTAATATAAATGTAACAGATATCCAAAAGCTTGCGTTATTTAAAACAGTTTCAAGTCTTCAGCATACTAAAATGGTTTCATTATTTCCAAGAGAGAAGTGGAGTGATGGTATTTTATTTAGATTTTTATTTCGAATTCCTGTTTTAAATTATCACTGCTCTAGATATGTGATATACACAACTCACCTAGTTACAATGAAACTAGTTTCTGATAGTAATGAGTAGCTCTATTCCTCTCAATTTTGCTATTTTAAAAGTTAGTGCTTATAGTCTTAGAAAGCGTGCACTTGCTCTTCCATGCTCTTCTGTGGTTTGGCTTTTTGTTTTGCCTATAAAGGCTTGATCAAGGGATACTATGACTGCATTCCTTCACAACAGTGAGAATTAAAGCAGATAATCCTTTTTACCTTGTTGTTGCCTGGCTCCTTATCTTTCTGTAGTAGCCTTTCTGTACTGCAAATTTGCTTTAAAATCCAAGCAGAAAAGCCGCATTGGAGCCCTGGTGCTACAACTACTCCACCTTGTGGGAACGAACCACAACCGCTGCCCCAGAGCACTGAGAGGCCGGTGTTCGTAACCGTGGGGCTCGGGATGCGGCAATAACTGAGATGGAGCTTGCCTGTCTTGAACCCAAGGCTCCCATTTCCAGGCATGTGATGTGGAAATTTCAGTAGTGCCTGGCAAGTCCAGCGCTTTCTAGATAAAGCTGTGCCATATATACCTGACCAACAAAGGTGGTCATGTATCTCAAATAGAATTTTGGTTCCTAGCTTCTTGAACAATCTTATTATTGAAGTGTAAATTCCAATAATGCAAATAGGCTCCTAACTGGGGAATGTGCAGTCTTTTCACACCATTTTGAAACCTCACTCATACTGAACTATAGCCTGCATAAACATGCTGGTTGTATTCAGGTCTAACAAAATACAAATAATTTCCCCCTCAAAAATATCTTCCAGTGTATATATAATTGATTTTAATATTCAGATGTGCAAACATATGTTTTGTGAGCAGTAAAATGTTGCATCAATCTATAAAACTACTACAGTTGGGAGAGAAGCAGCTTCATCCTTAAATTTTGTTGTATAAGACTTGCTTGCCACTATGTAGCTGTTTATTTCTCATAACAACAGTTGAGCTCAATTTAGCAGTGACAGGGGTTTCATTTTATAATTCTCCTGACTAAAGTTATAAAATAGCAGTAGAGGAATTGCCGTATCAAATAGGCCTCCTGGTTTATCTTTTTCTTCATCCTGTCACTGACAAGGCTGTTATCACGTGCATCAGAGAACAGCACAAGAAATATCATAATGAAATGGATTTCCCATGGGAAAATTTCCCTTCCAAACTCAAGCAGATATTGCCTGGCTTACATCCTGAAGTGTAAGGGTTTACAGCGAAGCATGCAAACCAAAGAGAATTCTAAAGCTATATCATTCTTTAAATTACTGTTGTGATAATCCAAGCAAATTATATCTACCAGTTTTCCATTATCCACAGGTTTTACTGACCTGCAACAGGGTGTTCCATTTACAGTATCATTGAATTGTTACTATTTTAGTGGCAAAGTGCTCCATTATTCTTGATGAATAGCCTTTCAATTTTGCCTGGGAAAAGAAACTTTTCAAATTGCACCTGTCTGAAGTGATTTATACTTACAAGTGCTGATGATAGAGATGGTGTTGGAGGAGGAGAAGCAAGAGGGATTCTTGGCCCTTCTTTCTCCCCATTAGTGTCTGGTTCAGGGTGGACCAGAACTGTTGCATGAGTTGGTTTATCTTCATCCTCAGGTGGCCTAACTTCTGGTTCTAGTGTGGGACATCGGCCAATATCTGCATTTTCAAAGGACATGGGTTGAGCAAAATCCATAGGGCTGAGAACACACAAAAAGAGTGATGTCTGTTGTTAGTTTTTCTGCCTTTTTACCACCCATTTATAAAGAACAGCTACATGCAGCAGTGTAATTTCACTTCACAGGACACAGAAGCCAGGACTCATCCCATCCTGTACAGGTAGATACAGCTGGAGAAGCGGGACACTTAAACTAGAGGCGAGAGTGACCATTGGCTTTCCTTCCTCCAGCCAGTGCAGAGAGACATGCATCCTCTTTGGCAAAACTACAGGCCTACATAGTTTCAGTTGTATTGCAGAGAAGTCCTTTACTCTGATGTGGAGTGATAAAATCCTAATTTAGATACTTCAGATACGGGGAAGAAAGATTAGATGGAAAATTTCTACAGAGGTTTTATTTTATTCATTATTGCCTTTCCTTTTAGTCAAATGTTCCTTCCAGATTACTGCACTTTCCATGAAGTAAATTGATTCCCATGGTGGTTCTCAGAATTTTGACTTCTCTTGGAAGTCAACCTTACCTAAAATAAAGAATTATTGTACACCATAAATACGTATCACTGATGCACATCTTACTGCAGCGTTACTGTTCAATTTCTCTGATTTCATGGGCAGCCAGACAGTGTTGGCTTGTCTGTAAAACAGCTCATTAATTGCATAGCCTATGGAGCATATGCTGTAGACAAAAAAAAGGAATGGCATATAAAGAAAACAGATCATATTCTAGGATTTGCTGCTAGTACGATTCGTTGTAACACTGAACTTTCTTCTGGCAACCAAGGTAGTTAACCAGATCTCATTAATTGGACATTTGTTAGCAACATTGAGACTTACGTGGCATTAATGACAAGATTCCATATACAGCCCTCAAATGGTGGTATGTTTCTGACAGGTGCAGTCTGAAACTGAGAAGAAGTACCCCCCACAAAGAGTTTCTTAACAGAGATGGGTGAGTCTGATGGCAACCTCTGAGTCTGGACTTGGTCTTCATCGACTTGGACACTGAACATCCTGTAGAAAAGATTTGAAAGCAAAGAAATTTATATTTTACTCTGGTTATTTCTTGTATTGAAATCACCCCTTTGCAGGCCCCATTTACTCCTACACCAGCTGTACCAATGAGCAACTCAAATTATGTAATTGGTGGCTCACATTAAATGCATATTAACCACTAGAGGGATTTCAGCTGCTCCTGTGCTTCCTTGGTCATTGTTTGACAAAGCCTGGCAAAACTATGCTGTGGAGGGGTGATAATGTCAGACTGTGGCTGCGTAGGGAGAAATGGTTTGTAGTGTGGCAACACTGACACAGCAAGGGCTGAGCTGGCTGTACTGTGATGGTAGATACAATCATCTAGAGCTCTGCAGGATGGGAACAGCACAGGGTCACATTTTGTTTGGACTCCCTACTTCCCTATTATCTTCTTGCTGGGGCACAACCACTGCTACAGACTGTTCCGATTGCAGAATCAGTGGCAGACATATGGTGTACTTTTTAAAGATCTGGTAGCTTTTTCTAGGGGAGGTGTCAGAGTAGGAAAATCACTGATTGTTCACCATGTACTGATACAGGTGCTATAATTCATTCCCATGTGTATGTCACATGGCACAAGCAAAAGACAAAGCAGTCCCATGGTTACTGTTAAGGCTGAAGAGAGGAAGGTAGGAGCCTCTGCAGCACCACTGGCTGACTAATAATCAGTTTCTGGCAAATAAACTCCCTTTTGTCAACTGCAAATATACTGAACTACAATATTCTTTCTTAGCTATAATTACAAATGCTAGCAACTGAATATTGAAAATGGTTATTGAAAAGAGGCCTGTTTTCAAATACAAAATGCTTTTACACACATCCTAGGCAGAACTGGATAGTGAATTAAGCATCTGAACTACGTAAGTGCTGTCCTATGTGCAAACTGTCCAGTTTCCTCATAGGTTTGGATGCATTAATTTGGTCTGGAAAGCTGCAGAGTAAGAAACATGATTAATTTTTTCAAAGGATTAGAGAAAGCAGTTATTAAATGACTTATCTTTGAGGACAATCCCTATACTATCTCCCAGACCCTTCAGCAACGGAAACAGAAGGAGAGAGATTTCTCTGGAGGCAGTTCGGAGCAAAAGACTAATTTAGGTTCCTTGAAGTGTCCCAGAGAAGACACCTCCCTTCTCTGCCTTCAGAGGTAGTGTAGGGAAGTCAGATTGCCAAGACTCAAGTTATCCTTTGTGCTAATGCATCTTAGCCATGGCTAATCATGGTAAACATTTTAGGTCGAAGCAGAACCAGGCAATAATGTACATTAGTCTTCAACAATATTGTATTTCATAATTATACGGACAATTATCTCTCTGCAGAGTTTTCACAGAGTGTTCCTCGCTTTAAAAAATAAAGCTTGAGGTCATGATGAGCAGAGGAAGGGTTAATCTTAATTTATGTTTTTTCACGTCTATTTCAGGTTACAGAAACTTCAGAGTACAGATAATTTGTTTTGTAACAAAGCTACTTTGAAAACACAGAGGTCTCATCTGAACAAGCATCATCACTGGATGGCATTGTATAGCAATTTTGCCTTGATGTACTCTCATGTACCCGCATAAGGTCAAGCTACTGTACTCGCTATAGCACTGCATAAAATAATTTACTTTGTTGTTTAGAGCTTTTTATTATCATCTGCATATTTGTGTTCTGTCACAGTGACACAAAATGTATTACAAAATGCAGTCATCCATTTCCAAAAAAACTTTTTCTTCCAAAGCATTTACCATTTGACTTTGGTCTAGTCATCGAAATAGAGGAGACTTATTGACTAGAGGCATTATTTACAAGAGATTTTTTAACAATACAATATAAATTCAGTCAGAAAATTATATGGAAAGGAAAGAAAATTACAGAGAGGACAGAAGGTCACTTCCAGAGTAGACAGGAATGGTTGGTCAAGAAGGCTGCACTGTTGTGGGGGTAAGAGGGTGAAGTGGATAAGTGCCTTTTGTAACATGGTAGATGTCATCTCTTCTTTCTGACTTCTTTTAACAACACAGAGTATTGTGCATAGTGCACTAATCCAACAAATATGTGTACTGGATGTACATATGTCACATGTTCAAATGTCCATGATAAACCCTGCTTGGAACAAGGGCTATTCCAGGCCATAAATAATACTGCCTGCCTGAGTCTTACACACTACAGTAGTGCTGTTTCCAGACACTTTCTGAATGGTAAAGTGTAATAAGAAATTTTTACAATGTCTGAGAAAGGACAAAGGAATTCAAATGAAATTCAGTGTAAAACAAAATGGTCTGAAAAGATGGCTTTTCCAATAGGAAAAGTGGGACTGTGCGTTTTCATTGTTTTACCATATTTAGCTTGGCACCACTATGTCCAGCACACGACATCTCAAAAAGGCTACAGGCTGCTGTGCTGTTGCAGTTTGTACCCTTTGAAAATGGTCTTTTTCTACACATCCTGAAAAGGAGATTTACTGCACCACAGCAGAATTTCTCACCCACAGATTCTTGAATAAAATATATTTGCCAAGAATCAGAAGGTTAAAGATGCCAGTTCAGACAAATGCAGGTCTCTGGAGAAACTGGCTGGTAGCCTAGAAAAGCATATAAAACCAGCTCTCCAGAACAATGATGACTATCAAAATTCTTATTTCTAAGAATTTTTGGATACTGATGGAATTAAACTAAATTTTTTTTGTCTCAGTGGAAGCATTTACATGGATTGCCAAAGCCATCAGTGCATTTGCTTTGTTGAACTAGCTGTGCCGTGTGGTCTGTGGCACCTCACGGTATTTGTTACCCGCTAGCTCGTTCTATCCGGATGGAATGTGCTCTGCCGTCATGAAACTCGCCAGCCTCTGGTCTGATGGTGATTCTGTGGGGATCCCGGATCCCAGTGGAGATATGCACTTCCAGCCGACCTCTGTTCAGGAACACGGCATAGTAGGCCTGCAAAGTGTATGTTGGAGTGAAAAGGTAAGTTATGTTTGGAAATAAATTATTTCACTTAGTTTTACACTAGTGTGTATGTTTTATTGTCTTACACTGGATTTTAATTTGCTCACGATAGACAAGACACGGCTGTTTCAGTTCTACTGCTGCTGCTATACTTAGACTCTGGCATTTTTATAATAAGGAAGGGGTAAAACAAGGTCATGCTGGAAACATCAACAAAGATTTAACTCTCTACCTACTTTCAGGGAAGGATGGAGACTTCTAACCTACAATTCTTCTGATTTTTGTTGATATGAGACCTGCTCTTAAACACATCAAGCCCTGAAGTGCATTGATCTCAGCTTGAGTTCTCTGTTTGGAGGGCTGGCAAATCATGCCAGTAGTTACTCCAGCACCAGTGTCATATTGTGGCAGATTTCAGAATCTAAACTCCAGTTACTATAGCAATAAGTGATCATGTTCACTTCTGTGACCTGAAGAGCCGGGAAATGATAAAGAAGCCCCTACCCTGAAGTTAATGTCATCCAGGTGAGCCATTACAATGTGCTGTCCCTGGAGTGCGTTACTCCAGGTCATTGAGAGCTCCCTTCCAAAATAGGCAGAAAGGAGAGTGAAATGAAATATCCTTTCCCAGAAGTCCCGAACAAAGAATGCATCAACACATTCTGTTTATTGCTGTTGTAGTGTGTTTTTCTGCTAGGATTTTAACCAAGATTTAATCAAGACTTGAATAATTTCTAACAATTTCTAGCAATCACACTTTCAATAGTCACTCAGACACTGTGGACTTATATAGCAAATTTGTATTTTATGAGAGGGAAGGAGAGGCTGGAGCACTCAAGTCTTAAATTCCACATCAGTGATCCCAAACCAGGGATCTTACACTGTGTTCACCAGTTGTTTTTTTTTTTCTTTTGGTCTCAGGGAAATTAGAATGATCCTCATTTATGTCTCTATGAACAGGAATGAGAGAGTTTCCAAGCATTAATAGGGCATAAGTAGTCCTCAGAATCAGTGGAGAACAGTATGATTTAATATTTAGGTTTGGTTAAAAAACCCAACATGGAATTTAATAAAATACCAAATCTGCTGCTTAGCAACAAGCAATGGATACCTGACTGTAAATCTGTAAGAGAAACAATTTCTCCAAGGCAAAAAACCAATTCTGAGCTTCTGTTAGATTCTTAATTAGATAAAGGATAACATTAGAAATAATTTATTCCCAATAACTGAATTTTAATTTAAGCATAAACATCTGACAGTGTCTTGAAACAAACGGTAGCAGTTCAGTAGAATTGTGGGGTTTGTTTATCTTTTGCCAGGTTCCTCATACCTGTCCTGTCTGTCTGCGCTTTCTCTTCAGAGGGGCAGCTTTCCTTGCAGAGTGCCTGCGCTTTCTCCTGGGGGGGACAATTGTGCCACTTGTGCCAAACAAGATGATCCCAGACTCATTCCTGGTGCTGAAGGAGAGATTGATTTCGGTGCCCACGTCAAAGGAGACAGGCTGCAGTTCCACAAAACCTGGCTTGGAGAAGCTAACTGTATGAATGTTCTGTAGGAAGGAGAGGACAGGAAAGTGCATTAGTAGAATTAAGAGCAAGAGTATGAATGCAAAGGAAGATTTCTTAACTAAAATAATAAACTATGTAAATATAACTAGTGTGAAAAGATGGAAAGTAATAATAAACACTGAGCAATTTACTCCTCAGAATGTTCTGCAAACACTAATTTACCTGCTTACATCTGGCATCATTAGTGTATTTGTGGAATCCTGTATTACAGGAAGGCAAAGTTCCAGTTTTATGTCAATATATCCTCTTGGATTAAAAATAACTGCTCAAGGTTGTTTTTATTTTCTATATGCATTTTCCATTGAGTCAATACAGTTGGAGTTTGCCTTTAAATCTATACAATAGGTAATAACAACCAATATGAACATAAACTAGATTCTTTGTCAAATGTGCTGAGAAAATACTTTTCATTAATCAGTCACTGTTGCTTCACTGAGCACGACTGCTTTCTTGGTTACTCAGACTCATAAAAGAAGCCCTTGTTGCACATGGTTCAACTCTTTGGACATTGGTAGCCATTAACACAATTTAAAGAGCAGAATATGTCATCAAATAATAAATCAGTGCATACTCCCAAAGATTTTCTGTCATCACTGCCAACTCATGTATTCTTCCATATGTTTAAGACCAATCTATAGAAACAGTGACTTTTTCTAAAGCAGTTCATCTTTTTTTTAGTACAGTAGAAATGTTTTCAGGTCTAGAGATAAAAAGATTATGCCAGATAAAATCATTGCTGGTGGTGCTCACCTTTCTCTAAAATCTGAGGACATTTAAATAATTGAACATGTATCCAGTTTTTATCCTTTACTTTTGCTTCACTTCTCTTTAATTTTCCTACATGTCTTGTTTTGTACAATTAGAATATTTTATTTATTTCCCCAACAAAAGGATTAATCCAATTCGATTTCATACTCTGAAACTTCAAGTGTTACAAAATAATGTGAAAGGCAAAGTACTTTCTAAGATTCACAGCGGCAGAAGAAAATGAACACAATTATCTTCCTTTCCAGTTCCAGAAAGAATTTACTATAAATCAAAACAAATATGAAACTATCTATCAAATTTTTGCTGATGCTAAATCTTTGAGATTTAAAAGCATTTGAACTATCTGCTTGTTTACAGTTTAGCTTTACCACAAACTTGAAATCTTAATATACATATCTCATAACAAATCTAGTCTAATAACCTGAGACTCCTACTGTTGTGTACTTTTTGCTCTGATGAAGGCCACAGGTACAATGCATAAACACAGAAAAATAGGCTCCTTGTCTTTATTTTGGCCTGGACAAGTTCCAATTACTGTTCAAAGTAAATTTTTAATGTTTTGTAGAAAAAAAAACATTTGGAGATCATCAGGTTAACAACGACTCATTTGGATTTACTGTAGCGGTATCTGATATGGAATGTACATCATCCATCTGCTTGCAAAACTGTCTTAAATAGTAGAGATTTCTGGGGAAGAAATACAAACTATTTACTGGGACACAAATGTCAGTGGAAGTATTTTTTAATATAAAAAGACTTTTCCATGGAAAATTACCACATTCTCTCCCAAATTTCAGATCAGATTCCTTGAATTCTATATACACTGAAAGGCTGTTAATTGCAAGCTGCAACAATTGAAAATAAATGCATTTAAAGCTAAAATAACAACACCAATTTTGCACACTCTTAGTGATCAGGCGGAAATGTGCCTTTCAGCTCAGTGGTAGCTCATGACAGTAAGTATTCATACCTGAGGTTTTATGTAGTGAATGAGTTTATAATTACAATTTTTAAAAAATTAAATCCTTGGGTTTTATATGCATAATTTTTTTTTAGTTTTTGCAATGTTGTCAGTGCCTATCCTCATTAATGTCAATAATTCCCATTTTAGTCCGCTGAAACAAAACTAAATCACTGCTAAGCTGTTCAGAAAATCCTAATCTTTAGGGATAGGGATATCACAAGTGGCCAGGGATACTCTCCAAGAAGTCAGGATCTGAAAAGCTGGCCTACCTGCTGATCAGGCTTACTCATCTTTCTTTCTCTTAAATGTAACTGTTTGTATTTTAAGATTATATTCTTATCTAAGCAATTTACCATATACAATTAATCTACTATGTCATAAAATCAGAAACCAGAAAACATTCATACACATTAAGGCCAAAATACATGGAAATCAGACTAACCTCTAGTGTGCATCCTTTGGTTAGACCAACGAAGTCAGGACTGCTCAATATGTTATAAGGTGTCCTTGAAATTTCAATGTCCTTGAGGCAACCTGTGTATTTCTCTAAGTTCACTTCAGGCCTTAAAAACATTTAGAAGTACAATGTGCTTTCAGAAATAGAGTTTAGGGAGAACAGTCAGCCAGACACACATATGTGCACTTTCACACGCACAGATGCTTGATTTTTATTTTAACTATACACATACACTCAAATCCATGTTGCCTTCTACCATCTATCAGCACACATTGCGCTCTGTCTTGCATCACTCAAAGGTGTAACAGGAGGTTCATCTCATCTCTAATTGACAACAGTTCCCTTCTCAATTTTTTCTTTCTTTTCTTTAAGGGTTTTTGGTTGGTTGTTTTGTTTTTTGTGCTTTTCCTTTGGTAAAGGAGAGCTACCATCTTTGATGTTAAAGCGCAGTGAGCTATGAAGTAAAGAAGTTGCTGTTCCTTAGGCAAAGCAGAAAGATGAGGAAATCATAATGGTAAGGAGAGACCTTAACTGGAAGACATTTTTCATTCCTCTTTTTGCATGCTAGATCCAATGAAAGAAGAACTTTAGCAGCATACAAACTTTTTGAATAAAGATTTTACCAATATGCTTCAGGAATGCAATCAGGTGGACTGACCTTTATTTTATATTTCCAGTATCTTTCTTATGAAAACTGCTGCATATTTTCTTAGGACATAGCAATACATCTGACTTTTTCAGGCAGTTAAACAAAACAAAGCACTTGGGTTTGTTACAGAATGTCACTATCCATCCAAGACAGGAAGAAAATGTAACTAAATTCAAGTTCCATGTTTGACTCATCAGCTGGCTGAAGAGAGGAAATGAGAAACCCCTTGAAAGTAACACCAAAGCTATCATGTTTGATTGCAAAAGTATGATTTCCCATGCCTGGGAACACCAGAGTGAGACCATAACTGCTGGTAACACCTGAACCAGACTTGCCAGAATAAAAGTCGCTTGCCTTGTAAAGTCACTTCAGAAAAAGATCTGTCATTCATGCAATGGAGAGTAAATCCAAATAGAAAAAAAGCACGATTTATTCCACTAAAAATATTACCCATGAGTGTTTACTAGAACATCTGAATAGTATGAGCAGCTCAAAGAGAGAAAAATTAATCTGGGAAATAAATAAGGAGTTAAAACTTGTGTGGGGTGGGGAAGGGGGGAAGCAACAAACATTTCAGTTCCCTGGAAGGAAAGAAAAAATTTTAAAGAACATTAATTACAAAATAAAACCATTTTGCACAGATACTAATCAGCTACATGTTTTGGCACTGAAAGCCATTCTTTGCATTATTAGCCAACCTAGCAAGCGTGATGTATTCTCTGGCAGATTAGTACCCTCTGCGTAAGTTAAAGCAAGCATCTGGTTTACTAAAATGTTCCATATGCTGCTTTATTTACAGTCAAGTAGTTATGGTCACCTTTCATTTTTCATTTTTTTTCCTAGCTCTTCTCCAGTTCCTTTATGGACTTATCTTCTCAGCAGAAGAACAGTTTTGCCATTATCATTGTCACTGGTGCCTACAGTCTCCTGTCTTTGCCACCCAGAAACCATTCTTGCTATTACCCTCTCCTGCCTTGTCCAGTAACAGACTGTCCTCATCCTGTCCTGCTACAAACAGTTGCTTTTATAATTCCCAGCCCATATCACAGAATCACGGAATGAGCAAGCTTGGAAGGGACAACCGTGGGTCGTCTGGCTCAATCTCTTTGCAAACCCTGAACACTTGCTTGATGTTTTCTTAAGACTTCTTTTTTCCCTTTTTCCCTTCCAAAATATACCAAACGAGGTCCAAGTTCACTAAGATCTTGCATAATTCTTGGTTTGTTTTGTCGGATTTTTTTTGTTAATGTTTTTTTGCCAAGATAGGCCAGTTTTAGGGGAAAACAAGCAGCAATTTGTGGAGCTTGGGAGGAAATAATCTTTCTGAAGATCAGGGCAGAGGGGCGGGGGTGAAGTTGTATTTTTCCAGTTCAAGCCAGGAATTAGGCTGCAAAACACGGTGAAGTTCAGTTCATATGTGAGCATAACAAAGCAAAAAGCAATGGATACAAATAGTTGCAAACTGAAAATGCAGTCAGAAATAGGCAACCTCCCCTCTCTCCCCCTCACCCGCCTGTTCTTAAAATGAGAAATGGAAAATTTCACAAAAATCTCCACCTTGCTTTCATGCTCTCCTCAGTAACTACTTCACTGCCTCTAAGCATGGCGCTCCCCACCTCACATGGGACTACACTGCTCCTACAGCCCAGAGGTCGGAGCCAAAGTCAGCAACACAGCCAGCTGGAGCTTCACTTCCAAGGCATTCCGGTGTCATAAGTAACACACAGCTGAAGTAAGCAGATGTGTGAGGAAAACAAAAGTTGCTTGTGTAGGTGTGTGCACAGCGTGGAACGTGACGGTGGTGAGCACTTGGGAGCTTTGCTGGCTGTGGCAGGAGCAGCTCTAAGAGCTAAGAGCCTTAGCATAGCAGCTGCTCTAAACACTGCCCACACTCTGCTGCTGCTGTGGGGCCACCTGTGCTTTCAAGCTGCACTTTAACTAGACACATGCAAGTCATGCAAATAATCTGATTGTTTTTACCTTGCTTTCATACTGGGGTGAGAAAGAAAGACAAAAAAAGAAAACAACAAAATGGCATTAATTGTAGCAAATGGTACTTCTCGTATTGTCATTCCATGATACTTATTAGCAAGGTTCAGCCATTTCACAGTGAAGCAGTGTACATCATTTACAAACAGCATATAATAACAGATGAGATTCTATGTACACTATTGGGCTATAACAATTAACACGTTTACTCTGCAAACAAACCATAAAATGTAATTCATCAGAGGGCTTTTATAACTTGATACTATACTTGGTCATGAGCAAAACCAAACCATGTAAAAGAATTTGGCAGAACTGACATGACCCGATAATTACAAAGTCAGGGATACCTCAGTGTCTATTGTTTGCAGTAGCTCAGCTTTGCCCTAATCTCCCTTTCACTACTTTTGATTCTAATTTACCATAACACTAATCTTGCCTCAGGCACTGGTGAATCATAGCTGCAGGCAGAATGGTTACCACAGGTCAAAGTAGCTGTGGTACACTGATTTTCTGGGCAGCCACAAAGGAAGTGGAAGATAATTGCTCTAGACATTTTGTTATGCACTGGTGTGATTTCACAATTACATAATACAGTGTTATATTTCATGAATAAAATAGATCTTAGATCTTTTTATTGCTGGGTGATTTGACATCAGAGGTCAATTATTATCCTAATAGATTAACAAATATGTCCATTCTTCTGGTTGCAGAAGAGTCTGTGGATTAAACATAACAGTTCCTTGTGCACAAGACCACTTCAAGGCTATCATTACGCCATGTAGTTAAAGCTGACATAGATTAATGGGCTTGTTTCTGTGTTGCTCATCTGTTCACTGTAGCACAGAACTCTATTGTTCTTTTCATTGCAAAACTGCTGAATATTCATTTAAACTTTAAGTAAGTTTTTTGGTCTATTTAAAGCCATGTAAGAAAGTCACTAAATTAATGTATTTGTTATCCCATTTCTTTAGTTTATTTAAGATGAAGTTAACATTTATGAATATTACTATGCAATATTTAACAAATAATTACTGGGAATTTTATTTGTGTAAGAAATTCAGGCTCAGACTTATGAAGGGAAAAGGTTGTCATATTTCATTCTGCTTACATTAAATATATCAAGAGTATTGTGTCATATACTTTAAGTCCCAAATACAGGAGGAATTTTATCTAAGGAGATCAGGAACTAAAATCTACAAATAATTTAAAATTATATCTAAGTAAAAATTTTTAATACATATTTAAAGTATACTGACACTAATTATGCAAAGAACATGGATACCCATTAAGCAGTAATCCCATGTGCAGTAGTTTGTAGGTCAATTTTTCTACTCATGCACGAAGTAAACATTTGTCCTTATTTTTGCAAAGGTATTGAGCCAATTCTCCGAACCTGCATTCACAAATTCTATGCACAAAATAAATAAATACTTAAAAAGTCAGCTACATCATGGTTCTTGCACAGAATCAGAAGGATGTACTGCACTGCAAGTGTTATTTCCATTGTATCTGTGCAAGGTGAGCTGTGTGAAATACAAAACATATGCAAATAAAGCACTATTCTGCTGTGGCAGTACAGGGTACCCTGGAAATTCATCATTCACTTACTGCAAATGAACTTGAGAAATAAATGCAGAAAATAAGATTACATTGTATTTACATCCCCTTGCCAAGGCTAAATAAATTGGTTTGAGCCACGTTACCTTAGATTTCTCAGGGTTGGCAATCCCCCAAAATATATTTTCTCGTGCCCTTTTAAGTTGAGTCCGAAGTGGCTGCCTGTAGAAGTTGTCGCTATGGTCTCCTCTTCATTGGTGTCTATGTCTACAATTGATATGTTGGCTAAAAGACATTTGAGATTAGTTACAAAATAACAGTCATGAACAATGATGTCTTAATGTAAGAAACCAACAGAGAAATATTTGGAGGGTTAGCAGGTGAGGGAAGAGGCAAGGAGGGCTGTATTTTACAATTAAGATACTGGATTTCCACATTGTCAATTATGGGGAGGGGAAGAAAGCTGCATTTTCCTCTGTTTCCATAACGACCTGAAAAGCTATAGCAATTCTGTACACTTTACTTTTATATATTCTCTAAACCTGTTTCAATTTGGTGCCTTCTTTGTGTCACTGTAATTTGGAGCTCACACTTCAGGACAAAGTCATCACAAGAGATCATTTTACATTAAATTTGTGATCTCAGTCCAAAGATTGCCACTTGAACAGGATTTTTTACTGTAGAAGTTTGTTAAGCATTGTCATTATGCAGCATGTGCCTTAGAGATTGGTGATCAGTCACTCTAAACCATTTTCAAACCCAAAGCAGCCAGTTGCTGTCATGTCTAATCTCAGTCTGGAGTCAGTGATATCCTACATACAACCATCTTGTTTAGGTGCTTGTTTCATGTATATTTTTAGTGCATGGATTAAAGAGATAAGACTCAGTGAAAAATGCTGAGCAGGCCCCAAGATAGATAGGGATATTCTACTACAGGGATGGAAAGAAAGGATTTCTTTCCTTCCTTCCCTGAGAATTGAATAGGGACAGACTTTCTGCTACACCTTACCAAAACAAGATTAATTTTCCTTTTGTTTCTATACCTGTATCTTCTTTATAAACACATGATGTTGTTTGAATGCTATTGATAAATTACAATTACATGACATTGTATTTTATATTAATATCTCCTGGGTTAATCATGAACTAAGATATCTGGCTAGCAATAAGACATTCCTCCTCTAAAGGTACAGCAAGTCTGCAAGTGAGATCACAAAATTATTTTGGCCACTGTCCCAACTCCCAAGTCTACTTCAGCCAAATGACAAGGAGGAGGGTCTGTGTATGAGGTGTGAGAGCCAGGTAGAGAGCTGGCACTGCAGGGGGCAGAGGCAGAGGAATGTGTTTAGGGGCTTGTGGTGACCCTGAAGATTCAGAATGCAGCAAAAATTCAAACTGCAAAAGCACAAAGTATTTCACGGTTACCAGAAATAAAACTAATTTGGCTCAGGTAAGATTCTACCAGCCCTATAACCAGACTACAAAACAAAAAAAGGGTTTTGCCAGCATGATAACCAGTAGTCTTTTTGATCTTATCAAATACCACCACTCCACATTTTGTGCCAGTAACAGGTTAAAGAATTAGTAGAACTTCTGGAGATGTTCCCAGTTGTTTCCATGCAGATTCAGTTCATGGCACACTACACATCATTAGGGAAGATAAAGTAGTTGTGTTTGTCTAGTGAGATACTGTACTATCAGTACTAACATCACTGCTTTTTGAAGCACTTTGGTATATGCTGAGCAAGAGAAGACTGTACAGCCTTAAAACCATTGCTGCCCTAACAAAAATCACACAGGTGTGTTTCATGATTTGGAACAACATCAGGGAACTGATGAAAAGACTTGTTTTTTCCCCACTCAGAAGAATTTTAGAATGCAAATTATGACTTTTATATATAAAAGAATTATGCCTGAAAAATAGGCTACCTGTAGCCACAAAAATAGGCTACTGTTTGAAAGTGCAATCACTCACATGCGACTCAACACACCTATAATCTAAACAAAAGAAATTGCTAAATCACCAGACCTTATAATTCCCACAGCATCTTCCCTGTGATTAGATGGTTAGGTATACTGCACAGGTAGCTGGAAAAGTCATGGTGCTGACACCACAGGAACTTACCTTGCTTTTGAATTCTTGACAGGGTGAAAGATTTCCATTTGCCATCATTATGATTTTGGCTGCTGATAACCGAAGCTGTACCTGAACCCAGATCATAGCTGACTTTTATACGCCCGCCACTGAGTTCTACACTCATGAAATCCTTCTGTTAATGAAAAGGGTTAGATACACCATTATGATTCTTGTTCATTTTTGTAAGTGGCATAAGATATTAAATAAACACGTCCTAATTTTGGGTGACAACAGGTGAATTTTTTTAAGCTTTAAAAAAGCCCCACAACTTATGCATTTACTACCGAGGACTCTCATGTATACAAGTCTGATGCCAAGTTCTTTTCCCCCTTTTATTCTCTTCTGGATTGCTAATTTAGTTGGAATTCTGCTAGCATTTTAGCTGGAGTTTTGATGCGATAGTTGTGCTTCTATTTTAGATTGAAGATAAAAATGGACGTTATAATTACCTGAAACTAATACTCAGCTTTGAGTATATGTCTGTACTATAGTTAGTGTATTTATTGCATACCTCAGCTAGATGTACACTTTCAAGGCTGAAAACAACAATAGTAAAGATAGTAAACTTGGCATGTTTTACCAGATTTCCAGAGAGTAATCTATGGAAGCAACAAAGGAACAGAGAGATGGAGACACAGAGAGCTATGAACTCTCTAATTTTCATCAACCACTGACACCAGTATCTAAGCAGCAACTGGAGACGGATGACTGAAGCAATGATATATACTGCACTATCTACAGAAGAAGAGCTAGCAGGACACAAAGAGCAAAACAAATAGCCAGGGAACTGGACAGCATGAAAGCCATTAAGTAAGTAATGGTGGAGCTATGACCCAGGACGTAAATGTACCAGAGAAATTTTTATTATCATTTTCCTCATGGCCAGCTCCACCTCTTCTGAGAGTAAAAGTGATCAAACTCAGGTTTCTAGATGCTGAAGCGTATCTGTCCATGCATCATGAGAAAGAGTATCCTCAAAGTTTTTATGCAGTGGGACAGTATCATAAAAGACAAAATATGCCAGGGACCAGTGTTTCTGAGTTTTCAATTAAATATTTTTTTTGTAGAAAAATACATAA
Source organism: Dryoscopus gambensis (assembly GCA_013389985.1). Lineage (NCBI taxonomy): Eukaryota > Metazoa > Chordata > Aves > Passeriformes > Malaconotidae > Dryoscopus > Dryoscopus gambensis. The sequence continues at coordinate 12,323 of WEIT01009719.1, read as the reverse complement.
ATGAACAATAATTATAGAAAGTAATCTAAAATACTGACATTAATTATACTTTCAGTATTCAATTATAAAAGTTCATTAGACAAACTACATAAATACTTCCTTATCATTATAAAGTGCTAGCTTTTGCTATAGTCAGTCAGGAGGAGCATCCTCCTCCTTGATAATTCCAGCTATTTTGATAATTCTTTCTAAAATATAGGAATCTGAAATAAGACTGATTTACACAAACACAGTTTTTGTAAAATAGTGAGTGCTCAGTAACTCTTCAAGACATCAGTGAAAACTACTGTACATAATTTCTGCCACATATGAAAATATGAAAAGGTTAAGGGAAGGACACTGTCCCCTGTCAGTCATGCAAATTAATCTGGATCAGAGGTGCTGGAGATGAGTTATTCAGATCTGGCCAGATATCTTCATAAATAATTTCTCCCTGTTCTCCACACACATTTGATACTGTGCATGAATAAAGACCTTAAACAACTTTATAACTAATGTTTCTCTTCTATGTTTTAGCTGTAAGAGGCACCATTTGTAGATACTGGAAAAACACGATCACTCTTACATCTTATTTGTTGCATCAGTCCCCCTTTAAACCCACTCACATTAAACATAAACATTTTCTTTGTATCAGTAGGATTTCTATATAAAACTCGTCTCTTCCCATATTCCCCCTGCCATCACACTGTGATATTTTAACCTATGAATAGACAAACTCAACTGAAAAAGTTTACACACATAAACATCTGGAATAAAGGAAAATTAATTAATAATTTCAGAAAAGCTGTAATTGCCCTCAGTCTAACATGATGATCCCCATTCAGTAAACATTAGATAGTCAACCTCCACACTGTAATATTGTCTTCACTTGGCCAGCAGTGAAGCATCACACCAGGCAACATCATTCCTGGACTGTGGTACATTAAGTTACTAATTGTTTTCATGATCTGATGAATTCAGTCTCTGTAAAGATAGTGTGAAACCTGCAAGGAGCATAGAGGTTAGCTGGCTGTTCTTACCAAGTCATCAGTAGCGAGATACATCAGCAGGGCATTTGACGAGAAGGTCCTGAACTTGAACATGACTGTGGAAATATTGGGGTTCCAGCGGATCGGGCGGCTCACCATGGCGTAGCTGTCACCGTCAAACTGCACGGTCCCTTCACCGTCTGCCACCTGTGGGCTGAAAAGGGGCAATTCCAACCCTTTTCCTTTGCCATGTGAAGTTAAAATAAAAAGTGCAGGGCTAGGGAAGTGCAGGGACACCTCCTGGGAGTCTTCCTGAACTTGGTTTGATTTCTTATCAAACCTCCCACTGACAGGGGCAGGATTTCCCATTTTAGTTTGAGAATGCAAACACTTTTCTTTTGTGTGGTCTCTGCTCACTACCCTGGTGACTGTGAAAGCCACCTTGAGGCACTGGACTCTGCTCCATGCCACGTAAGAAGTGTACAGCTGTCCATGAGCCAGACTCAGTCCCACTATGGTTCTCATGCTCTCTCATGCTTTTCTGGTTACTGGTTACTGTTTCTGGTTACTGGTTGTCAGGAGCTGTTCTATCCCAGCACTGGCACACCAGCTCAGCTCTGATAACGCACTGACCACATTTAGAGCTCAGACTGGCTGCTTCCCCTCTCGGTGTAACTGCAACCTAACTCCTGTTGCATACACGTTGGAACTTGATGGCTGCTGTGGAAATTCCTGCTGCTTACCCCTGAATGTAATGTCACTGCAGACAGGTTCCCTAAAGAAGCATGAGAAAGTCAGTGCTTTACCTACCTGACAGCACACCCTTTGCAGTCGCCTTCAATATCCCTGAAATTCCAGAGTCCTATGGGTTTGCTGTCTAGAAAGGTTTCACCCATGCAGCCAGTGAAGGTGGTGACTCTTACAGCATCTGACTTCTGCAACAGAAAACATAAACCTCCTTAGAATTGAATTTAAAGCGATCTACTGCATCTGAAAACATAACTCGTACAAAAATCATAAAAATAAGTACCATATAAAATTCTACACAAAATCATTTAAAAACCCCGTAAGATGCTTCTTAATATTTTAAATATCAAGAATAGTATTTAATCTGAGAAGCCTTCCTACAAAACAACTGATCAGTGAAAATGTGAACTAAACTTTGTATCAGTCCGAATGAGAAAGACCATATAGATTTGAGACTCTTGGGAAGGCCTAGGCAGAACAAGTCCTGAAGAACAAGGAGCTGCTTTGGCTTCCACCATCAGTTTTCCTGGCTGTTCAGAGAGGTGCCTGCTCTTACCTGTTCAAGGCCTGCCTAGCTGAATTTTCATTTAAGACTTTCAAGAAAGGACTATGAGCAATCTTGCCCACAATACAATAAGCAAAGTGTTTCTCTTGTAATGCTTGAAACCCTGGAAATTCAGCAGACTGTCCAAGCTAAAAGACAGACAGAGAACTCAACTGTTACACCTGTAAAGTTCATGCTGAATTTTGGATGCAGAAAAAAGTGCAGATGGCAAAGCAATTAAAACACATCCCATCAGAACTCATTAAGCTAGGGTCATGCACACAGAGTAATGCTCATTAGAACATAACGTGGTACCATGACGAAGGTAGTAGTAGTTGACAGTACACAGAGTACTCAGCTCAAAATTATCCTTCTAAAAATATCCTGATTCATTTAAATTTCAGTTCATCAATATGAGCTGATTAAAAATCTATACACTTAGCTATTTCAGATAGACAGGCACCTGCTGTTTTTACAGCAATTACAAATATTAAGATCTTGCAAGAGAACATGGAGAAGTGCAATTTGAAAATACTCAAGGAAAAGTATGACTCAAAAGATTTAATGTGCTCCTGATATTTCCCAGGGTAATTGGAAAGGTTTTAATTAGCAACAAGTATGAAGTTAATGTCACTTCTAAAAAATTCATGACATCTAAGTATCATAGTCTTCTACACAAGGCAGATGGAAGATTGTAGGGGTGTCTCAGCCTATTCTTAGGCTGCAGCCCCGCATTGCCAGCCAAAGCCTGGCCCGACAGTGGGTGAATTTCCCCGCCTCAGCTGCCTTGGTTCTGTGTTACAACTCCGCCTCCCAAACCCCCTCATTGGATTGTATCCCAGTTGTGTCCTCCCCTCTCCCTGTCCATCATTGGTTCCCCTTATGTTACCACCCCCCTTGAAAAACGGGCTGCCCGCCCATCTGGGCCCCAGTCTAGTTCCTGATTCCTTCGGATAAACGGCTTCTTGAACTGAGTCCTTTCCGCCTCCTTTGTTCTTGGGACGCTTTCTGCCTTGAAATCAGGCTACCTGGGGCGAGCCACACCGAAGAGGGAAAAAGGCGCATCTTCCCACCCGGCTCTGAGATTCTCCCCTGCGTTTCCTCTGCTGCCGGCTGAGCGGCGAGGACGCTTGGGAGACGTAGCTGCGCTGCCTCTGCATTGTGAGCCCGACCAGGGAAAACCCAGGAAAGCGAATAGAAGATGTTTTTAAAAACTGAAAATCAACTTTCTTTTTGAATACACTGCAGAGATGCATGCAAAAAGGAATGGACAAAACTGTAGGACAAATCTAAAGCACTCCAAAACCCAATAATATGAAAAAGTAGATTTCTGAGTCAACAACTCAAGACATATCAGTGATCTTGATTAAAGGCCTAAAGAGCTGCATAGATTTAGAAAACTCTTGGTTAAGGTCTTCATTTTGTTAGCCTTACAACTGTACCACATGATGACAGAAATTAACTGAAGTTTTATTTTAATTCGAAGACTGTATTTGAACAAAACAAATCTGACAGGGTTTAAAACTCTACGTTGCAAATATACCAGTCATACCAAACTTACAACAGAGTGCCTTCCTACTCCTGCCCTTGTCTTTATTTACCTGGAGAAAAAGAGAATTCAGGAAGGTTTTCCTGACTAAAATGAAAAAATAGAGAGTTCTTCAAAAAATTGTTGGACTACTCTTGAAGTTTTGCACTTTAATTTTTTTGCATATTGTGATATCTTAGCATTTGAAGACATATACAAAGTTGAGAGTAAATAAAGTTCAGTGAGTTCACTATTTGGGAAAGACTAAATTTTAGCTTCTTTTCAAATGCTAAAATATTGATCAGGAACAGAACAGTCAATTTAAATTGTTTTGTAAAGAATGCCATTGGAAAATAGAGTGTTAATTAGCTTTTACTGGAGAACCTTTTTTTTAAAGACTTCCATCTATTCTATGCAGCATAAATCTTCTATTCATCCCATGAAGTGTAGCAAGGTAGAAGAAGTTACCAGAAAACTGAACAGAAAAAAAGAAGAGAAAATAGATCAGGGATATGATGCAGATAGCAGTTAAAAAGATGGGTAGTACAGCGGAGGAAACTGGAACAAAAATGAAGAAAATAAAGCAGAAACACCAAAAGTAGACCACAAAGGAGGAAGGGATACTGTGGATACGTGACAAAGGAAAAAACCCGGAATGCAAACAAAAATATACTGTGATATACATTGTTAGGAGACCAGAAATGTATGGAAACGGAAATGAGTTCCTGTTACTCAGGAACTGAAAGCCTGTCAGGGCAGCAGTATGTCCAAGGTAAAGCATCCACCTATCCAGCAGGAATTACTTGTTTGGGCTAAATGCTGCATCAATACAGCCAGCTACAGGGATTCTGATCAGAAGATAACATCGAGGGCAGTGAAGTCTCACATCTGTGCACCTCGGTCTAGGCAAATGCCAGTAATCTTTCAAAAGTGCAGGTGTACTACTTGTGATTAAAGCACCGACTACAATGATACCAGCATATTAAAATTTACTATTTCTGTTTTAAGAAATAACAAAATTTGTCCACACAAACAGCCAGTTAACACAGTAACACCAGACAAGGCATTACCTTAATTTTTTCAGTCAAACCACCAACAAACAGCACAGCATTAACATCTACATCCAGAATGGTATATCCAGGTGGGGAGACAGCACTGAATGTGGCTGGCACGATGCTGGCTTTAGGACCATCCAGAGCTCTCACTGATATTGTGCCATTTTTCCCAGTCCTAGATATTATTAAAAAAAAAAAATTAAGCATACAAAGTCAGTAGCTACACCAAACATAGGAAAGTTCTATTTTATATGGTGCATTTTAAGAGAAGCACGTGACTGACCTGATTATGCTTCATTTTGATACAAATGAACAGACACTTATGCCTGCATAAGTTGAAGACATGATCACAGAACAAGATTTGTTCCTCACCTGAATGTCCTTTTTGAACAAAATTCACTATACACATGATGTGGACCTTGCATTGACTAAAACAAAGAATGTTTATGAGATTATATTTGAACTGAAATGAAGTGATAAAGCACTTCAGTTTCCTTCACTGTGAGGCACAGAATTTGCATTTACTGCAGTGGAGTTGTCAGGCTGCTTTTCAAACAGGTACAAACCCCATTATGTTCCAGAATATTGCCTCATTGTCCTCTATAAATCACATCAAATATTGATGGTAACACAAGAGCAATGGACTTTGCCATTCATTAACAGTTTCTGTATCAGTTTGTCTTCTACTCCTTTGGTTATATTAATGTAGTAATTGGCATGGAAGGAGTTTGCTGACATATTTTTACAACAGAAGGAACACAGTGTGGAGAAATATGATTCTTGCATCCTCCTTCTGAAACTTCCTATAGATGGGTGTCACATTTACCAACTTACAGCCACCTGGGACCTCTCCAGTTGAACAGACCTGCTGGTATATGGTTGAAAGTGGCTCCCTCAGTAGTCTTGGGTGAATCCCATCCCCACGGACTTGTGTGGGTCTAAAGTGTAACTGGTTTATAGCAGGAGGTTTACTGATGTGAAGCCCTTTAAGGGATAAAAGTTCTCAATGTAATAATTCTTGAAAGACTAAAAGTTGCTAAAAACTTTTTTCAAACTGCTGAAATCTGATGCTTTCTGAAAGAAAGTTATTGGCACTTCCAGCCTATATTGTGCCGAAATCAGGATTACAGTTTAAAAACACTCAAATGCAAAAATGCAAAAGTCGCAGAGCAGACTGACACTTTCTAGGGTGTCTAATAATTCACAAATAGTATGGGTGTCTTTCATCTTCAAACAGACTGAAATGCTAACAATGGAGTCTCTTCTATAAATAATTCTCTCTTATTTAGGGAGGACAATGGAGCTTGAAGAAAGATCTTGGCTAACTTGACAGCAAAAAGACACTGCTACCCTGTGCATGACAAGTCATCAGGTTGGAAGATACTGTTCTAGTGATAGTTAGTTCTGTGAAACCAGAGGATTACAGAGGATGTACCAGCACTTTGTGGCTGATATGCAAAAAGACGCTGAAAGGACACTAAATTGTCAGGAGCTGGCAACTTCCTTGAGGGCAGACAGGCCCCGCAGAAAGACCTCGACAAAACAGAGAGATGGGCAATCACCAACCATACGAAATTTAACAAGGGCAAGTGCTGGATTCTGCACCTGGGATGGGACAACCCTGGATGTGTGTATAGACTGGGAAATGAGAGGCTGGAGAGCAGCCCCATGGAAAGGGACCTGGAGATCCTGGTCGATGGCAAGTTGAACAGGAGTCAGCAGTGCCCTGGCAGCCAGGCGGGCCATCCATGCCCTGGTGTGCATCCGGCACAGGATCGCCAGCTGGGCAAGGGAGGGGATTGTCCCACTCTGCTCTGCACTGGGGCAGCCTCACCTCGAGTGCTGGGGACAGTTTTGGGTGCCACACTATAGAAAAGCCACTAAGATATTAGAAGGAGTCAAAGCAGGGCCACGTTCAAAGCAGGAATGGGGAAGAGTCTGGAGGGGAAGCCTGTTATGAGGAGTAGCTGAGGTCACTTGGTCTGTTCAGCCTGGAGGAGTCTGAGGGGAGACCTCATTGCGGATTTCAACACCCTCATGAGGGGAAATGGAGGGGCAGGTACTGATCTCTTTACTCCTGTGATCAGCGACAGGACTTGAGAAAATAGCATGAAGCTGGGACATGGGATGTTTAGGTTGGATATCAGAAAAACGCTTTTCACCCAGAGGGTGGCTGGGGACTGGAACAGGCTCCCCAGGGAAGTGATCACAGCACCAAGCCTAACAGAGGTCAAGAAGTGTTTGGACAACACTCTCAGGCACATGGTGTGATGACCCAATCCACTCCCTGGAGATCCAGTGGCTAGCTCGGGAACCCTGGAGAGACGGATGGTCAAGAACAGAAGGCAAAAGACGAAAAGCACTCTCCTCTTCGGGATGAATTCCACAGGTGTTTACTGGAGCGTATCTGGGAAGGGAAGAGAATGAGCCCCGTGTCCAGGCTGCTCTTGAACCCCATGGGTGGAAGGGGAGGGAAAAGGATACATCCAATGAGGTATAGTCGATGTAGGGGGACAGGGGCAGGATACTCAGGTGAGGTGTAGGATTTCCAGGGGTAAACCCACCACAATATGGGAAGGGGAGTGAAATGTGACATAGCATAACTAGTGCAAATATAACAACACCCAGTGCAATATATATTAATAACCTAACTACGTTAGTACAGTGCAACAGTGTGACTCCTGGGGGTGTCCTGTGCAGGGCCAGGAGTTGGGCTTGACAATCCTGATGGCTTCTTCCAACTCAGCATATTCTATAATTCTACGAAAAATTTATGTAATGTCATGCATACAGTGTTCACTCCTTAGGCGATGCATAATATAAATGAGATGACTTTTGCAAGTCATCAGCATTTAATTATAAAATACTATGTAGAAACCTCTGTACCTTGACCCCTTGGAAGCACAGAAAATCTTCTTGAAAAGCATGGCTTATATTTGCTACAGTACTTTTAAGGCTGAATTCTTGCTGAACTAAACTGATATGTCTAGATTGAACTTGTGATTCAGGCATCCTTTGTCCTCAAAGGAAGGGCACTGCTTAAACTCTGTCATTAACAATCAAAACAATGGTAATACTTAAATCACAGTTGATTGAAATCACAGCTAATCAGGTCCTGCTGAACTGAGGCCTGCTGAAGTCAAGTAACACTGATCTAGTGAGTCTTAAAAATATTCTCTTATCCAATTTGACTGTCTCACAAAATTGACATTATTTTCATGTTGTAAATCTGCTTTAAATCATTTTGTCACATACTGTTATGCCTAATTTTCCTTTGTTAATTGATACTTGAATTGATTGCAGTTCTTGATGCCAATCAGATTTGCTTCTGTAAGGAGGTAAGTAACTGATAAGTGACACTTGCTAAACTCCTGTACCATCAAAGTATAGGGAATTCCTTTAGAAAGTCCTATAGGAATGAACAAATTTTACTTCAATTCCATTAAAAAAACCTTCAAATTATTTCCATTATAACCTCTGAATATACAATAAAATGCAAAGGATCAATATGCTTTAAATAAAAAAGGTGATGAAAATTAAAAGTATCCCTAGAAAAGTGATGCAGTAATTATCAATTTTGTCTAACTAACCAGAAATTTTGGTGCATGCATCAACCAACCATCTCTGATCATTACTCAGCACATAGATTTTTCATATTTAGATTTCATTCAGAATGCTAAGTGAACTTGAGACTTTTCCAACCTCTGTGCCACAACATCTCTTCTTTTTAAGGCCCCTTGGGATCCTTAAGAATGGCTATCAACCTATGGTGGGTTTGACCACCATATCATTATTTTTGGCAATCCTTGGCACCACTGAAAACAATGGCGAAATTCAGTGAGGCCAGAATTTCATCTTATGCCTGCATGTTAAGCAGATGCCCTGGTCCAGCTGCTCAGGCAGTTCTGTCAGGCTGAAAAGTCTGTGGCTGAAACTGAGCAGAAATTTGGAGAAAATGTGTGAAGGAATGAAATAAGTAAAACTCTCCAACAGCTTATGAAGGGAGCTTGAGGAGAGCTATCAAACAGACTAAAATGTTCAGAGTTGAAGACCCTTCTGTAGGGTATGTGATTTGTGAAGTCTGCCTTAAGAATGCAAAATCAGTCCCAAGCTCTTCATCTTAATCCCACAAATCCAACTAATGCCTCTGCAATGTAGTTCTCCTAAACACTGCTCTGTACTTCTGATTTGGGCAGCTGTAATCATTCTAAATTGCTGATCCAGCACTTTGTTCAAAACTAATGGCATGCACATCCTATATATCCAGAACAACCAGCTAATAGGTAATGGGCTTTTGTAGGATGTGTGAATTTTATACCATGTCCTGGCTCCATATCCTGCTGAAGCAGCTTTCTTGTTAATGAAAGCCTGGCATTACTGTGTCATGAAGCTGCTTTGGTATGCATAATATGAACTGGTGAAGATTTCAACAATTTGTATTGTACCCCAGTTTGTATTTTCCTAGCAGTAAGGTTTCATTAAGCCAGCTTCTAGAAACCGTGCCATAATTTTATTTAATTCTCTGCTCTGAATGGCTTATTTCTGTGATTTCACTAAATTATTTAAACTGGATGCCATTTCCTCCTCTGGGAGCTATGCATGTTACTAGAATTAGAGTGCTTTGTTTTCTTCCTCCTTCATTCTCTCATTTTCTGACTATATTATCCATTCTATGTTTAATACTATGTGAAATTAACTGTAATGATGCAGGAGAAATTACTCAGCTTTCTATCAAATTACAATACAGCTGATGTTATCTAAATTACTAAGATCTATTCAAGATAAAGGCTATAAAGTTATGCAATCCTTATGCTGTGATTACTACACCATATGCCATGTGTTTGCTGTTTGAATGGAAAATACAAGCTTCAACTAACAAATTTGGGCTTTGAATATTTCTATATCTATATTTCTAAAGTTCAAAGGCATTAAGCATCTGATCTCTAATTAAAAAATACATTTTAACTTTCCAGAACACATCCTTATTCAGTTTTCATAAACTGTATCTTTCATAAATATTTCCAGTGTGATGAGACATTTTGCCTATGGAAATGGCATTCTGAGTAAGAATCAAGATACTGCTGTGTAACAGGCCATTCATTTGCAGGACTGTATCAAGACTAGAAATTCAGAAAAGCTGATCCTCTTTAAAATTCAAGGAGAAAAGAATAGTAGTTATTCGAGTGCCAAAACCTGTAACTGATTTTAAAAGGAAGCCAGTTGAAGAAGACAATTGACAGAGTGATAGATAAACAGAAGGGAATAAATATAAGCAGTCATAGACTGTTTATGCTAGAGGTGAAACATGATTAAAGTAAATTCTTGACACAGAATAGTAGTTGTAGTGTATATACTTTTGGTACTGACCTTTTGTTAAACCAGACTAGAATTTCTCATATTAACCATTTTTTTCTAAAATCTTGGAAGTGAAATATTTACTCACCTAGATGCTTCAATCCGGTACCAAAACCCATCATCAATGGCCAGATCTGGATACTCTACCCGTCCAACTCCAGATCCCACATCCCACAGGAAGCTCACCTTGCCCTTGCGCATCTCTATGGCCAAGAAGTCAGTCTACAGGCAAAATATGAAAATAGAAGTGATCTCATACTTTAATTAAGGAAGTTTTCCAGAACTTTTCGCATTTCAGAAGCTCTAATGAAGCATCAGAAACCCACGTGTAGACAGTAGAGAATTAACATTAATTCTCACATTGCCCTAAAATGAGACTCTCTTTTTCCTGTTTTTATTGGTTCAAACAAGGAATCTTAAGCTAAAGACAGCAAATTATTTCTCTCAGTGATATGCAGTAAATGACTGCCAGGCTAACAGAAATGTTAATACTGCAGCCATCAATAGAAGGATTTAACTCAGAGGAACACTCTGAAACATCCATTGGATGGCAGAAAAACGTTGGGATACATCATGCCATGTAGCCTTTTCATTTTGTATTAGGTAAATAAAATACATAGTTCAAAAAGTTGGAAATAGAATACTTTTCCCATTTACTGAATTATTATTGGTTATTCTAGAAGTCTGTCTGCTATAGGCCTCATGGGAAACTGAATAATTCACCATTATTATGCTTGAAATTGTAGTCTTGACTAAAAATTACAATAAATAGGAGATTTGACAGATGCAATATGATTAGCTACTTCATTCCCAAGGGAAAACCCACAACCAACTCCAAAATTACTCTGGTTGCACTGTGAATTTTAAAGCTCTAATGTAGTTCAAATACAAGCCTGCTATTTCATATCTAGTTAAAATAAAGATATATGTAAAAAATTTGCTGGTCATATTTTAGAAATCTCTCTATTAATACCAAAACCAGTAAATGTCTAGATTATCTTAGACCCTCTACTACTGCTTTGAAGCCCCTGGGTGAAAAAAAAAGTCTTTCTCATCTTCTTTATTTGTCAGTAGTTTGATTTGATTTGAGCAACTCTGACATGAAAGGCAGGAGACAGACTCACAAATTTGGCACTTCCAAGGTAAAAAAGCAGATTGTCAGCAACTACAGTCTTCACATTGAGAATGACAGTGTTGTATGTTCCTTTCTTTATTTCTGGTCTGTACGTGCGAATACAATTGCCTCCAGACGACACGGACACTTTGATCTTCAAAAAAAAGCATAACGAAAGGAATTCAGTTCACTGCTTATATTCCACAATTAACCATAGATGCTTCCAAATAATTATAAGACTATTAAACTTTTTTTCCTTCACATTTTTTTGTTTCATGTACCTGGGAGTTGGTTGGATATGCGAAGAAGGTATAAATAGAATTTTCTTTCTGGNGTGGAATTCTAGCATTACAGATAGTCTATAAGTAGCATATGCAGTTAGGAAAATAAGCAGCACTCCTGAAAGAATTACAGCATATTGCTGTTGAGTAGTCAGAATTATCTACTTTTCCCTTGTAATATCTTTGATTATGCCAATTTAAGACACCTTTTCACAATCATTTTTAAACTAACAGTTATGTCTATCACTGCTTTTACACAATCTCTAATGGAGTTGGCATTCATAACTAAGTTTTATTTCCACAGCTGAGTGACACATGCCTTTGGATCCATGTGCTGGTTTCCTCAGGCTCTGAGTACAGATAAAAACACTTCACTGTTTGCTTTCATAATGCCAGCACAGACATAATGACAGTACAGTGGTGTTTTAATCCCAGCTAGACATGTTTATGCATTAGAGGAAATGTACATAATGGCATCACTTCGTGCTTAGGGCAAACTCTACTAAAAAGGGGATCCATTACAGGACCAGACTCATAATTTCCTTATCTCAGAAATGCTGAGCAGTTAACTACTTCAAAGCCTTCAGACAGAAGATGAATGTAACAAAACATATCATTACTGTAGCCTGTCTTTCTATTCTGTGCAAATTTCATCACATATGTGGAATATACTTATTTCCCAATATCTTATTATTTTGTATATTATTTTTTCAACTATTTTTTCAACCATT
>WEIT01009717.1:0-39636 GCA_013389985.1 Dryoscopus gambensis | reverse complement strand
ACACACACAGATTCAGTGCTATGTCCATAGAAACACACTTTGTTTGGAAAAAAACCATGTACTTGCAGAAAAATGTGCAGAGTGTATTTAATATTCTCCTTTCCTTAGTTGCAGGGCTTAAGCCTGTAGTGATGGTTCCTGCTTCTGCAGGAGCAGCAGACCTGTGTGCTGAAGGGATGATATCCCTGGGATGATATCCCTGCATTTCCAGTGTGTAGGAATCATAATTTTTCCCTGGGCATGGGTGCGCTTTGAAGGGCAGATAAATCTACAATGCCATTTACACACAATGTGTGCAGAAGAGCAGCCTTGTCTTGGCGATTTTGGAATTACATTTTAAGTGTTGTGTTGTAGCAGAGCATGTGACTGGGAGACTTGGGATGGAAAAGTGAGAGCTGTGCCCAGAATCATGTGACTGTCTAAAATAACAGCCTGTTATTAAAACATTATTAGAACCACCTATTTTCTTCTAGAATGGCTAAAATACAAAATCTACTCTCTTTACTCTGTTACTGTTGCATTCCCACCAAGCAAAGCCAGAGCCTAGTTAATCTTCTGTCTCGGAGGTGTTAAATCCTTTAGCTTTTTCCCAGTTCACATATGACTTTGAAAAGCTTCAAAAAATATCAAAGGATAAAGTAAAACCTGAATCTGATGAGTTTTACAAATCAGTAAAGAAAGAATAATAAAAAAACCCAACTAAATTAAATCTTCACAAATAGACCCACGTAACTGCAAAGACAGCAGTGCTTATCTACACAGAGCGGTAGCAAAAGTAAAGAAAGAACTGGGAAGTCTATTGATAGAAGAAAAACAAAGTATTTATGCTGTGGCCAAGGAGGAGATGCAGAAGCTGGACTGTGTCTGAACAGTGATAAAAAAAATATTTCCCTTATCAGCTCTAAGTTCACTGACATACTAACATTCCCTGGCAGTGATGAGAACAGACATTCTCAGTGTATACTGAGTATGAACCCCCCATTTATCCTCAAATAACTTCCCTCAGGTGCTTCCTGCTCTGTCCACTGCTTGGGCTGGAGCAGCTCTGACAGGGAAAGGGCGAAGAGCATCATCTTCACCCGACATTTGTGGTTAGGTAAACTTGTAGACCGGGAGAAGGTAAAGAGTTAGAGATAAATAGGATAGAGTCTAATAAAGAAAGAGGAAAGCAAAGCTTTCCCAGTATTTCCAGGTTCACACGTATGGAGTGCAGCAAAAAGCAGACTAGGAAATAAGTCTTAGACATAACAGACCTGGACTCAGTTGGAGTCTGTGGATCACATCTCGCTGTTGAAGTTCTTATCATGCACAGTTATAATATGAAAGCAGAATTTTCTGGGCTGTAATATGGCAATTAAAATTGATTTATGGACAGAGGGCCTTCGGAGTGATATCCCACTGAAATTTCAGAGCCAAAGGTCTTGCCACCAACAGCCAAGTGCTTCTGGGATCTTAATGACAGAGAAATGTAAATCAGTCACCAAAAATAAGTTTTGCTGTTCGGTTTGAATATATCACATGGACCCTTACCCTCCCCCAAAATAAAGCCCTGTAGATGTCACTACCACAGAATCCAGTTTTTATGATATAATTATTAGGGCAAAGGGTATTTATTAGGATATCTGTGATTCAAATTTGCCATAATTTCTACTCTCTAACAGGCTGAAAAAACCTTGCTTTTAACTGTGGAGGTCATTCAGGAAGTTCTGTGTGTCCTAAGTGTGCGATCAGGTAGGCATCATCACTCACACAAACACACATCCATTCATCAATTTTATAGCTCTGAGAATTTCTACAGGCTGGATAAAATTAATACATTCTGATTGAAATGAGAACCATTACAGCTAAAATACTAAGACTGCTTTTTAAAAACACCCTTTAAAAAAATTTATCCCTCTAAATCTGTATTGCAGAACTGAATAGTCAGGTCTTCTCTTGTTTGATTTTTACTCTAGGTGAATTCTTAATAGCTAGAGTTTCCACTGAGACTTGTAGGCACTCAGCATGTTTTAAAATTGGGTAAGAATATTTACATACAATTTTTGAATTGAAGAACTGTGTTACATGATTGCCTTTTATAATGTGAGCCCAAGGATTCAGCCTGCTGAAGGACACTGACTCCTGGTGTTTGTGTGCTTTGCCACCAAGGGAATCCACACCACACTCCCCCAAATGTCTGGGCAATGTATTTACCATATGGAGACCCACCTAAGTTGTGCAGAATGAAGCACCTGGATGAGATTATGGAGACCCACCTAAGTTGTGCAGAATGAAGCACCTGGATGAGATTTGAATATGTACCACATCTAGAAAGGCCTTCTACCTGTTATTTAAAATCAGGTAATATCCAAAATTATGTCAAATTTGCATTCTATATATAGCAGTGGTTCTACATTTTTCTTTTACCCACAGCTGTAATGGGTTACAGAAACATCCAAAAGATTTTATTGGAGGTCCCATCTCTTGGTTTTCACATAAAATAAATGCATGGTTTGTTTAGCAGAACCTGGGATTACTCAAATACACTTTTAACCTGTTCTAGTCAGGAGGGATTGAATTAATATTCCTGAGGATCTGTTTAAAATAATGTAGTGGTTAAGGCATTCTGGAGAAACAGAGAGAAGAAGGAAGGGGGAAAAAGGAACCTTTAAGTTTGTGTTTGTTTATCTGAATGTTATATTTTGTACAAGGTGATATAGCCTACATTCTTGTAATTTAAGAGGTGGAAAAAGTCTAAGGCATTTGATGTGCCGGAATACTTTTGTTGTATTGATATGATATTTAGAAAAAAAGGACATGTATTTATATTATGTTTTTTGTCTGCCTAGTGGCTTAGCATCTTTTTGGTAAAGGTTTGGATATGATTTTTTGCAATTTGTGTTTGCTTGTTTCCCTGCATAAGATCACACAAGGTTA
Organism: Dryoscopus gambensis; assembly: GCA_013389985.1. Lineage (NCBI taxonomy): Eukaryota > Metazoa > Chordata > Aves > Passeriformes > Malaconotidae > Dryoscopus > Dryoscopus gambensis. Next base: position 36,720 of record WEIT01009717.1, on the reverse strand, counting down.
CTGCTCCTGTATTCACAACAGGTATTGCATTGTAATTCCCGGACAAACTACTGACAGGTCAAAAGGAAAGTGTCCGTTCTTCATCACCGCATCTCTCCCCTTTTTCCTTCTTGATGCAGTTTTTCTTCTCCTTTCCCTCCTATGGAAGAGTGCAATGATGTCAAGAAGACAAGGAACAGGTATAATAATTTCTGTCTTTTAAATATCTTCATTCATTCTGTGACATAAATTATTTCCTATGTACAAAATAACAGCTGAAGAAAGAGATAATTTTTTAAGTCTGAATCAATATTTCTATCTTAACCTATCCAGGAAGCACACTAAGCATTTTTCTAGCAAGAATTTTGATGAAATTTTCTCTGCTGCGTGAAGGAAAGGAGGAAAGAGAAATGTCAGTAATGTTGGTGCTTGCCTCAAGTAATTCTGCTGACAATAGGGGGTAATTAACAAAATTAACCATGTGTTTTATGCATTTTTAAGTAAACACAGAATATTAGTTACACCGGAAACAGCTCTCTCATTGGTGGATGTGCAGCAGGGGATACACCAGGGCTGTTCGGCTGAGTGCTCTCATTCTTGGCTTGGCAGCAAGAGGGGCTGAAGAGAAATCAGAAACAGAGACTGCACAGAGCAAGTTTTCCTCCCAGCATGCTGCCCTGGCTTCTAGAATACTGTGAAGTCTCGGGAAGTGAAAGAAATTGGATTAGAAAACTGCCCTGTCCTTAACACTTCCAGTTAATAGATTCAGGAACCCCAGTTATCAGACTCAGGATCAGCTTCTAGGGCTCTGTTTTGGTTTTTTTCCTCTTTTGGCTTCCAGCTCTCCTGAAGTGGTGTAAATGTAAGCACCTCAATATGGGCTCATGTGTCTCTTTTTAAGTTTTCTACTGGATATAGAGCCTCTTCTTTAAATAAGAGTTCACAAAGTTTGGGTTTAGTAGTAGTTAAATGGGAGTAGTACTTCTATATTTTTCTCCTTTTCTATTCTCTGATGGTTTTTATTAGAAAGAATCAGAGTCTCCTCTGATAAATAATTCAAATTACCTAAGTTGATTTTATTATTCTGTATTATTTCAACAAGCTTTGGAAAAAACAGAAGTATATCCCCTTCCACCACCTCTTATCCTGTTCCCAGGGTGTAGGGGGAAAATATTTCAATGTTATGGTGAGTAAAAAACATCAGGAAATCACAGGCATTTTGAAATCTTGGTCCCAAGCATTTCTCACAGATGTTCGTTAACTGGCCATTTAGAATTGGAATTGTTTTAAAAAACATTAGAAGTGTTGTATGAGATCGTGGCTGGATGCTGCTGAGTGAATATTTTATTTTTTTCTCATCCTCTCTCTCTGGCTCCTGATGACAACTAGATAGTCACACAGGCAAGCTGCCGCCTTGCCACCTTTCAGTCATCACTGTCCCACTCTCACCCTGCAGGTACCACCCCTCCTGCTCTAGTGCCTGCATTGATTTTGCTGTCTTTATGCATGAAATTTGAGATCCTCGTTATCTCTGCCAGGGCTTTATTTTGGGGCATAATACGTGTTCTACTTCCTTTTCCAAGGATTGTGTGTGGGGATGGAGCACCTTTTTGGGGATCAGAAAGAACACACCTGTCTTCTCGGAGGCTTTATCTGGCTCCAGTCATTTTTTTACTCTCTGGGCTTGCTAAGAGTCTAATAGCACTGAGTGATGTTCCTGAGAATGCAGTACAGAGGGCTTCTCTGTTCACTGTGGTATGATGAATTCATGTAATTGAGTTGGTGCATTCAGTATAAGTCAGAAGGGTAAGACCAAGAACATGTGTGGAATGGTGGCTTTTAACAGCACTGCACTGTTGCTTTGGTGACAGTCTATTGAGTCCTGGGCCAGCTGCCGAGTTTTGTAAATGCAGTGTCGTAACATGATTTTGGTAGGCCAGGGAAACCACAAAGTAGAAATGGGAAACCACAAAGTAGAAATGGAATTTCATACCAAGGTAGTGTGTGTATTTGGGGTTGGTTTTCTATACGAGGCTGGTACGAATCAGAAAGGTTTGAAGCAATACAAAGCATTGTAGTTCTAATAATTTGCCTTCATTTTCTATAAATCCTGGAACCAAGTGACTTAGATCCAGATTTATTTTTTTTTCTATCATGGCGTGTTGTCAGGATTTCAGAGGCAGAGAAGTGAAAACTCAAAACTGCTGCTGATGCATTTCAGATTCAACCTCTTCGGCCCCTGATGCAGAAGCAGGATAGTTCCAGCCATCTCCTTCTGTGAAATGACAACTCCCTGCTGGTGCCCTGCTGCTATTGCATCACTGCCCTGCCCGGCCCAAGAGGGTGGGGAGATGTGGGCACCTTCTTCATGATATTCTGATTTTTCTGTAACGGAAGGCAGTGTGTAGACAATTAAAGAGAGATTAGTTTTTAAACACAGGACTTAAATGCTGGTTTAATGGTACTGGCTGACAATCTTGCTAGTGTTTCCCCACAAAGGAAATTTACGTGTTTGAAGGCTGCAGTGTGTGAAGTGTGAGCCATCTTTTTCCATCTACACCTCAGTGAGAAGGACAGGACCCTTGCACAGACTCCCAGCTCTCGCCATAATCAGCAGCTCTGCTTGCACCACCACGTTATGTGAAAATAGGGCAGTTCGGCAGGTGAAATGCAGCTTCCTGGGAATGTGTCAGGAGCCTCTGCACAGAGCACGAACCAGCAGCTGGCTGAGAAAAGACCCAGCGATAACTGCAGCACCTGAACAGCCTGGGCTGCTCCAGTAACAGAGCAGCTGTTTCCCCCTGATTATCCTTATCACCCGCCTTTTCAGAGGGTTCGTGGCAGAAGCAGCACAGGGGCATGACAAGGCTGCAAGGTCAGATCCTCTTCTTCCCTTTCAGACAAGAGCACTTCACAAAAGTCCCAGGTTCACAGATCCAGAGATCTGAGATTTTTTACACATATGTGCGTATACACACACACGTACTTCAGAGTGAGTGGGGAGCTGCTGCTGAAGCTGATTAAACATCAAGTAAAGTATGAAATCAGGCAGGAACTGTATCATGGTAATAGATGGAGTCCTGGAGCTCACCACAGGGACCTCCCTGGTGGGTAGCTCCTTGCTGTCGAACAGTATTGCCTCCTCCTTGTTCAGTGGCTGGGAGACGAGGCCCGAAAACTTTGAAATAAAGAAGAGTCCATGAGTTTGAGTTGAGTTTTGAGCAAATCTATATCAAATTTGGCTGTCATCCACGGCCCTATGGAAATGTGCTGTACAGTACAGACTGATGTGTGCAAAGAGTGAGGATCCAGGCGCTCTCTCTTGCTCCAGTTTTTGTCACAGCTTTGTCTTTTTTTTTTTTTAATGTGGAAACATGAATTTTAAAATGCCCTGCAGAAGGTTCCTTTTATTTGGTTTACCCTAAAGTAAAGCAGAAATGCTTAGATGTTATTTGAATGAGTAATTTCAGGGCTGAGAATGAGGAGGCGACTCAATGTGAGGTCCTTATTCGACATGTCTCCGTGAAAAGAAATAAATATATATACACAAATAAATAAGTTATCTTTGGGGATATTAGGAGGAGTGCAGTGTATGGCTTTAAGAAATTATTTTTACCTGATTATCCAGCATTGCTCAGACAGATGAAGTAGTACTTTATACATTTTTAGTATCAATATATTTTATAAACTGCTGAACCACCTATATTGGTACAGAAAGAACCACAGAAGAGAATTTAGGAACTAAAAAAAATATACTGCTGTGAAAGGCTTAAAGAATTCAAATCTGTTTAGCATCTCAGGAAGAGAAGATGATTTGATTGCAGAGCAAGTATTTTCATGTGGAGAAGACAGTGGATAGAAAAAGAACCTTTAATCTCACTGAGACAAGCAGGCGAGAGTCGTGCCTGGAAGCTGATCTAGAGGAATTCAAATGACAGGTTGTGCAAATAGTTTTGAGTGTGATGATGATTAGCCTTTGGTATATAAAGAAACAGCAGGGAAAACAGAAGATTGTCTATCTCCTGGTACCTCAAATGAAGACTGGTCCTTTAGGAGAAAGATGGTTATGCTTTATTGAGCTTAATAGAGGAGTAACTGGATGTAATAGCCTGTGGTATACTGGAGATTGAGTGTGATGATCTAATGGTTCTCCTGGCCTTAAACTTTATGAATCCCTTGAAAATCCATGCAGACAGAATCAGAAAATAGAAGGGTTTACTTTAGCTCCTGAATGCTACGACTGCTAAAAAGTGCTCAGCTCTGTTCCCTGCACAGATGGAGTGGCAAACACCAACTGAAACAGGCTGGATAGCAGGAATATTCACATCCCAAAATTCTGGTCACCCTTCTCCGTGAAACCCATCATGACTGACAGAAAACACGTTTCAGGAGCATGGGCCTGTCAGGCTTATTTGTTAATGAAAAGGCTCATATGACATTGCTTTCCAAAAAAAAAGTAGTCTGGTAAATAACTGTGTGAAGTAAAATGTACTGGCCCTCTGATGGCCCTATTTGCCCCACATTTCTGCATTTATATATACTTTGGGTCATCATCTTTACACGTTTAGGTCTGGGGTTGAGCATGGAGCTGATGCCAAGTCTGTGACCAGTCCATTTCAAATCCTTCCACACAAGAGACTTCCATAGTGTGACCCAGAAGGGGCCAACAGTTTTTACCTGTTGCTATAAAATAAGACAGGCTTTACTTCTTATAATTTCTTTGTTAATTAGACAGGTTTAAAGGCTTCCATATGTTGTAAATGACTGTGTCCTTCTGAAGTATGTAGAAACCATCTAATTTGTTTTGCCTCTAAAAACTTAGTACTTTATTTATCATTTCTTTGGGGAAGGAAACATCAAAATTCTGACCAGTAGGGGAATATTTCAGCCCTCAGAGTGATCCCAGAGATGGGCTAGAAGTTAGAAGAATTTATCCAGCCCGATTTTTAGGTATTCCACTCATCAAATAAAGGGGGTAGGGGGTAGTCCCTCTCATCCTTCATAGTTCATAGTTTCTTAAACTTTGTGACGCCTCTAGTGTTTTAAGGGTCTGCTGAATTCCTTAAGCTCCAGTGCCAGCTCTTGAACTCCACATTGATTTTCCTTAAGTGTCCTCAAATAAAACAGATAAAGTTGGCCCGTGTCTGAAATTCATGTTCCTGCCAGACACCATTCCTATGATATATTGCAACAATACATCAGAGAAAAGCAGTCCTGGTGATCTATTGCAGTAACACTGCACGTTCTTGTAGCAGGAATGAACACGAACTCTAAACTGAGAACTTGAACAGTTTTTTGAAGTTCTCTTCTGGCAAAGGTACTAACACCTATTGTGTTTGTCAAAAGATCAAATGTTGAATGTAACTTTTTTTGTGCTACTGGTGCACTGATTGATGATAAATGTGATTCTGCTTTCTATCTGCAGGAACGAATTACAAATATTCAAGATTTTTTACAGAGGTCTGCACTTAGGGCTAAATACACACTGATATTGAAAATATGTTTTGCATTTAGAAAGAGAGAAATAATTTTTTTAAACTCATTTTCTCTCATGTCATTTGAATCAGAGCAAATAAGTATTACCCATCAAGAGTGTAATGAAAACTAGGCCATTAAAATCTGAAATTTATAGTGTAACGAGGAATAGCTTCTGTACCTTACTCCATTTTTCTAGAGGAAGGGGACTGTATTATTTACAGTTACTCTTATGGGCTCAACAGTACCAGAAAAATTTCTCCTTAGTGATGTTTTTACATGGACCTTTTTCACTGAGAAAAGGAGTGTGTTTTCCATTGAAGTCACCCATTATCAGTAATTTTATCTCTTTGATACCTTTTTTCACTGACCTGAAAAATCTTGAGCCTTGCCTTAGAGTCCTGCCAGTCTCCCTCGTGTGCTCATGGCAGCTGAGTTTCTGTAGGTGGTTCCGTCAGCGATCCCTTGTGTTGTTGCCATGGCTCCTTCACTTTGCACCCTCAGATGCTTGTGAGTAACCAGTGGTGTATCGGAATTTCACCTAAATCACACAGCCTGAAACTTGAGTCTTCAAACCGTGTTCCTGTCTTATCAGAACATCAAATATTGCTGCTATACTCTAAATTGTCTCATAGCAAATAAATACTTCTCATCATACCGCATTATAGTGCAGTCATTACTCATGGTTGTTCTGCCCAAACATTTGGGTCAGGATGGTACCAGTTGTGGCTTTATACCAGAAGGCTAAAAGCTCAGTTTTAGCCTCTGCCTCCACACATTAAATAACTGACTATCCTGAATCACCTACAAAAATACATTTTCTTTTGAGGCATCTTTGACATGGAGGGATTTTCTAGAATTTGCTTTCTGTCTCGAGCTCAGCTCTGCTTCCTTCAGGCCAGAAATGTGACTATTGTTGCTCCACTTTCCAGGTCTTGCTCTGGCATATAGCTTTGTAAAAGGGATTTCTTCTTAATTTTGGCCAGAAGTTGTATGATGGAGCCAAGAAATCATTTCTGGATACAAGCTCCATCAAAACTTGTACGATTTCATGTGGTTCTGAATTACTTAAACAGGCCTTTTTCAGAGGAAATGTGCTGTCAGTGATATTTAAAGACATTTAACCTCAGGATTATTAGACCTGCCAGCACAGCCATATTGCACTGAAAATGTGTGAAGCTGGGAATGAGACCAAGGGAAAACTCTAGGTCTAGTCTCTCCTGTGTCTCCACAGTCAACTTTCCTGGGTCCTTATGATATTTTTTATTTCCGACCCATCAGATTTCTTCATACTCTGCCTCTCTTTCAAAGTATGAAGGAGAAAAATAAAAAAGAGGGAAGCCTAGTTTTAAAAAGAAAATAACTTAGAAGGTAATAGGCTTTTTTTTTGTTTTCCTTATTTCATTTTTCCTGGACAGCCACCTTGCCTAGCTGTCTTCCAACCTCTCTGTCCATGTTAACACAAAATGTTGCACAGTCTCTTAAGGTTCACACTAGTTATTTCTATTGAGAGAAGGATATGTACTTCTTTATGTAGCATGTGTAATGCAGTATGTAAACTGAATGCACAAGGCAGCTGAAAAATAACTGAATAAAACTGCCACAAGAATACAGATATCTGAAGGTGTGGAAATGACCTAAGATGCTCACTTACTGTTGTAGCTAGAAATTTTAAAACTGATGACAGCTATTTTCTGTGAAACAGCCAGTCTGTCAGCCTGAGATTAACTTCAAGATTTTAATAAGCCTACAGTAGTGGGGTCAGGCAGGTGCTACAACCTCAACTACAGCAACTGCCCAATCAGCAAGAGTCAGTTTGTCACCTCACGAGGGCAAACTGCCTGGCATCAGTCTTGGCTGGCATCCGATGAGGAAGGTTTGACTTCTTCCAATTGCCAACTGGTTTCCTACCCATTAGGTTTCTCTGATAAGCAGATGATGTTCTGATATTCTGAACTGAACCATAGCAGGTTTGCCCGTGTGTAGTCTCTGCTGCCTTGGCCTCTGCTGGCTGATCTTGAAATAAGCTGAGATGTATTTGCGTACAGAAGTTGTCTGATTTGATTTGCAGTGTGCCTGCTCTTGGAAACAAGAAATTTTAAATCCCAGGCTCGTTTTTGCATTACACGAAACATCAGGTCTGCTATCAGCAGCAGTGATCACTGGAGCCAGGCCAGCTCTCAGAACAAGCACATTCACAAAACTGCCCATGAGCAGGAGAGAAGCACAGCAAGAAATCTTGCAAGGAACCTTCTGCCTTTAATCTATTTTCCCCATCCCTCTTCCTGGCTCAGTTCCTGGATGTGGCCCTGAGACTACCCTGTTGGGTCCAGTGACTGCAGATCAGTCTTGCTTACCCACACTTGGCTTCCTCTAAGCTACTTTGTCTCATGATTCTTGGTTAGAAGAGAGATATTTTTTTGTATAATTCATTCTTTAGTGGCTCCTCTCTCTGCTAAAGATCTTGCTTCATGAGGGTAAAAAGGAGAGAGGAAAGCAAACACACATGCAGAAACTGTACCTATGTAAAATATTAGATATTTCTTGCTTACAGCCTGCTCTGAACAGGCTGTGTGCTTGTTGTGACCTTGCTGGAGCCACAGGTGGAGTGGGGAGCGCTGGGCACAGACCCCTGGGACAAAGCAATCAGCGTGTGAGCCCTTGCTCTGTGCGAGACGTTCTGGGTCAAAGGCTGACACATCGTGGCTGAAACTGCACAGCACTGGAGGGGTAACACCTGAACTTCTTTTGGAAAAGCTTCAAAAGACATGGGGATCATGTGGCTGCACCCTGAACACTGACTGCTCTCTGCTGTCCTTAACAATACCGATGAAACGGGATTTATATTTCCTCATCATCTCTTGGAGCACAGGCTCACTTCCTGTTTGTACAGTTTCCACTGATTTGTGATTTTGCCATTTCATTCATATCTATATTGTCTCATTCATATTTATATATGTATCTATATTGTTTGGAAGTACTTCAAAATTAATATATTTAGAAGAATATTTCAGATCTGAAAGATTTTAGGTTAGAATCTACAGGCACAATCTGTTAATTTTTGCTTCAGGCTCTAGGTAAAAGTGGAGCCTTACTATAATAGCAATTATGGGTGGTTATTACTCTTGATTAAAATTAAATTAAGCTGCAGTTGGCAAGTAAAAAGATTAAATCATCACATAAAAACTGTCAGCCTTTCATTTTAAACATCTGCTAGTTAAGCGTGACAGTAGCACTGATGTGGAGTATTTGCCAGATACCTCATCAACAACCACCTTTGTATCATCAGAAAATTGAGACAATATGGTCTGAAGTGAATCATATTTCAAATATGGACTGCATCTCACACACTACATAGAGCTTAGAAATCTTCCTTCAGGTCAGATGTAAACAAATTCAGTATTTTAGGATTATTTAATTCTTCAGATATAGCATTCTCTGGTGATAAATTGGAAATACTTTTTGGTTGTATCAGTATCCAGTGTATTGATGGTTGGGATCTCAGGGATTTATCTGGCTGCTCTTTTCTTTTCCTGGCCCAGGTTTTCAATGTCTGTAAATCTCTACAATCCTGCTGATATCAGTACACCAGACAGATTTTGCAGGCTGATTTTTTCAAGGGTATTCAGATGTTCCCATATTCCTGCGGACCTCAGACTAACATAAGCCACTATCTGAACTTCTGCCTGTGTCCCCTCTGTACCAGAGAGGAGGGTTTTATTCTGGTACCAGCCATAAAAGGGCCCTGTCAGCATAACCAGATTCCTGGAGGAATGTCTAGGTAAAGACACCTCCTTAATGTGATGTGCTGTAAGAAAATGCAGATCTGAAACTATGAATGCACTTGGGGGAACCCACTGTCATAAGAAGAAAAATTCTAATTCTAAGATATTGCAATATTCAGATGTTGATTTTGATCTCTTGAAGCTACTCATGAAGAAGGTCACACAATTGCATGGAGCGCAAAATTTAGGAAGTTTTTGATGTACAAAAATGGAAATAAAAAGTGTCCCAGTTTTAAGTGGCAATTTAATAGTAATTGAAACTGAGAAGCATTCCTCAGTCCTACAACAAAATCTGTTATGAAAATGTGTTATGAAGACTAGAAATCTTTTATTTTTAGGGCAAAAATGCAATGCAAAAATATTGCTTCAGTTTAAACTGTGAATGCTTAAACTCAGGCATGTCAATGAGTAGAGGTGGGAGGGATCTCTGCAGCAAGGTGCTCACCTTGCTGGGGGTGTGTTGCTCCTACTGAATTGCTTCTACTCCTGCTCCCTACACCAGGTGCTTCTTAAAATTAATTCTTTATTCAGAAATATCTTGCCTACCATCACTGGGCTTATAACTTGTGCTAAACTTACAATTCAGCTGAGGCTTCTGGGTAATAAATGTATGAATACCAGGACATCAGAAATCTAGTGCATTTAGCTGGAAAACAACTGATACTGTAGCTTTGAGAAAGGAAAGAAATTTAATTAGCTTTTCGACAAAATAGTTTTTAAAACTCAATACAGCCCTGGCTCCTTTGCTTATTGCCAACATGCAATGAAAGCACAAAGGAAAATAATTAAAGACACTGAGCAGCCATTACAAGTTACTGCACTTCAACACTGAGCTCCACTGTCAGTGCTCAGTGAGAGCTGACTGCTCTTCTCAGTCAGCAGGATGGAGGTCAAGTGGAAATGGCACTTTTGGATGCCCTCTGAGAGTAGTTTGCCATTTCTACTGCTCCCAAAGTTTCACTTTCTGGCTTCTGTGCTTCATTTCAGAGATCAAATATATAACACAACAATTTATAATAAAATTTTTGAAAAAGAATCCAAGGCAGCAGAAGGAATAATTTTATTTAATAATGTGATTTATTAAAATATCATGGGAAAATCTTGGCCCATCTATTGCAACTCTCTATAAGTGGAAATCTAGTTATCAATACTTACGTGGGAATCTGACACAAGGGTATTTACTCACAGTGAAGAAATCTGCCAGCAAACAAGTGTCCTTATTTTTGTGCTTGACAGTCAAGTTAATGCCTTTTATTAATTTGGAAATGTTCACATGAAATGTTTAATGTGATTATTAATTGATGTACAGAGTGTCTATTCAGACCTCATGGAGTATTATTATTATTGGTATTGTTGTCATCTTTTATTTGCTAACAGCTTTCAGTATATCTGATATTTAGAGACTTATAAATCTCTTCATTAAAAGATTTGACCTCCCACCTCTCAGGGGAGAAAAAGCCTCTGCGATTCCAGCAGTGAGGTGACTCAGACATTCAGCTCAGCCAGAAAGAGTCATCTCTGTCTATGGTATGCAGTTTTTCAATCAACAGAAATTCCTTAGGATGTCGGATTTTTAGGATTGTCTTCCATAATCTTGGGGAAAACGTAATAGTAACTGACTTTTCTCTGCTCCTTCTTGAGCCAGAAAGTAGCAGGACCAAAAAGTGGGATGGTGTGGGTGAGATGCTTTTTGGTCTGAAACTAAACTCTCAGATGATGATTACTGAGCCCTCCATCTTCTAACTGGCATAAGGTGATCATTCTATCTGATCTTGAGCTTTCCCTTGGTTATGAATGGATGATGTAAGTTTAAATCAGCTCTTGCCTTTGCCCAGGCCTCTGGCAGCAGGCAGTAGCTGTATTGAAGCGGCCGGCACCCCAAGGATCCAATCTTGTTTGCAAGTTCATTAATAATGGTTGATTTGGTCTATTATAAAATGAATTATTCATTAACAGACACAAAACTAACAGACGTAAGACTTAAACCAGACTATTACTATACAGGGATAAAACAAAAGAAGATACTGATATATACACGTGGAGTTAAANGAATGTGTAAGAGACTTCTGCTCTATGATAATTTGTGTGGGCTTTTGTAGACATAAGAACCACGACTTTTGGTCACTGATGTTTATTTTCCTTTATCTCTTTCCACATCTGCTCTCATACCAAGATGTGTATTCAGGGCTTGGTCTCAGAATCTCAGAGCCCTGGACGTGACCTCCTGTGGACTCTTTGATCTCCTGCTGGGCTCTCTGGCTCCTCGCTGGGCTATTAGTCTGGCCTTAGTTATCTCTTCCAAATGCCCCAGCTATGAGAGAGGGGGCACGTCCTGCCACACCCTTCAAGTTTCAGGGCTGCTCTAATGCTTGATTTCAGTCTCTCACCTAGGATTCTTGTTCCAAGATTCACCCACAGTTTTTTTCTTACACTTTCTATATTAAAAAAAAAAAAAAAAACAAACTTCCAATGGACTATGAGTCCAGTGGACTTCCAGTGGCCTATTTTCATCTTTTCCCTGTCAACATCTGCCCTCTCTACTGGTTTGTGTCTCATACCTCTTGGCTGTCTGCAGACTGTGGTGTGTAATTTGTACAGGAGGGAAGGTTCACCACTCTTGGTTTCATGCACAACTACGTGAAAACTAAATGACTTCATCTTAAAAACTCAGAATTGGGTATTATAGGTTATTTTGCAGCTGGAACTCTCATCTCTCAATTTTCAACCCAGGCAGACATTGTTTTATATTATTTGCGTTTTATAGCACTCTTCAAAAGAGAAAATTAAAATCATTACTCTTTTCCCTTTAAATGAAAATGCAGGTTGAAGCACTGCCTTCTGCATTAACCCAAAGTGCACATGACTCCATCTGTATCATCAAATGGGGGTTTTTTTTCCCACTTCAGAAGTTAATATTTGTCCTAATCTCTCTTCCAATTGGCTCTGTTAGGTAACCTGTTGAAGATCTTCACACATAGGGGGAAAAAAACCCCAAAAAAGAGCACAAGGGTTGCTTCCATGTCTACAACTTCTCTCCAGTGGAAAAGAATCTTTTTCCTAGAAAAGGTGATGTAGAACACTCTGTATGTTTAATTCTGGCTCTAGGTTCTTCCTGCCATGTATGTTGTATGAAGTTTTTTGCTGCTTTCCAAGGAGAGAGAGTATCTTGCTCAGTATGTTTTGAAACATTCCAGGTCTCTCCTATCTGTCCTCATGGTGATATTAAATGCTCTACTTAAAAAGTCTTCCAGGCTTCAGCAGAGTAAGGCCAATGTGTCTATTAAATTGTTCTTTGCAATATGAGAGCTAAAGAAATGCAGTTAGTTCCAGTATGAAATTATGATTACTGCTGGAGTGAAGTGCACTTTTAAAGCAGGGAGAAAATGGCCAGAAGAGATACAATCTCTTAAACTGTTTAAAATTAACATATTGTACTAAACCAAAATTAGGCATAATTGTAGCACTTAATATAACCTGTCAGGAGATGTTTTAATGAGCTCCATTCACTGCTGCCAAAGAACGAGATTTTTTTTTCAGTTCTATTTAAAAATGTAATTTCAAGCCTTGAAAAATCATTTTTTGAATACTAGTAATATGAATTGTGACATTTGCAAGGACAATAGTCATCCTATTTTGGCCTAATATGGTTACTCTTCACATTTTTTTCTTCATGGGGACAGATTCTAGCCCAAAAAAATAATGCACAAATGCTTTGCAGAACAGAAAAAGTGTTTTCAGTTTTCTTTTGCTGTAAAGAACCCTAAATAATTAATCATACTTGAGGTGGTAAACCCAATAGATTTTGAAATACTAATTACTTAATAGATTCTTTTTTGACAGGGTAGTAAGCACATAAAGTTCTTTTAAAATCAGGATAAAAAATGCTTGGACAAGTAGTCTATAGATCTATTTTTATTATGAAAGCTTAATTAGTGCAAAAAGTAAGACAGCATCATAAATTACTCGTAATGTATTTTTCAGTTAGTAATTAAAATTAATTTGGCTAACACAGATCATGGTTTTCTTATTTACTGTGTCTGAGTTTTTTTCCTGCATATTGGCAGCTAGCTCCCTGCTGGATCTATGCAGACCATTTTACACCTTGTTCCTCTAATGGTCTGTGAATTAGTATTCCTGACCAAACAGTTCTGTTTAAATCTGTATTTCAAATGTACTTCTAAAATCGTTACACAGGGGGCCCTTTCCTCACTGCTGAGTGATTTGCACAGTACCAAATTTCATAGTCTATTTTTTCATCGTGAGGATAACCAAAGATTAGTTTCATCTTGAAGACCAGCTTGGTCTGGGGAAAAAACAGGAAAGAACCACAGCGAGGTCTTTGTGAGGATTAAATCCAGTTTCTGCCTTTTCCATAGGAAGTTGCATATCTGTGCCAATAAATCTGCAACACAGTGGAAAGAAAACCGATGCTATTGTGCACTCCTTAAAAAGGCATGATAGCAGAACAGACCTATATGAGACTCAGACAGAGTGGACCAGTGGTGGGCTCCCTCATGCAAGCCGAGCCTATNNNNAGCCGAGCCTATGAAACTGCGCAAGGTCAAACAGAGAATCCATTTAGGACATTATTTAATTAAAGTTTCATCACTGAGGTCCACAAGTTTCGGTAAATAATAAGGAAAGTTATACACTCTCAGGAGTGCAGCACGCACCTTCAGCAGTCAACTCTACAGTAGGAATAATCTCCACACAAATTACTTTCTAGATATCATTAGGAGAATATTGGATGGCACATTTGTTATTCTATGGGAGTCTGCATGTCTCCAAGGACAGGAGCTCTTGCCAAACATAGCAAGAGGATATTTATGTGGAAACAATCCAATATATCTAATAGTCAGGAGATTTTGTGCCACAGTTACCCAAGACTTCTCTCTTAAAAGCCAATCTAATCTTAAAAGCCAAACAAACACTTTGGTAGGTTTGTTTCTCAAATAAAGGTATTCCCAAGAAATAATATGGGTATTTCTGGGCTGCAGTGTTTATTTATTATGCAGATAAAGTTGAGAAATTATTAAAGGACTTTATTCCCAGTTAGAAAGCCTTTAGCTAGTTCTGCCCTGTACTCTATCATAGATGTATCACAGGCTTTTTCAGCATCAAAGAGTATGGCTGCAGTAATTTTTTTACCCTATGTTCTTTGATGTGTTTGCTACATTTTGATATTTTCTGTGGCTGACACTTTCCATCAAAAAACAGCCTGACACTTTCCATCAAAAAATGATGGATGATGAATTTCCAAAGACCTTTTGCTTTCCTTATACCTTTGCAGATGGATGCTCCTGCAGATGTTTACTCAAAATACATTATGACCACAGTCAGAAATTTAATGTAGTTGTGATTAGGGATTCTCTGATCTTCAGCTGTTTAGATCCTTACAGTTACTATCTACACAAATACATAAAAACATGGAGAAAGGTTTCTGGTTTTTGTTGTAGTTTTTACTATTTAAAAATGTGAGTTCAGAGTTAGCAGTGTAATTCATTAGCTTTGTATGGTAATCTCCTAATTTTATTTTTCTGAAGTGGCAAAAAAATTTAGAGACTTCTGTCCATCATGAACTAGATAATTTTTTCTATCCAGCTACAATCATAGAAATGGTTGGAATACTCAGTGATTAAATGAATCAGTGTTAACAGAAATGAAGAGACAAATCAGACTTATTCCCAGTTCAGGGGGAAATGTCATCAGTTTTAGAATTAAGATTTAGAAAGGTGGATCAGAATAAAACAGGGGAAAGTGATAGCACATTCAGCACTGCATTTAGGCATCAGCCTTCAGACTCTTTAATAACCCTGAGAAGAGCTCTACGATTTAAAGAATAAATATTTAAAATTAGCTTCCAGAAAGTGAAAAGGTGTTAACTGGTGATGAGAAAAAAGCAAATTTGCTGGTTTTATGTCCTTATAGAAGAACTGGCATGAGATCTGAGAATATAAAATAAGTGTTAGCAAGGAACAGAACTGTGAACTTCAAAAACGTTCTAAAATTATCAGTGTTTATTGGAATTTTGGGAAATGATTATGAGCTTAAATTATCAAGAATTCAGGAAGAAAAAGCAGAAATGTCTGAAATTCATGTGAGAAAACATAAGTGAGTTTAAGGTTGATATGCTTGATCTCTGCACCTAAAACTGCTCTGGTTTGGTTCTGTTAATGCTTCTCTCCCATCAGCTGACAGGAAGGATTGCCAGGCCAGGGAACTTGTGAGGCAGAATGTAAGCTGTTTGCTGTCTTGGGAAAGAGGAAACATAGAATAGCATGGAATCATTTAGGTTGGGAAAGACCTTTAAAGTCACCATGTCCAATCATTAAGTCATCACTGCCAAGTCCACCACTAAACCATGNCTCCTGTCCTACTTGTTACTTGAGAGAAAAGTATGACGCTGCACCTGTCTGCAACCTCCTTTCAGGGAGTTTTAGAGCAGAGGTCCCCCCTAAGGCTCCTTTTCTCCAGGCTAAACACCCCGAGCTCCCTCAGCTACTCCCCATCAGACCTTTCCCCAGCTCTGTTCCCTTCTCTGGACCTGCTCCAGCACCTCAATGTCTTTACTGTCACGAGGGGCCCAAAACTCAACAGAGAACAGGAACAGCAGGGTGTCCATTTTCCCACCCAAACTGCTGGAGTTGAGCATTTTTTTCCCAGGGTAATGCTCTCATGCGCTGAAGAATTTACCCCAGTCATGATTGATCGATATGGGATAGTACACACAAACCCTATGCTTGATGCTGTGTTCCAGGAAAAAAAATCTTAACTTAAATCATGCTGTAGTTTAGATAGAAAATCAATTTTTAAACTGAAAGGCATGGGGATGTTGCTAAACAGAATCGCTGGGGTTAATCTGCTGAAATAGAGAGGTTAAGACAATCCAAAATGATCATGCCTCAATACAGCAAATGGTGAAATGCCAGTGTCCTACGCTTTGTTTATCCTCTCTGCCTCTGTTAATATCACAGTTTTATTCAATAAAATTATTTTTAAATGAATTGTAATCAATTTTACTTTCTACTCAGGCCAGCCAAGGAGATTTTTCTGTAATTCTGAACATAAATCTGAACTCTATTTTGTACTTCATGCAAAGAATATTTACATGACACTTGGCTCCAGATGGAGGACACTATTATTTACTCTTTCGCACAAAAGTAGATTCTGGTATTCAAAACTTTTAAATCCTACTGGCTCACAGCACCACAGGTGCAGAAAAAGACTCAGAAAAATATGCTACGGAAGCATTTTATTGTTAGCAGAGCAACTAGCACTGTGTAGGCCAAAGGGTTACTCTGTATCTGTTGTGACAGGAATAGGATGATGGAATTTGAGGGAAGATCCAAATTTGACCTGGTGCTTTCCTGCAGAAATCTCTGCCAAGGAAAACGTGTAAATGCAGAGAGGAAATTACAGCTAGGCTCTTTTCAGATCTGTGCCAGGCCATGAGAAGCTCCTGAGCTGAAGAAGCGTGGTCTTATGTCAAGAGATCTGAGATCAGTATTACACTGACTGCGTTGGAACAATGGGAGATTAAAAATGGCAATTTGTCTAATTTTATACAGAGTAGATTGAATTCTGCCCTTTTCTTTCCTCTCATGATGAAGATTGAAAGTTATGGGAAGCAAGGTGTAGGAGAATGTGGATATGCCAGCATTAATAAACCAATATTATATGCCATAATTTCTCTTTGTTTATTCCTGCTGAGAATGAGATCTTAAAGTGAAACTATTGATTGAACCACATCTTTTGACAAATAATAACCCAAAGGGTGTGGTGCTGGATAGCAAACCTTATCAATGATGCCACAGGCAGAACAGATATGGCAGCTTAAATGTTTCATCTTCTGGGGTAACAACTGTGTGGAGCACTAGGCAGCAGAATATAACGTAAATAAAACTTGAATGCAAATTTAATACAAAATTTTAATAAGGCTTCTTCATACTCAGATTTGTACTGTCTGACCAGTCAATATATAGTCAACCATGTAATGATATCAACCAAGTCACCATATAACAACAAAAAATAATATCAAGGGGAGCAGGTCAAGTTCTGACTGGCTTTGAATGCTCTTGTGTATAGCTTATTTTAGTATTGAAGTAATAATATTTGTTTCTTACAGATGTAAATTATGTGTAAAGTTACTAAACCTAATGGAATTGATAGAAAAAATGTTATTTTGATTTTAGTGACTACAGCAACTGGATTTTTTTTTTTGCTTTAAAATAATTAAATTTAGTAAAATAATTCACATAAATGTTAATAGACGTCTTGTTTTCCATACAAATGAGCGAGGACTTTTGTTGTTAGGTTAAATGGTTCCAAGTTTCTAATATTTCTTCACACCAATGAAAACAGAGACCGCATTACTTGCTGCTGGTGCCTTACTGGGATTCCAGAAATTTCTGTTTGGACAATGATCTTAGGAACAAACATTTTGCACAATCTCATTATATGTTTTAGTCACTTAGAAAACGATCACCAAAAAAGCTACTTAGGAATGTCTTTTTCAGTTTTCAGCAGGACTATCTGCTCTGTACCATTCTCAAGTTTAAGATGACTTTTACCTGTGTTGTTCCTTACTGCTTGCTTTATTTCCTAAATTACTGTCATTTGTCAAACTGCAGGTATTTCTTTACTTATCTGCATGAATACAGATCCCACCCCCTAAATAGTGACCAGGTTTTGTTCATCTGTTAAGACTTTCAGGTTACTTCTCCCTACCTTTTTCTTACTGCATATATTTATTATACTGGAAGCCTCACTGTGACCTGTGTTTCAGCTGTATTTACAAAATGTGGATTAAATAGCAAATATTTCCAAAGCCAGTGTTTTTAAGGAAGGCATGAATATAAACACTTCCTAAAGTTAGTAGCTTCCTCTAAATCTGTAACATATTGATACAGATACATTATCCATATGTTTTCTATTCCCTGGATGCTGCAGTGGATAAGATTGCCTTCCTTACTGCTGTTTTATACTTCAGAGTGCAAAAGCGCCCTGAAAATAGTAGCTGACGTTCTGGGCTAAGTACAGAACAGATATAGATTTCTTTCCTCCAAAACTTCTAATAAAAATCCTTATAACATGCTTATATACAGCTTTCCTTGCTCCTGTATGTTATCACAGCACTAAACACTATCTCCCTAAATTTCATTGCTTAGTTGGCATCGTTAGGAAGTGAAAATTCCTGTTAACGTAGGTTGAAAGATTACAACTTAATAAACTCTGAAGACTATGGTTTAAAGTGGAGAAAGAAATCACAGGGAAAAGAGGACTGTCTGAAGCATCACATTCCATGATTTTTTACATCTTTTTCTGAAATATTCTTTCTTTAATTTACTGGGTCTGGTTTGTAAGGACAAAAGTAGGAGAGAGAAATGTGGTACCTGCAAAAGAGGGAAAGCTAAAAGACAACATGGAGAAGGAGGTTACAGGCAACAAGTGGAGCTTTGACTTTGGAGAAGGGATGAAGAAGTTTTCTTCCTTCAAGTGTACGGAACATAAAGTGTGGCTTCTGCTAAGTGTGAACTCAAACTGAGTTTGCTTACACTCAGGTTTAAGTGTAAATTAGAGAGGCAGAGTTCAGATAAGTTAAATTCAAATTTCATGCAGGTTTCCTTCATCAGTGTTGCTGTTAAATAACTTGTTTTACACCAGCTGTGGATTTAGATGTAGCCTCAATGCCAAGATACTGAAAGAGGTCTTAAAAAATGGTAATTTTTTGGAAGGAAGAAAAATATATTTGAGAGTTGTGAATTTTTTTTATTATTTTGAATTTAACTTTTCCAAAACATGAGGCAAATAGCAGTTTGCAGAAAATATGAGACAAGTCAAAGTATTTTTTTTCTTATCATTGCATAGAATTCCAATACTAATAAGTTTCATGAAGTACATTTTTGAATCACAAAATAGTTTTGCTTTTTACCTTTTTATTTTAATAGATAGGGACTGCTTCATCCTGCCTCTGTGCTTAACATATATCTGAGCTGTAACTTGTAATCTGCACAGGCAACTTAGGGGAGTGTGCTTTTCGGTCAAAGTGCCTCTCTATCTTCCTTGAAAGATGAAGGAGATATCAAAACTTGAGTTCCCTTTTAGGATTTTCCTTTTTTTCTTGTTTTTGAGTAAACAATAGCTCGGTTCTTTAAATCCTCTTTAACTTAAAAGCTTCTGAAAGTCTCAAGAAGAAACATCATACAGAGAAAAATAGTGAAAGGAAGGAAAATAATATCAAGAAAAATGTTCAGATTTCATCTTATTCCTTTAACTGGGGCAAAATATGAAAAATACTTATTTCAAAAGTAAAAAAATTACATACACTTGCTAAAATAGAGTAGTTAGCTAAATGGGATACCCTTCTTTTTCATAAAACTGCTGTTTTAATGTATAGTTACTTTTCTGTGACAGGGACTACTCTGATCTGAGCCGGTTTTTTATCACAACTCTTGTATTGCTGTTCCAAAGTTCGATCTCAGTGAATCAAATATTTCTGTTCTACCTTCTGGCATGCAGAGGCTTTTTTTCCCCCCTACTTCAGTGAGACTGCAGGCCTAGCACAAAAACCTTTAGCCTTCAGAGGAAGGTACGAGTTACTGCCACTGTTGTCCACATGTAGCAAAGGCAGGATGCAAATCCTCCTCAGTACTTCATAGATTCCTGGAAGAGAAAGGGGAACCTGAAAGTGAGTATTTAAAATAAACATCTTTGCCTTGATTTAGATTCAGACTTGAACACTTGTATTGCACCAATGCTTTTGCACATGAGAAGTACAAACAGCGTGGCATCATTTGGAGAGCAGGGCGCTGCTCTACTTTTTCTACAGATACCTGAAGATGGCTGGTAAAAAGTAAAAATGGTTTATGGCTAATTATCCCCATTTTCTCAGCAGGATGGACCTTTTAGGATGCCCTGTGCAGGCAGTGCAGTCCCTCAGGGTGTACCTGTCCCAGCACGGGTCACCCACACCTACAGACGCAGGAATACCCGGCACAGGTCACTTTATCCAAATATAGTTGAATGTTCCACCAAACTCCCAGAGTGTCTATGGTAGAGCTGCTGTTTGTGCCCTCCCCACAGGCATTATTTGTTGAAAAGCAATTAGTAAATGCAGTCTTCTGCTGCTTGATGTTCATACTGCAAAAGCTGGTGATAAAGATTAGATACCAGCATATCATGCTTCAGCCAAAATGAAAAGGTTCTTAATTTGAACATCAGATCTCCATGGGCTGTCCCTGCTGACCTTTCAGCCAGGAATCTGCAATATTATCTCACTCCTAAGATGAACCTTATAAAAATAACACTGCTGATAGGAAAATGCTTTTCTCCCTCTTGATGCCCACAGGATATGTTTAAGTTTTCTTTGTAATCTTTGATTTTCTAAAAATCTTGTTGAAGAAGGAATGTATGAGGGGCAGTGTGGTAGGGAAAAATGACAAACAACTAGTCAATACTTTTAAACTTAAGAAAGATCCTTGCCTCAGGTTTTCCAAGATATTTTGCACTGGCCTTGTAGAAATTAATGAAAGCATCTCCAGTACACTGAATGGGATCAGAGTTCACTTCCATGCTGAGTGCTTTTGAAACTCCTTTCGCATTTCTACTTAGCAGCGACCTTAATTTTCTTTTCCCTGAGCGAGTAAACAGCTTTAAAAATACTTGTTAGAACACAAACCTGGCAGGCTATTTGCCCACTTCCAGTTGGAAAGTGTAGAAAGAGGCAGCCAGACCACCTGCCATTGCTTAAATCACTGTGACTATTAGGTTAATTTTAATTCACTTAAGTTCAGTCCATGTCTGTCTTTCTTTTTCCAACCAGATAAGCAGAGGAAACAGGTGGAGGCTTTTATTACTGTAATTAGATGTATCTTAGCAATGTGTGAGGCAGAGCAGACTGTGGAGGAGGAGGGCATCTCATGCTGGGGTAGGTGGGTACAAGTTCACTGCCCTTGCATAATGTGGTGATTTTAATGGTATCAGCACTGATCAGACTCTGAAATATACAGAAATGGGGGAGTTTTTTGTTGTGAATGGTAAAAAGCAAGCTCTATAGTAGTAAGCCCTCACCTTGGCTTATGATAGACAGCTTTTTCCTCCAGTAACCTTTGTAAAGCTTCAAAGCTGCCCTGAAACCTTCATCACTCTGAAGTCCAGCAGCATTTTGGCACAGTCTTCAGTGTTAACAGGTTCCCCTCTTGGGCATCCCCTGCAGAGGTGCCAGGAAACACCTCCATTTCTTTTGCCTCCTGGGAGTCTCACTGAAGCCAACACAAAAATCTAATCAACGTGGCTGTTGTTCTACTGCATGAAATTACTCATGTCAAAAAAAAGGAGCATAACACATTTTTAAAGGCATTAATTTTCCTTGGCTTCTCATTTCTGTCACTGTGCTTTTCTGGAGGAGGCCCTGTTTGTACAGTATTTGATCTCTTCTATCAATGTTGTCAATTCCTGGCAAATTATGCAGAGTATTAATAAATTATGTAGGACTTTTAAATTGAAGAAGATCATTTTCACAGGAATTTTTAAGAATATGATGGACACCTTTAGTAATTTTATTTTGAAGTTAGGTTTCCTGTGTTTATTCACTCTTCTGTTTTTGTCTGTTTGCACACAATAGAGAGAAGATTGCATTTTTAAATCCTATTAAACGTACAGTTATTCAAAGGAAATTTTTAAAAGTCATAGACATTAATTCAGTAGCATTAACAAGTGTTTGTCAAATTAATATTTAGACATAATAAAGTTTATGCTACTTTTCACTAATAAAAGCTATGGGAACTCAAGTTACTGATAGTAATATCAAATATGACACTAGAAAGAGTATGAGAGTGAAAACTGAAGAGCTTAGTGTTTATTTGTTGAATAATGGGTTGATATAAACACTCCTTTCCCCTGGTATTTAAGTACCTTTAATGCTCTGAAATTCTCAGTGAGAATGATGGCTGTTGTCACAAAGTAAAACAGAAAACAAGAACCAGACTGCCACAGATCCTTTTACCACAACTAAAAATTCTCTTCCTTTCTTATTACCTGTAGAAAATGAACTTTTAAAAATAGTTTCATTGGACCTTTTCTGTCATACCAGGGAACTTTTGCTCAGAAAAACTCAAACTGCTCTATGGACAAGAAATAATTGCTGTTAAAAAAAGCAAAGAGTATTTTCTCTCACAGATGAAATCACAGACAATATCTTTGTATTATCTAAATATGAATCACTAAAATATGTGGCATTTCATAATTTTAAACTTTAGATAAATGGTTTTTGTCTGAAATCAGCCTTTTAAGAAAAAACAGTTATGAACTTCATCCTGCCCCTCTCCCCCCTCATGTTGATCTCAACTCTGAATAGTACACATGAACCAAAATTCTCCTTCTTCTCAGTGATAAGACCTTGGCCAGGAGAAGCACAGGTAGTGATCTTTGGTTTTGGGGACTGGGGATGTGATCCCTTCTTTCCCAGAGCTTTTATTTCAGCTTATGGGGTGTGAGCCATGAGTATGAAGGTGTAACACTTCACAGGAGCCTTTGAAGGCCTTGTATGCAGTTGTAAGTGCTTGGAGCTTTTCTTTGGAAGCGTAATGAACCTCCTTTCTATCCTTTACCAGTTAAAGGAAGTGCGTAAGTAAAACATTTGAAAAACCGTTAGGTCTAAACCCAAACCAGCATATGAAGCAAAGGAAACACTGTGATGTTAATGGTTTAGAATCCCTAAATTTTTTCCCACGTATTTTCCACAGGCCCTGTAGTTGTTTCTGGTTTTCTGCAATTATATTTTGATTCTACATTTGCAGTTTTCTGTGTTCCTACAATTAGTCTTAATAATTTAATCCATGAACTCTGTAACTTTTACCCACTCTTTCCTTCTTCTTGCCTTTCCAGGCTATGTTGTAAAATTCATAAACTTGGTAAATTAAAAATAGATTCATATGTTTTGAACTTGAGCTGAAGACTTCAAGTACGACAATTCACTTAACATGAAACATGTTAAATACTTTATTTTACCTTAATGAGTGCCATGTTCCTCCCTCTCTCCCTTGCTGTCTTTCAGCCAAGTGAAACAAGAACACTGTTTTCTTCTTTTCAGTTTAAATATGTGAAACCATTATTTCTGCTCACACATGCATATTATTTCACAAACACCTCTCTAGTGCATTGCATTGCCTTTTGTTTAAGAGGAAAGAAAATAATGTAAGACTCATAAAGAAAACTCTATTTCAAACTTTGTCTTGAGGTTTTGCTGTCAGTGGATTAATGCCCTGCCTACCCTACGCTCTTCCCTCACTCCTCTAAGACCTGATCTTAATCCCAGTTTTGACAACAAGCAAAATGTATGAATGGTTCCAGATGAGTTCTCACATTTGTAACCTTCATGAAACTGCCAATCAATTAGAAATAGCCAAATCTTTGTCTTTCTTCAAAGCCGTGCTCTGAACTGAACTGTGCTGGAACACGTGGGAAATCAGCTTGGATTTCCTCTGGCATCTTCCTCATCCAGTTCATTTCTTTTCCAGGTGACTCCTACAGGGCTTTAACCAGAGCAATTCCCCTATTTATATGAACGTTAAACCCACTTGACCAGTGTTGAAGCAAACATATCAGAACCTAGAAAGAGACACTTGGAGAGAGCTTTTGAGAAACAAGATCTTTAATAAAAGGTTTTTCTTCTGTTTCTTCCACTTTATTTTCTGACTGCTGACTTCAGCAGGCAGACAGCACAGGTCCTGCTTACCTGAAGGGCTTTGCAGGACATGTCAGTATGTGCTGGGGGACAACAGTGTGCTGGAGTGCACCTTACCCTCCCTATGATATGGATACAGCTCCTGGGGCCTGGTGTTTATGATTGCAGTGATAAATTACCTATTTTTATAACCATGTTTTTTTATGAATATTTCATATTATGCAAAGCACTTGTCCTGCTGAAAGCAAAAGTAACTGTTCCATATTTTTAGCTTCAGTTGCTAAAAGATAGGTTCACTTGTTTCAGATACTTGACACAAGAATGCTAATTTATGCCAGTCTTTTAGCTGTGGGATTGATCTGAAAACTTATTTCTTTAGAAAATTTTGCCTTGCCTTTAGATGTCAGAAATGTTTTCCATGCTTCCCTTTCACATAGTTCTGCATTTTAATGAGTCAATTCAGCAATTATTATGGGGTTTCTACATCACTTTTATACATAGAGAAGTTAGAAACTGTAAAGGATGAGGAGGGTTAGAAATACCCTGTGTGGTTCTTTTTTGAATTTAATTAGCTAAATTATATTTGCTGTAGTTTTGTCTCTTTTTGTGTTTATTTTTTAAAAGCGTTTGTGTGTTTCTCTGATACACTCACACATCATTTAAAGGAATTAATTAATGGATTAATGCAGTAAGTTACAAGAAATCTAAATCAGTTTTAAAACTAATAGTTATCACAAAGTATCATTAAATCTGTCATGATGTGGTGGTGAGTAATCTACTTTGATAAGCAAACTAAATATAGATTATCAATGGAGGCATGCAATAGAAACTCATGCAGGGGCTCCAACAAACTTCATCTGTGGAAGAAATTAGTGCTGCATCTCAAAGTCACATTTGGTCTCATATGGCACAGTAGTTTTTGATTGTATGGAATATAATATTAAAGAATGAAAATTTAACTGTAATTTCTCAGTTTAAAATTTCATAACACTTGGCTTTGTAGTATTCACACGAGGAAAAATATTTGGAAGGAGCAATTTGAACCATGTTGCTAATTAGTTAATAACAGTCACTGCTGGCAGTTGGGCCTGGTGCTCCTCTGCTGGCCCATTCTTCCCAGGATTTGCNTTCTTCCCAGGATTTTCAGTGCTCCACAACACAGAGTTGAGGGCAGATATTGCTACAAGTTCATGTACACAATGTTCTGATGGTTCTTGGCCTGTATCAGTAGCATGCCCTACTTAGGGTTATTGATCCAAGCAAATTAATCCATGCATTAGTCTTCAAAGAGCCTTATTCCCATTGGTGAGAATCCTTGGCAGATCAAAGGAGGTGCTACATAAAATCAGGAGCCCAGCCTGGTTTCCTGTTACACATCAAGACCTTCTTTCAGCTTTTCTCCTTCAAACATCTGTCATCAGGTCTCAGCTCTGGGTCTTGTGATCCCCTGTGTCTGCAGAGGCCCCCAGTCTGAGGGTGTCCATAAAAAAACCCTACTCTTTTTTATGGGTCATTTGCAATGAGTATCCATTTCAGATTGTATTTGTTCTTCCGTTATCTGACTGGAGGATACGTACAGATATACAAAGACAAGAGAGACAGGGAATATAAATACAGGACATGTACTGATTTGACCCTTGAAGGCACCAGAGGGCTTTTCCATAGATGTGCATTAAATAAAAATAGAGTTCCTCACCTCCCATCCATCTTTTGTGATCAGTCTGGAGTTTGGATTGTCCATACACATTAAAAATGTGCCTTCCAAATTTCTTTACCTTATGGAAAGAGGGTATCCTATAACAAAGCTCTACTTTATGTTGGAAATGCCTATGGCATCTCTCAGTATGATATTTTTCAGAGCTTAACACATCATCGTTAGATGAGGCTGTGTTTCTTTTACATAGTCATAAAATTATATTAGTAATTTCAGAGCAAATATGCTCCAAAATCAGATGAGACCTTGATGATAAAAACCTTGAAAGAGTGCTCTGAACTCTGCCAATCTGGACAGGTAGTGATAGGAACAGCTAAAATGTTTATGAAGGACTCATATTTGCAGTGCATATTCTACCTCTGGTACTGAATAAATCATTGTAGTTACTTTTTTAATAGTACCAAGAGCAGAGTTCTTCACTCTCCCCAAAACCAGGTTGTCTCTTTCTCTCTTGTGGAAGTCACAACCCAGAACTACAAAGATAAAAAGACATTAAATAAATGATGCAAATGTGATGTGCTGAGGAAGGTCAGTGCTCCATGTTATGGGGTTTATTTGGGGGGTAGGAGGATGATTTAGGGGTGGGGTTTGTTGTTTTTTTTTTTCCAGACAGCATATTAGCAGAAATAAACCCAGGTTCTTTTTCTTTGGGATTTCAAAGTTTTCCAGAAGTTGTTTTACCAATGTTAATTTCTGATTTGCATTCACTAAGGGTAAGAGAAGAAAGTTAAGGGTACACTGAGAGTAAAGAAAGTGATTTCTATTTCTGTCAAGAGCTGAGAGTGGGGGTCTTTTTAATTTATTTGTTTAACAGTTCTATCTACATAAATTAGCTAGGATGTCTGAGGTGATGCACCTTTTTTCTTCTTATTTCTTTAAATTGCCTCCTTGCACTGTCAATGCTTAAATTGTAATTTAGGTTAACTATTGAAGAGAAAAGAGAGATTCAAACCCTTTTATTAAGTATCTTTTATGATTTCTGCTACATTTACCAGTGACAGTCCTATAAACATACCCATTTTGGCAGCGGGCAAGTCCTTTTAAGTCTTCTGCTGGAAGTATTTCTGTTGAATCCTGAATAGGATCAATAAATGTATTTTTAATGCACAGGAGGTTACTTTTTATTTAAGCAGCAGATTCTTAAAATATTTAACATCCATTCCATTCTCTGGTGAAATGCTCTTCTGTTTCTTAGGAGTACATTTTGACCTTGGTGTTATTGCAGACAGTATTTCTGTTTTGTCTCATGGCAAGAACATTCTGAAAAGAGATGGCAGCTTATTAAACCTATCTGTTGTGGAAGCATAAAAAGATAATGCTAATATACAGCTGGCTCTACAGGTCAGATCTTTACAGGGAAGACCTTAGAGAATAGCTAATATCAACAATACTGTTTTGAATTGCAGCAGCTGAGTGTCTGACCCAGCCTCTCAAATGAAATTGCACAGCACTTGCAAAAAGCCTCTCTCTGAGGATTTCCCTGAAGGCTCCCAGTGAACACCACATGGGTGGGCTACTTAAGCTCTTGTTCAGCGAACCCTCATTTGTGCAAATAATTCCATTGAAGCAGATTGTTTTTATTATTGGTTGTAAGCCTGGATATGTGATCACACAAATGAAGCAGCCAGGATTGTGCTCCTCAAACCGAAGAGCGAAGAATTATCACAGTATAAAGTCCATAAGAGAAGCTCCTCTAATCTTTCCTCCACCCTTCCAGTGAAGGTTTTATTCAGCAGGATGTGATGGATTTTACGCTGTTCTGCAGCTGGCTCTTTGCAGATGAGCAAAAAGCATCTGATCTCATTTTTTGTTAGAGTTGTATGCTGTTTCCTCCATTATTTTCCTGCCTTCTACTAGTTCATAGTATCAGTTGAGATTCACATATTCAGCTGACTAAAAACTGTGGGTTGTTTTTTTTGTTTGCTTTTTTTTTCTGGGATAACTAAAAGAATAAGTAGCAGAGGAAGCAAATTTGCTGCTCTTAAATTCAGCAAAACAGTTGCTAATTGCCAAACTTTTTAAAGATGGTCAGCAGGTTTGCAGCCAGAGGGTCTGATGAATTTTAGAAACTCCTTCTTCCTCATGAAAATGTCTGCAAAAGTTTGGGGGGAAAAAAAAAAAAGAAATGTGTCTGAACTCTGAACATTTTACTGTATCCATACAGCCTGACCTTCAAAAATTCGTGTTATGCCAAAAATTATACTTCCAAAATTGACTTGTTAGGAGTTTCTCTGCAAAAAGCTACAGTGGACATCTTCCGAGTGTTATAACAAATGGAACTAATAAGACACCACAGTGCTCTTGGGACTTGACCCAAGACCTGCCTAACTGAATTTTTCAGACTCCAAAGCTGGCAGGAAACACTGAATTGCCTAAACTCCCTGTGTAGACTGGTCAAAGGATTTCACTCTTAATTCTCTCCTGGAACTAGTGAGGTGTGTTTGTAGTCAAACATAGCTTTAGTAGAGAAGCTGCAGATATTCCTCTCTTTGCTTCTTTCTCTCTGTCATTTTAGTTTTCAGATTCAGTAGTCATGGCACATGTGGACTCGATGTTATTGTACTGCTGCTTAGCACTCATCCAGAGCTAAAATATCTACAGCAATCAGCGTGTGCTTGAGTGAATTCCATATTTATCCGTGGTGTAATGGGTATTATTAGCTACAGTGAGACCTCCGTACAGCTGGTGTCATCCTGCAGGGGCCTTTTGACCTCAGAACCACAGTGATGTTCACACAGCAGTATTTGCTCTTAGATAAGTATAATAGCAGAGTTCCAACATTTCAAGTGTCACTTGAGAAAACACCATGAGAGGAGGGCTTTTCCCCTCTTTTTATTGTTATTGTTGTCTGCCATTTGTAAAGCTTAAGCAAAGCAATCTTAAATCTCTTTCATGCTCTGATATTTCTGTACAGTAATCTCTGGATTTTTTAGCACTACAATAAGCTGTACATCACTTTTCCTGATGATAAGGATGGCTATGACAGTGTGTTGTGGTAAAAAAGAAATTACACATGTCACAGCTGGATTTACAGTGAGATGGATATTGTACTTTAGGCTGTTTGAGTGGATACTAAGTTATGAGCTTGAAGGTCAATTGATCCCAGAAAAGGATTGTGAAGTCTGAGTGTGGAATGATCTCCTCCAGTCTCAGATCCCTGCTGTAAGTCCTGAGGTGTGAGGGGTAACTGGTGCTCTGAAATAGCAATAATTAAAGAAGTGCTTCCAGGCCTCTCTCGCTGCGTCACGCATCCCCCAGCCCCGGTGCTGCCCTGTCTGACAGTGTCTTATTGCCAGAATCAGTGAAGAAGAGAAGTCCTCAGTCTCCCCCATCATGGATATATTGGATATAGTATATTCATTTTAGTCTGTGACAATCCACACTGAGGAACTGTGTTGAGAAAAGTGAATTTCATTTAACCTGGACATTGAGATGCCTGACTGTGTACCAGGAAATCTCCTCTGCCTCTTGGTTCTTAACCTGTTTTAAAGAAGCATATTGGTTATGTGAAGATGGTGAGCTCCTTCTCAGTAGCTTTAGCTGCAGTTAGACACCCCTGTCACTTCCATGAGAGAAATGGCTCCCTTGGGCCCCTTGTTCCTGGTATGATATGCAGTGGGATTTACCGATTCCAAGTTATTTAGGAGATGAAAACAAGAGTAAAGTTAATATATTCCTTAGTTAAATCTTAGCTACACACACACCCCAAAAATTTTCACAATTTTCTTCCCTTCCCATTTTCTCATTAGCTTTCTCTTATTTTAATTTTTACTTTCCCCATCTTATTATTTTTGACAAGCAAAGTATTCTTTAATCACAAGTTGAGGAGGAACGCAAAGATTCTGTCTGATTTCTAAGGTTTACTTCACAATCTCTTACTTCAGTATCGTCATTTTATATATCCTGATGGAGGGAACCTGGTCTGTCAAGATTTCAGAGCCTTTTCCAGGCTAAACTCAAGATGTAGGATCACTTTTCTGCTGTATCCAATCTTTCTTTAGTAGCCATTATTTCCCAGTGTTTTCTTCCTTAGGAAGTTCAAATAACTACAGAGTTTCAGCAATTAGTCAGTATAATTAAGTGCCTAAAATTAGCTATATCTAGGTTATTTTGGCTCACTGATTTTTCCAAGGTTGTTAGAGAAAGCATAGGAGGGGGAAAAAGGAACAAAATCTCAAATTGAAAGGAGTTGCTCAGGCTGTTCACCAAAGAAGAAACTTCAGAGATTGTGTCTGTTTGTCTTTCCAGAGCACCTGGGTTTGCCTCAAAGTTCCTTGGTAACTGATAGATTGATAGCAATGCTCCTGGTCTTCAAGTTATTTTCCTATATAAATGCAGGCAGGATGAAAGTTTTTTGGGCAGCCTTCAAGCAAGAAAACAAATCTTTAAAAAGCTTTTTTTTTTTTTTAATTCACCAACATATCCAGTTTAATAGAGTCAGAGAGGAGGCAGTTCTATTGTCTGACGCTTCTTTCCCTGCAACACAATTAAATCTATTACTTAAAAATTAAATTTTCCCACGTTAAAAACCCCAAAATCTCTGCAATTGGAATACCTATCTTCATTTCAGCAGACCTGAACTGTTTAATCAGACAAAGATAAGTTATTGATATTTAGGAAACTTTAAAGCCCACTACTACAATTCAATTTAAACCAATTTCAAACTGAAACAGTCTTTTTTCAAGCCATGTATCGAAACAGGTTCTGAAAATATTCTTCTAAAATGTTTGAAATATCTACCTGATTCAGACTCTGACAGATCTGACTTGAATTCATTAAAATTTTCAGTGACGTTAAAAGAGTTTTCGAAGGAGTAAATGATTTTTTGTGGAAGTGTTCTTACAGTTCTCTTGACCTGCTTAAATTGCCAAGGTCTGTAGTGTGAGAGGTGCTTGTGCTGAGTAAAGACAGTGAATCTTGGCTGGTTCCTGAAGGGGTAACGTGACGTAAATAATAATGGGAGTACCTGCTTCGATTTTATTATACAGAATCCCTATCAAGGGTATTGCATTCCAAGGAGCACTGCCCCGTTCTGTGCCTGCGTTTCCTAACCGGCACAGGGAGTTGGCATTACCGTCCTGCCGTAATTTGAGATGTAATGAATTATGTAACCAAGGTTGGAAAACCAGTTCCTGGAGGGATGCTATGGATGTACCTGGTCCTCGTGCCTGCAGCACCCAGCAATTCCCCTAATTCCTCTTTCCTTAAAAGGTAAAAGAATTCAGTGCCATAATGAGCCTTTCTGCAGACTGACACCTCTAACAAAGCCATGCCTCTCCACTCCCGATTTACTGTTCATTACTGTGCCCCATTTGAAGGACGGATGTGCTACTTAATTACTGGAAATGGCACAAGTAGGGCAGTCACAGGTTGCTGTTCATAGTGCCAGTCTGAGACAGGGCTTCCGCCCCAGGCATGGCTCTGTCACCTCTGCCATGATGAAAAATTGAGATTTTTCTTTTCTTTTTTAAACTGTACAAGATATTTTAAAATACTCTAATCCTGCATTTGGTGGTGTTGCTGAGTGCATTATAATTAAATCTAAAACTATTTGCCTCTGCATGCAATTAAATTTGCCTTTAAAGTCTGATTATCTAACTCAAATACAAGTTAATAATGCCTCAGACCTTTAAAATGTCTTCTTCCTCTTTGCAGGCTCTCTCTGTAGATATATTCTAAAGGTGATTTTTATATCCATTTTTGTAAGGTGATACAGGGCCAGAAACTGTACACACATCAGCTCAGTTCTGAAGTGTCTTTTAAAGGTTTCCAGGCACTAATGAATTGAGCTTCTGAGGCAATTGTCCTTGTAACCATAAAAGAGCTCTTAGCCTACTCTCTCAGCATTTATCTGTGCTGCTGTTGTTTAATATTTATGCCAAAGCCCGGTGTACATTGATTGTGTCTGGATCTGGCTCAAAGCTTCAGCAGATTTAGTCCTGATGTGCACCAATGCCAAGGATAATGGAGGCAAAACACGAGGACCCATAGATTTGTTGGTTTTGCTTTTGTAACTGAAGGTGCACCCTCGTGCTCACGGGCTGTGCCCACGGGGTAGACGTACAGATGTCCTGTTCTGAGCATCCCTGTGCACGCACACATAAATTCCCCATCCCTGGGCGTGTTCAAGGCCAGGTCGGATGCGGTTTTGAGCAACTTGGTGTAGTGCAAGGTGTCCCTGTCCATGGCAGGGGTTGGACTGAGATGATCTTTAGGTCCTTTCCAACGCAAACCATTCTAAACTCTGAGACTGTTTCAGACTGGGTATGTTGTACTCATGTGCATCGGCACAGCATAAAAACTTGGCGATAACTCATTTGATAAGTTTTAAAAAATAAGTGCATTCAATATTTAGAAAACCAAACCATTACCAACAAGATAAAGAGGCTGTAGTGCTTTGTGTTTCTTGCACTGTCTCTTATTTTAAAAGAGTTTTCCAGAGCCAGGTTCAAAAGGTCATTATCCCTTGGGCATATGTGATTTTGTTTCTCCTGCAGATTAATAAATGGAAATCTCTGTCCGCCAAAAGAAACCACATGTTGAGAGAAGGGAGAAATAAGAATTTGTAAAACAGCATTTAAAAGTTAGGGTGTTTTTTTGTTAAATGCAGTATTTTATAGCTGCTTTCTCACTGGGCAGTGCCAGCAGATGTCAGTGCCAGCCCCACTGGTGTCCATTGTGCTCGGGCTACATGGAGGAAATTGCTTTCCCTTACAAAAGAAACTCTCTGTCAAGTTGATGTTACGTTAAACAATGGATCTAGGTAAAGCTTCTGAGCCACCACTTTAAATTCTGCCTCAATGCCAAGGATACTGTCAAGTGTTTGAAAGAGACACTCCAAAAATAAGTATAATCACCTTAAACACACACAGAGCATCTTTCTTTTCAGCCAGCATTCTTAAGAATCGTGGCAGGAAACTTATCTTTCTTCAGTTGGTCATAAAAACATCTGCCAGAAATGCGAATGTGCTTCTCCCATGTGTGATGGGCAAGGTGCCTCTTAGCCCATGCTGTGGGTGTAATTGGTTCCACTTCAAAATCTTGTATTGCTGTCCAGCCTTGAGATTTCAAATTCAAGCTCAAGTTTCATAAGTTCTCTTTAAAATGGGGACAGCATTTCAGGCTTGAATAATCACATATTGTGAATATGAGTTGCATATGATATTGGTGAAAGTTTGGACTTGATATTCTTGGAGGTCTTTTTCAACCTTAATGATTCTATGATTCTATATCACTCGTCTTACACATCTGAAAATATGACTCAGTATTTGGATATTGGTCCTAATTGTGAAAGGTTTAAAATTTGAATAGTCTGCTTTAAAAATCACACCAGGATTAGTTACTCTTCTATATTGTTTTGAAATCAATTTATTAATATGACCAGCTACTGCTCACTGCTGCAAAGCAAATAAACCTTTGAGCAGAAATCTGTTCTACCTCTACAACACCACTGATTATTTCTTATTTATGTTCCTGCCAGCTGCACTCTGTTCGTCTGAGACTTATCTGATCAGGGCTGCAAAAATGTGCATTTAGTGTTGTCTTTATCCTGGTCTGTCCTCTTTCCAAATCCTTTCCCATCAGAGATATCTGATTTGCTGGAGGTTATTCCTGCTGCCAAGATTTGTTCCCATGCCAGATCCAGCTGGATTTCTATAGATTCTACACTCTGTTCATGTTTTCTGCTGAGTGTGGAAACTTCCCACTAGTTAAAATTCATTTTATTTTCATTTGGATCATTAAACTGTCATTGTAGTTAGCCTTTTTGCCCTATTTTTATTGCCTGTGCTCATAAATCGCACAGATTATAACATTCTTGAAACCTTGCAGTATCTGTTTCCCTTTGTTGAATGAAATGGAATATTTTCAAATGTTGGGTTTTACCTGAATTCACCTCCCACACCGTTCAACTTTCCTCCAAGACCTTCCATTGTTTACCAGTGCCTTATGGAGATTTCTTTCCACGTCCAAACCAAAGGACCCGCAAAAGGTAGAGAGGGTCTCCAGCACACCTGCCCTCAGCTGTGTGTGTGTCAACAATCTGCCATCGAGGGAGCTTGGCTGCTCCTCAACAAACTTGTTTTAGCAAATTCAACTGTGCCATAACTTCCAGGCAGAGAAATGAGGCCAGTTCTTCATAAATCATTATTGAGTTTGTCCCTTGGTGTTTGTCTGAGTTACACCAAATAATAACTGGTGACCTGTCATCTGAGTTCCCCAGAGCTCTGGTAGTTAATCCAATATATTCTCATCACTGTTAGCATATTTTCTCTGACTATCAAGTTATGATTCATTTCTACATATGAGTACAGTCTCAGCATCTTCAAAATGCTGTTAAAGGACTTCATACATTTAAGCACTTAAGTTATAATAGAAATGCTAAAAATAAGTTACCAAACTTAGCTAGTTTAAACTGTGTTGAACTCCTGGAAAGGGTGTGATCAAAACTGTGGAAATTGGGCTGGTAAAGGGAAATTACATGCGTGGGGTTGCTTGTGACTAGAGGCTCATTTTGGATTCATCCCTCCTGCCTCTGAGCTTTGATTTACACACAAGATTTTCTTACCTTGGCTGTTGTGACTTTCCCTTCTCCCACAGTCCAAGGCATCTGAGCTGCTCTGCTGCTCACTGAGGAACCACTGCAGTTAACTCTGCTGTAGATGAAGGCAAAATGGAAACTACAATGGTATTTGTAAATATTTATCTTTACAAAAAAATCTCGCAGCCTCAAAGAATGATCTTCAGCTTCAGTTTAGAGTGAATTTGGATTCACTAGATATGGAAAGGGTTTTTCATTCTGTAAATTTGATCTGGTGTCCAAGGAGGGACTTCACATGTTGTTACACTCATTTTCACAATAAATAAACAATTGCACAGAGTGGTAATAAATGCTACAGAGCAGAAAAGTGGAAGAAATACCCATTGTTACTCTAGTGCTGTGCTGTACCATACATTTGGCACTGTGTTAGTCAGGTTGTCACCACAGAAGAGGGAAATGGTTTTAACAGCTGTCAGCATCAAAATGAATCCTCTGAATATCAGTGTTTCCTTTCCATCTCTAGAATTCAGAAATGTGGGGGTTTCTAATGACACATCTGCAGCTGAACAATATCTTACTTGGTTTATAGTGGTTTGAGGGCAGCGTGATAGAAAATATCCCAGATGAGCATACTACAGTGCTTCAAAACTAATGTACTGATATTTTGGGTTTCTTTTATTATTCAGAATTGCAAGGCTGTTCAAAAGAACCAAACCTCACCTTAGTACTGGTTAATTTTGTGTTGGCAGTGCCTGCAGCCAAACAGTTCTCTGCAGAATGATGAAAAAAGTAATGAAACTTCAAGAATCATGCTGATATGTTCCCTCTTTGGAAGTTCTCAGGTTTCTTCTAACACGTTAGGAAGTTAAAAGGCACAAAAAGATACTTCTCATCATGTGCTGTTTCTAATTGGTTCCTATACTGGAGAATCACTTTCTGGGCTGTGACAGTTTGATTTTGATGAACAGCAGTAAATATGTGTCTGGTGTTTGAAACACTGTAGGCTGAATGGCATCTTACATTGCAAAGGGGCCAATTTTAATGACCCTCTGACGTTTTCTATGTTTTCCCAAAGCTAGTGTGGTCAGAAGCAGAATAAAATCCATAAAAACCTACAATTTAGGTATGTAAGATAATAGCACACTGTGCTGTTTCACTTTGTTAAATGACTCCTGCAAAGTAGCAAGTGTCAAACAAAAATGCTGGCTCTAGTGGTAAAATAATTAAAAAAGGTGCAGAGATGGAGGAGTATTTCAGTACTGCTCTCGGGGCAGAGTAGCTCAGCTCTGACTGCTGCTTTCATCATTGCAGCTCTTGAGTGGAGCAGGACACGTGTTTTCTTCTGGAGGCATTTAACATCTGAGAGGAAGGCGATTTTTTTCCTTATCCAGGAATGAAGCATAAATTAGGATTCTGGGAGTGTACATTCGTGCTGGTGTCCAGGTTCCCTTTCACTGAAGGTGTATTAAAACAGACCGTGTCTGTTCATGTTTCTGCCAAAGCTTTAATGTGAGGCTCGTCTGCCAGAGTCTCTGCTATTGGATGCTGAGGATAACTCCGTGTGATGTGGTAGGGCACTGATTGAGAAAACATCCAGCAAGGAGACAGGGCAAATCTGTAGGACCTGAATGAAATAGGAATTATTTAAATGTGCAGCTGAAGGTTTCTCAGCCAAAGTCTTCTACTTTGATTTACTAAAGCCGTTATTAGATCTATTTCCAAACATAATACTGGTAATGCAGCTTGGAAATACTGGTATGACAAGGACTGGGAATGGATGAGCAAGGGAAAGGAATTAATCTCATAAGAGGATTCTGCCTTTCAAAATATATTTGAGGTGGGGGGGAAGAACAAGACTTTTAGGGATCTCTGCCCCAAAGCAGAGAAGGTTAAGCATTAAAGGGGAATTCTGGGGTGGGAGTAAGTGGTTCAAGCACAAGCTGCTGAACTGACACAGGACTTGAACCAAGTTTCTCCTTGCAACGATTTCTAACATTGAAAACAGATAAGGAAACCTGGACATCTGCAGTCTCTTCTTAACTTTGTTACAGATTTGCAACAACGAATGTTTCTGAAAATGTTAATTCAGTTCTATTTTTGATTAGGTCCTTTGTTAAATCCAGTCCCAAGTTGCCTTTTGTAGAACTTGAGATGCGTGACCAAATATTTCCAAGCACTCGCAGGTAAAAAGACAGATGTGTACAGAGCTGACAGAACTCCAGTCTGTTTGGATGTAGTAACACCATATTCACAGTCAGAGAGCTCCTGGCTTTAGGAAGCAAATGGCTGGTGTCATCAAGCCAGTGATTTTTAAGAATTCAAGTTCAGCAGTCCTTCACACTGCACGTAGACCAGCCACACACCTTGATCCAGGAGCCTGGAAATGCTGCAAGTTTTGTTTAAAAGGCAAGTGGGCCAATCCACATAAGAGAGATCCACTAAATATTCTGAGCCTTGCCGCATGAACATAAATGAAAAGATGAGACAGAATGAGCACGTGTGTGTAGAGAGGCACTGAGTATTTTTGCTGGATACTTTTTTTTTT
>WEIT01009716.1:924-25711 GCA_013389985.1 Dryoscopus gambensis | reverse complement strand
ATCTAATTCTAAAACTACTACTACTGACAATAAACTAGCTTTTGCCTTCCATATGTGAGTGCTTGGGTGAAATTATATTTCATACACTAGAATTTATGGAATATGCCTATACTTCGTCCTTTTTTTGCAGCTAGCCCATGCTTACATATGGTGCTGAAAATACCTGGTGGCTCCAGTGGTGTACTGACAGCCTTGAGATACTCTGGTAACACAAATCATTCAGAATACTCACTACCAAAATTACCTGGATGGAACAGGCTTATATCAAGGTTCTTCTGGGACCAGTTAACAAGAGCAGAAGGGTGTGTGTTGTCCACCCACACCAAAGTCCCTGCCACTGGATGGTACCCAGGAAAATGTCTGCCTGCCCACAGGGTTGGCTCTAGCTCTGCTCTTATGCTGTGTTTTTACCTTGGAAAAATGGCAATGGAACCTGAGTACCTTGTAAAAGTTGATATAATTAGCTAGAGTGCATATGGGAATTTGTACAGAGGAACAAGTAAAAAGATTGTGAAAACCCTCAAAGCTACTGAGTCATACAATAGTTACCAGCTTCTCTCAATCACTTTGTCAGAATTAATTGTAGTACAAAGTTATAAATTACTAAAGTACTCACCGTTATAATTCACAGTGTGTTATCTTTGTGGAAATGCCCTCCCATTTTATTTATATAATTTTCATTCTCATACATATTGGTGTACAGGAATTGCCTGTTAGTAAGTACATTCTGGGTAAAAGTAACATTAAAATCTTCATCAAAGGTACAATCAGACAATTGCCATTCAAAATTACTGCATAAAAACCTCATAGATACAATCACAAACAATTAACAGACAATTACAACATGAAAACCTACCAAGTAGAGATACAATCACAAAGCCAAGTGTAGCTGATGGCAAATCCAGAAGCAATTACACAAAGCCTTTGAAGAAATGCACACATTTATCTAAATTTGATAAATGTATATGTCTTAGCAGTAACATAATTGGGTAGGATTACTATAGCGAGATGGGGCAATAGCATTTGCATAAGTAGTTTTGCAAATTTCTAATATTTAAAATTTGTTTTTAAAAATGAAGTTGCAGTTATTAGTATTCAGGTTATTCACTTTCTATCTTACAATCATTAATTATTTTAAAGCCAACAGAAACTTGAAAAATACTTCATATACATGAGAAGCTAAAATCCTTCCACAAAAGCTCTTGGTATGTAATCTTGGCCACAATTTGCAACCAAGATGTAATAAGGCAGGCAGTAAAAAGACTCAAAGTTTTTGTAACTGTTGGGTCTTTCAATCTGCACACTTACACCATGATCCAAAATCTGCATTGCAGTAACTTGCAGGGATGTTGGATCAAGTAATTTCCTAAGGAATGGCCCTTTTATTTTGCTGGTCGCAGTCACCATTCAAAAAATGAGTGTTATTTTGTCTCACCATGCTTGGCATGGAAATAAATCTGGGATATATTTGAATGACAAGAGGATAATCATGATGTTTAATCCTCAGTGAGCTACTAAAATAAATAAATCAAAGTTTGCTCAAAGTGATACTCAGAAATTTCATCAGAGATGAGCTGGAAGCTCATCTTGAAATATATAATTACCAATAAGGCATCTTTGAAATCATAATGATAAGCATTTTAAATTGCCAAACACACAACCAAATACACAGAAGAAAGGTAAACCAAGATAATGATATGCCAGTATTGGCAAAGGGGCATACTGAAACACTTGATTTTACTTTTACTTGACAAGGACTTGACAGTCTTTGTGATAAATCTCACAACAAATATTGTCTCTGGCATCAAAATTAAATCAAAGACTCATGGATAATTTTAGTCTCCTGACTCCAAACTATACTTGACATACTCTTTCATGGATCCTGCTCCTGTATCAAGGACATTTCTCTGTACAACCCCTGCAACATTTTTCAAAACAAAAGAGTCAGCCTCCTGAGTTGTTAAGTTGCTAAATATCAGATTGCTTAAAATAAAAACCAAGCATGCCAAACTATCCCTTAACCTTGTGAACTGTCCAGCGTCAGCTCTGCTGCCAGATCTTGCTTTTGATGAAATCAATGACAGTAGCATTTTGCTATTCCATAACAAAAGGTATTAAAAGACATTTAACAATGCTAATGGTGAACCACAAATATAAAGTCACACGTTTTCATGTCTTCACTGCAACTCATGCTCTAAGAACCCTTTTTTCATGGCAGGTGCTATATCTAAAAGATGTGTGCAGCTTTATTTTTGAAACATCAAAAGTTTTTAATTCTATTCTAAGTATCTGCCTTAAACATTTCTTTTCTGTGCACTGTTTTGTACATTCAATTTTTAAATAAAAGAAGTCTGAAGGGTCATGTTCCTTTATACTGAGCCAAAGCTAAGTTTATAACATGGACCTGTTTGGTCTGATTCCTGTTTAGTATTTGCAAAACTTTGTACGTAACTTAGTGCTGATTGATGGAATGAAGCTTTAAACATGCTTCATCCCTGTTTCTGCTCAGAAATAAAACAAGGGATGTGGAAAATTGTTCAGTTGAAAAGTGAGTGAGGAATATTTGCCTTTTGGGGATTGTCTTTACTTGGCTCTAAGAATAAAAATTTGAGCCTTAATTTAGACAAATTCTAATTGACAAATGCCAATACTTCCTGGGAAACACACATTTTGATCCACAGAGATATATTGCTACTCATACTGTAAGATAATAGTAGTTTAATCATGCAACTAAGAACCTTGTTGAGTCATTTGTTCTCATCTCAGTCTTTTTGTTATGGATTACCTGCATCTGCAAGATTGAATTCTGATGAATTAATTTATTCTCTCATTGCTACAGAAGATGACCTTAACTTTACGGAATTAGTAAATATAAGGATTCCTTGGTGTGTAATTGTAGCTCTTTCACTCTCAGTACAGATTGCAAAATAAACATAATGAAACAAAGCAGAGAACTCAACAGTTGGTAAATCTACATAATGCACTCTACTTGGCATGCACACTACAGCAGGAGCATGAACAGAAAAGGAACTGAAACCAAATTGCTTGACCTATTTTAATATTTGATGAAGAAATACTAAGCCTAGAAATATCATGTCTTTAGGGACCTTGTAGTTGATATTATTAAAAAACATTTTAAAAATAGTCTGCTATAGTCTATCATAATAAGCTTTGGGTAATACTTTAAGAGTCCATTAACTTTTGCTCAACTAATCTTGAATTACAATAGAAATCCTTTGAAAGCTTGTATGATAGTTGCACAAATACCACATAAATTCCTTCCCATCCTTTTATGAGTGTTTTCCCCTTGATATACTACAGTTTTTAATCCCTTTGTGTAATTGTCCAGAATTTGATATATTAACAGTAATTGAGGGAAACCAGATCAGTTCTAACCTTAAAAGAATCACTCTATATACTTTTGAGGAATCCAAATCAAAACTCTTTTTAAGTTATTTATCTGTAACTTTGAAACTACAATAGAGTAAAAAACATGGGGTTTTGGTACGAGTAGTATAATAGTAATATTTATTATTCCAACTAATATATTGTTGTCATTTAAATTAGATGAGTTATCAATACAAGATATATTTTTCCCAGATAATTCAGATATAATTTTCATCAAAATAACATCTTTTGTTAAAGTCTAAATATTTGTAGTGGTATCTTAGTATTGACAATGTCCAGTCATTTCAAATGAAAGACAGACTTGAGATGCTGGATGGTTTAAAGATCAGAAAATCAATACTTCAAAGTAATTCCCCCTGTAAATGTCAGATACTGGATTTGGAGGAACCACAAATCAAAAATGGAAATTCACATCAGCCTGGTGCTGTAACCTCCCAAACATACCCTGTACAGGATCTTGGATAGAGCAAGTGGATGTATTGGAGATGTCCCTGGGTGGCCAGGGCCCAGCTCTAGCCACAGGTATCAGCAGGGACTGGTCCAGGCTCACGAACACTTTCCCCAGTGAGCACATTCATTAATACTCCTACTGCCATCACTACTTTAAAAATTGACTGTTTCATCCTACATTTCAGTGTTCAAGAATTCCATCACCACTTATGTTTGGGAGAATAAACTGCGGCATACACATCAAGGAACAGACATCACCACACTCACTCATCAGCCTGTAATTTACAGCCAGCACTGAACAGTCTGAGCTACCCTCTATGTACCTGGCACGCCAGAACCTTGATTTAGCTGTGTGGTAAAAGGTCATGATGACAGTGCTAATTTGAAAATAAATAGCTTCCTGTAATGTTACAGAATTGCTGTAGCAATCAGTCACATGAAGATAAAAGCTCTTATAGATAAAAGCATATTAATTAGCTCATAAAGCCTTATTAATCAGCCTTGTAATGGTAGCAGTTTAAAACCATAAAAGAAATGTGTAAGATATTTGTCTGCAAGCTTAAAAAAAGATAAAGGAATGAAAACCCACCCCCATAGCACAATATGACATTAACACCCTGCTACTGGGAAAAGGAATTTACAGTCTAAAAATAGAATCTTCTTTACTGTATGTGAGTGATTCAATACATTTGCTGTAGTCTA
Source organism: Dryoscopus gambensis (assembly GCA_013389985.1). Lineage (NCBI taxonomy): Eukaryota > Metazoa > Chordata > Aves > Passeriformes > Malaconotidae > Dryoscopus > Dryoscopus gambensis. Next base: position 21,151 of record WEIT01009716.1, on the reverse strand, counting down.
GCTGAGGTAGGATAGCAAAAAGTACTCTGGATTTACTTTAATTCATTGCTGTCCTGGTTTTGGCTGGGATAGAGTTAATTGTCTCCCTAGTATCTAGCACGGCGCTGTCTTTTGGATTTAGGATGAGAAGTGTTGATATCACACTGATGCTTCAGTTGTTGCTGAGCACTGCTTTCTCTAGGTCAAGGACTTTTCACTTTCGCATGCTCTGCCAGTGAGCAGGGCACAAGAAGCTGGGAGGGAGCGGAGCCAGGACAACTGAGCTGAAATGGCCAGCGGGACACTCCATACAACAGAATGCCACATTCAGTATATAAACTGTGGGGAGTTGGCTGAGAGGCACCGATCACTGTTTGAGGATGGACATTAGTCTGTGGGTGGTGAGAAACTCTAATGCGCATCACTTCTGTTTCTTGGGGTTTCGTCCTCTGTATCTCTTCATTAGTATTATTATTGCTATTATTAATAATAATGTCATTATTATATTTCATTTATTTCAGTTATTAATCTGTTCTTACCTCAACCTATGCCTTTCTTCCAATTTCTCTCCCCACCAGGGGGCCAGGGCAGGGGGAAGTGAGCAAGCAGCTGCTTTGTACTTCATTGCCCAAGAGGGTTAAACCACAACAATTGTTCATGGAAGTAAATGTGACCCTGACTGAGTGGGATCCTACGGGATCCATTTGTAAAGAAGAAATTCTATCCAAACTGAAGTCAGTGGCTACTGATTTCAAAACAGAGGATGCCAGTGCATTTCCTGATCACTATGTCCTAGACCTCTTTGACGCAAAATTTCCTATTCAGATTTAGATCAAATGAAATTCAAGGATTCAGAAAAAATGAAATCTGCCCCTTTTTTCCATGGAAACACTCTATTTCTATATTTATTTAATATTTGATGCTTCCCGACAAAAGGCAGCCACTCTCATTCTTTAAATTGACAACCAAAACTAAAGATCAGAGACATTTAAAAATTGTGCACTCCTTTATTTATTTCCCTGTCACACCCCACTTGCCCTACAAACTTCTAATGAATCTCCCTTGTTCCAAGGAAGACTTCTTGCACATAGTGCATCCTATTTTACTGTAAATAACTGAGGCAATTGCAGCCTTTTATGAATCTGAAAAATATCCTTCCTAATCACTAAATCTCCATTAACTTCATATATAATTTCATAAGGTAGAACAGTTTGCTCTGCAAGAGTCTGTAAAAGAAGAAAGGTGTGGTTTTCCCTCCCTTCTTTTTGCTCCCATTTTTGTAACAAATGCATAACAGCTTTACTTGGGAAAAGTAAGTTCCACTCCTCTCGAGCAGCCGTGAGCAGCAGCAGTAGTGCATGGTCCTTGACACTTACTCACCTCCTCCTCACACATACCACCATTTTTTGTGACTTGCATAAACCAATATTTATCCTGGACACATCCTGACAGGACCCCATCAGGGCAATGAAGGCTCACATTCCATTTTACGTGCTTCCAAAGAAATGCATTTTGGGACATCAGAGAAGTTGATAGGGTTTTTTCCTTTTCACCAAATACTGAACTGAAGAAAGCACTATTTTACACATTCAGTTGCTCAGCCCTTACACTGCATTAATGGTAGATCTCAAATTGCCAGTGTGATCAGCTTTGTACTTTCTAACAAATATAAGATGGTGACGATTATACCATTTTCATTTGTTGCTTTGTCAAATAACATTGTTTATATTATTGCAAAACAACAGTGACATCCAGAGGCACAAAAGCCTAATCATAAGTGTTCATTATCCATGATGAAGTGTTCAAAATCTGAGTTACTCAGGATTTCAGTAAATTTGATTCTTCAAAACTATGAATTTTAGAAGCATGTATAGTATATAAGCAGCATATGTAAAGTTTTTGTTTTAAATCTTCCTCAACACAGCCTTACACTTCACTGGAATATGGTTGACTGAGACAATATTAGGATACTGGCACAGAGAACCATTATGTCTTGTCATTGATAGTTGTCACTGATAAGGCTCTGTGTGAAACCCTTTGGCCCCAGATATTTTTCTGCACTCTTTTTGTTGAAAAGAGGCAAGATCAAAAGAAATTTAAGTAATTCCAACTGAGATACAAGAATACTTTAAAATTACATACAGCTAGACACCTTCCTGGAGCACCAGAGCTGTTAATGTACAGCAGGTTGCTAAAAGCACACCTACCACGTCTNGCCCACTGGCAGCAGTGACCAGCTTCAGCACGCATTTATATGCACAGTAAATGGCTCCTTTCAACACAGTGTGTGTTTGTAATGAGGCTGAAAGCTCACCGAAGTCTGAGTGCTGAGAGTTTTGCCTTAAAGAGGGACTGACAGATTAGAAGCTTTAAGATTTTTTTCGAATTTTTTTTAAAAGATGCCAAATAGGATGCAGAAGAAATAAATGTATATGTAGCCCTGAAGAAAAAAATTAAGTATCCACAGCACTTACAATTACTGTAAGCTTAGAAAAGTTCAAGTCTGAAAGCAATGCACTTATTGACCAGCTCCTCTGCTGGCCTCGATCATAATAGCTCCACTTATTTCAGTGGAGCTCTGTCAGGTTACATCAGCTGGGGACTGGGTCCTATCTGTCATGTTCTCAACATTCCTGTCATTTCCGACTGGATGTAAGGGCTGTATCATTCTGGAGCTTTTTAGCTCCTCATACATGCTGAACCTGTGCTTGCAATATGAAGATAATTGCATATATTCACCATTTCTGTCTATAATATTGGAGAAAAATACAGGTCTATTTAACTCTACACACTCATCTCCTTGCCAAGGAAGAGTATTTTACAAGATGTTTTTAAGCAATCCTTTTGTACGCTGAATGAAATGGCTATTGTAATAACCACAGTATCACTGGGCTTTCAATAGAAATTTTCTCCTAGAGTAGCTTCTGGTTGTAAATAATGCCTGTGAATAATTTATTTTAGGGGGTTATCTTTCTTCCCTACCAGTACAGGTCTCACACAACATATTTTCCCAGAATTTCATTCAAGGGAATAAAGTTTTTGAGAAAAATGCTTTTCAGTTCCCTCAGTGTCAGACTGGCAGTTGGCATACAGGTGAATTGTTTATAAAAACGCAATACTGCTTCCTGCATCCATCCAGCTGAGAGATTCCTGCAGTTGGTAATTTATTTGTTATTCTTGCTATGAAAGTATATGTACATAATCCCTTCATTGTATTCATTTTTATATAAAAGACAGAATAATTACAGTTCTCTTATTTGTGATCACACAGCTGCCAGTCCTAGTCATATATTCTAAAAACAATTTACTGATAAGCATGTATGAAATGCTATCATATAAATAAGACTCTTTCCCTTTGACCACCAAATGATGACCAGTTGGCCTAAATTAATCTTCTTTTTAATTATTTATGACAATATATTTTTTCTGAATTATTTTTTACTTCTGGAGCTAGCAGGAAATAATTTATAAAAATTTGAAAATGGTCTTAAAATATTAGTTATATACCATGTTTGAAGAGAAAGAAAAAACTGGAGTAGAAAAATCCTTGAATACATTTAGCAGTGATGAAGAAAGTAGTTTTATGGATAAATATTTTCTACCTCAGGAAAAAGATGTTCAGCTACCACAAATCAACAGTGGCATATCCCTTATTATCCTGAGCTAAGAATCTAGCCAATCTAGCCCATATATTCTACTATGACATAAAGTATCTTCATACAAGTAAGAAACAATATATGAACTCATTTTATAAATTGAAATAATGGTGGGGTGTGGTGGAGAGGGTGTTAAATAATTTGGCCGAGGTTCCACAAAAAGTATATATCCAGGCCAAGGCTGTCTGCAGTTTGTTTGTCTCTATAACATTAGAGCCCTTACCAAGGTCACTGTACTCAAAATTTCAAAGTAGGATGACCTTGAACCAGGCACCAAGGATTAATGTCTTGGTACAACTAGTAAGTACATACATCCCACTAATTATCTTACACTCTCAGAAAGAGAAAATGAAAGAAATCCGTCTCACCATATACGAGTCAGAGAATCATAGAATATTCTGTGTTGGAAGGAACATTAAAGATCACCTAGGTCCAAACCGCCTGCCATGAGCCCCTGCTTATACCTTCAACTAGAGCAGGTTGCTCAAAGTCCCATTCAAGTTGGCCTTGAACACTTCCAGGGATGGGGCATCTGCAGCTTCTCTGGGCAACATGTTCCAGTGCCTCACCACCCTCACAATAAAGAATTTCTTCCTAATATCTAACCTAAATCTACCCTCTTTCAGTTGGAATCCACTCCCCTTGTCCTATCACTACATGCTATTGGAAAAAGGCCCTCTCCAGACTTCTCACTGGCCCTCCTCAGGTACTGGAAGGCGGCCAGAAGGTCACCCTGAACCCTTCTCTTCTCTTCAGGCTGAATAATCCCAATTCTCTTAGTCTTTCCTCAAAGGAGAGGTGCTCGAGAGCTCTGATCATCTTTGTGGCCTCCTCTAGACTTGCTCCAGCAGTTTCCTTGAAAAATATTAAGTTGAAATTAGACTCTGATTACCATGATGTCACAGATGAGCAGAGAGGGCACAAAGAAATGAAGCATTTTTTCCAAAATTGTACAACAGATCATTTATCATCACGGTCCTTTCCGGTTAAAGGTCTGTATCCCTGTGAACTCATGACAGAGATAATATTATAAAGAACAATCCACATGTACACCTGCAGTCTATTCTTGTACTAGTAATCATCAGCTGTCTTCTGTGTCTGTTAATCATAAAATAAAGGAAGTCAAGTTGAGACTTCTTTGGTTTATCTTTCCAATTCTGAATGATTCACACTAAGAGATTAATATGGAATTAAAACTGAAGATACATGAAGGCGTTACACCATATTCCTCACGTGCACTGAAGTCAGTTTTAATCTCTTAATCTCCAGTTTGCATGTGATTAAGCTTCAAGAGTGTTCCCTGTCTGCCTATGTTGTATCTCCTGCTCCAGTACCTATTGCCAGGCATTTTTCAGAACTGATAGTGGCTTATCACTATCAAAAAGTAGCTCAAAGTCCTTAGGAAAATCTTCAGCTTAGCAACCATCCTTTTAAAACTGTAAATGGTACCTGTTTTCCTTCATCTTTATAGCTATTAGTAGGTGTACTTTTCATGACAACAGGATTGTTTGCAAGGTTATGAGATATCATCTGCTCCTTCTCTTTCATCATCTCTTAAGGTGTAATTTTCTTTCATATTATAGCGCATTGTCCTGGAAATAGTTAGTCACAAAAATTTGTTGCGACTCACAGAGCAGAAATAGCTGCAAAAAAACAAAGTTAGATTACAGCCTAATGTTCTTTAAACAAATGAAGAGGGGGGATAAAAGAAAACCCTAAACAATGCTTACTTAAAATCTTTTTTTTTTTCTCTAGGCAGCCTTTGCAAAGTCTGGAAAGACAAGTAGAGTCCTACACGTGGTTGTACCTTCAAATAGATTGTGTGCGTGGATAAATAGAGGGAAGCACAGTGAGGGATAGAAATAGGATGGGCTTGGGTCTGTATTTAGAAATTTATTTTCTAGAAGAAAGCAATAAATAAATAGGATGTCTCATCGTTACCTGCTTTAAGCTTGATTAGGCTAAATATACTTCTAGCAATCAAAACAAACAAAAAAAATCTAAGTTAATTTTCCTTTTCCCTGAGAAGGCTCTCCTGCCCTCAGGTGGTGTCATGCATGAGGACAGGAGGGGCCAGGGGCCAGCTACCGCTCTGACATTGTCTGTCTTTGGTCTTCTCTTAGGGAGAGAAATGTCATAGTTATTTCCACGAGTGCCCTAATCCCAAGGGTTATTCTGCCACCCGAACCTGTGGATTTTTTGGTCCCTGTAGGAGGAGCAGGCAGACCTACAGCCCACCAGCTCTGTGTTAGTGTGTGTATGGCAGACTCCCACGAGTTAGGGACAGCCCCAAAACACTAGTGATAGACAGACCCTCTTCCTTCTGTATTTGAGCAGAGCACTGGGCCGGAACTACAGCTTGGTGTATACAGCCCACAGATATTAAGTCTTCTCAGACTTTTGCAACTGAGCAGCCAGGGAGCAAACCAACCCATTTCTCTCAGTAACCCAAAGCTGCATAGTTATAGCCAGTGAAATTAAAGCATGGTCAAATCCTTCCAGCAGAAAGACAACTGAAGCCCACAAATACTCCCAGGGTGGTGCATTTTTAATCAATATATGGAGTCAGGCAGTATTTGGTTTGCCAGTACTATTCACTTAACTTTACATAGGAAAGTAAACTCAATCAGCATAAATAAATAAATNNNATAAATAAATAAATAAATAAATAAATAAATAAATAATTTTGATTGCAACTACAACCTTCAAGGCCAGGCTGGATGGGGCTCTGAGCAACCGGGCCTAGTGAAAGGTTCCCTGCCCTCAGAAGGGCGGTTGGAACTGAATGATCTTTAAAGTCCCTTCCAACCCAAAACATTCTGTGATTCTATGGTGTTTCAGCTACAGTTAGTGTGCACAAAGAGAAATAAGCTTCTTATACTGCCTCTAGACTTAAAACATGGTCTTATTAATTACCTTCAGTAAGAAGCTATATTTTTAAATCCTCTGAATAATTATCATTATTGTAACTATGCTGATAATTTCTGGTAGTCCCACCCATAAAAGCCATTGTTACATGCTGCATATATATGCTAAAATATTCTACCAGATGATGAGAAGAAAATTATTATAATTTTGATTTACTCGTTCAAAAGTAAACATCTGTAAACTAATTACAAGAGACACCTATTTTACAGATTCTGTGAAGGAAAAAGACTCACTGATTGCCAGTTTTGTCTTCAGTTCTATTTGATGAATCACATTTAATTACAACATAATTAGGTAGCACCTCTGGAAAAATATGCCATGTGATGGTTATAAAGAATAAAAAGAAATGATCATACTGTAATTTTGAAATTCATCATAGCAATTCTTTTCATTAAATTTCTGTGCAAAGGATGTATCTTATCTTAATTGTCAATGTCAATACCATAGTTCTAGTATTATAGTTTCTGAAAAACTAATTTCAATCCCAAAGTAAAGTCTGTGTTTACTTAAGAAATCATCCCAGACCCATTTGACTTCAAACACTCAAGGAATCCCATTAGACTACTAAATATAAGAAAATACAAAATTCTGTGCTTTCTAGAAGCTTTAGACAAAATTGGAGTCCTGTAGCATAATTCATAATATAAAACAATACATTATGTGGGTTTACAGATCTCGTTTAGTCTCTAGTGAATAAAAATACTGCTAAAAACATCTGCATTTACATTATTGCACCTTTCAGTGACTTGAGGCAAAATCAGGGCCCCACGTGATTGAAGAGTATCAGCATTTAACGAAAAGCAAAACAAAAAAAAGGAGTCCCTACTGGATTTACGTAGAAAGGAAACAAACAAGCAGAGAGGATTTATAAAGCAGAAATCTCTACACAGCTTTTCTTCTTGGCCTGATGACTACGTAGTAAAAGTAGTAACAATACATGTGGATAGTTCAGTAATCCCATCTCCACAGGAACAACCTCCTCTGGAACAGCTAGGCCCACCCCTAGGTATAAAGTATCTTCCCTACTGGTAGTGCATGTGTTTTTCTGACAAGTGAGCTGCCTTTCCATTTGGGATGCATTTGGCAGTCCAGCCACCCTCTGCCTGGTGCTGGCAGGCTGTGACCTGCTGTAGGGACTCACATATCCACAGGTTGTCTGGGGTGCTCCAGTCAGTCCTAAAAGTCTATAAATGGTCCTGACTCATTGCTTTGCTACTCAGACTTTATCTAGATTTATTTGACAAAAATTTATTGGGAACTAAGGGTCTCTCTAGGCTTTTTGTGTCCTGCTGTATCTTTCAGCAACATCCAGCATGTTGCCTCAGGCTGAGGAAGCCATTGAGAAAACATTCTCTGTGAGCACAACAGACTTAGCAAACCCTTACTTTGCATACTGTTTTAGTAGTCCTGTTATTTAAATACCTTCCAACAGTGATGTTTCAGAGAGGAATAGTCAGTTCTAAAAATTTCATTGATTGGTTTAATAACCTCTGGGTCTTAAGACTGCGTATTGAGCCTCAGTTAATTTGTGCACTGGATTATTAACCTATGGAACTGGCATCTTTGCATCTTTCCTATGGAACTTAGCCTTTGCAAAAGGCTAAACATCTGTAAAGTTTTGTTGTTTTGTTTTAGGTTTTTTGGGGTTTTTTTCTGATTTCTAGGATTCTTCAGTAGAAACTTGATTCCTTCCGTATCACAGGCTGTTGCAGTGCATGTGGCTTTGGCTACAGCCCCCACACCTGGCAATTCCCGGTGGATGAGTGGCACTCAGGGCTCTGTACTCTGACATCTCCTGATCACTGCAAATTCCCGTGCCCCCCGCGGGATCTGCCTTTTGCGTATTGTTAAAAGTTCAAGGTTTCCCCCATCCAGTATTATGTATGTCCTTATGTTTATGCATATGTCATATGGAATATATATGACGTCTGGAAAGTTCTGTTAAGTTCGCTATTCCATTTGTTCATTCAACTAGAACCCTCCCCTGAGATTTTCCCTTTGGATGTTACCCCCTGTCATTTCACAATGTGCAGAAACTCCATTGATTGTAATCCCTCTCCCACCTTTCTGGCACCCAGACAAAAGAGGTCAGAAAGCGAGGGCTGGTGTCTTTTGTCTGCCTGTTCGAGTAAAGTTCTGAAGTTGCAGAAAAGATCCCTCTCGGTCTGTCTCCTGCCTTTGTCTATACAATCTTCACATTGGGTTTGCAGTCCTGCTCCCTGCAAGGGAATACCAGCGCTGGTTTGTTACTTTTGTAACAAATTTCTGCCGATTATTGCTATAAGGAAAATCCCGCTCCAGGACATCTTAAACAGCAAGGCACAGCAGTGCGTTACCGGGAAACCTGCAGCCTGCATCAGCAGGCTACCATGAGGTATATTTCCAGGTAAAGATGGCAGATATTTTAAAGTGTGGTAGAAGTCATGAAGGTTACCAGTGTTACAGAGTGAACAGCAAAGAAGAAAAACAAGTTGGGTAAACCTTATCTGGCACGAAATATTTTTTTCTCTGATGTTTTCTGTACAGGGAGAAGTTGGAGCACTAGAGGCTGCGCCGTGTTTTTGCCAGTGCAGCTATGGGACAGCCAAGACCCTCCCAGACAGCTCCTGTGAAATCCTCCTCTGCAAAAACCTGCTGTCTTCTCTACCCATTTACAGTTCTAGAGAAGAAAGACTCACAAGCAAAGATCTTTGGACTAAGGTGTGGTTTCAGTTATCTGGGATACTTTGGTTTGCTGCAGTGAAGACAATTTTTAAGCCCAAAGGGGTTGCAGAGGAGCAGGCAGCTGTGCACCTGCACCAAGCCTGCAGCACAGTTACTCAAGGAAATAAACCCAAGGCCAGATAAATGTGAAGTTTCTCTTCACACTGTAACCTAACAGAAAACTAACTTAAGAATCCAAGGATTATTTTTTTCTTTTGTCTCCAGGCAATTCACAGTATTGATGCCTTCTCCAGCTACCTAGAAACAGGGACTAGACAAGAGTAAGGGAATAAAGGTAGGTATTTATTTGAAAGACCTTCAAAGGTACACCCTGGGGAGCCAGAGGCTACTTCCAAAATGGACCCTGAGATGGACAACACGTCATGAGTTCTTCACACCTTTATAGGTTTGGTCCATTTGCATATCAGCATAAATTCACCAGTTAAAACCTTTAGCTTTCTTCAATTTCTCCACCTCTCTTGCAGCCCTAGTTTAGACCTTTGGGCCTAGGACAGTCTGAGTGTCCTTGAACAGCAAGCTCAGAGAAGCTTTGTTGTGTCTATCTGACCTAAGAGAGCAACTAACAAGCTACAAGAGACTTCAGAGTTACACCCTAGGCAATACAGGATGTGAAAAAATATAAAAGTTAAAACCTAAGGCATCAGTATGAGCCAGTGCCAGGAGGTTGCCCAGTGCCAAGGACCACAGCCATCCCTCTGCAAACCCAGCTGTGCATCTCTCACAAGGGCTGTGTACAGCATTGTTTTCCATAAACTCACAAGTGCTGAAAAAGGGCCTAGATATTGCCCACCTGTCACAAGGAGCATAAAGTAAATAAATGTTTTTATGGTCTCTTGTATAATTTTAAACAGATTAAAACTGCAAAGGTTCTTAGACATAAAAACAGTAAGAAGAAAATCAGGCATGTGTAATGCTAAATTTTTTATTGCATTACAAGAAACTCAGTAGTAGGTTGGCTTTAAGTATCTTGGGTTTAAGTGAACATAAATGTGTGGTTTATCTTTTGCAATTGCCTGGTTTTACTACTGTTTTGTTTAAAACATCTTAACATTTAAACTCCTGTCTGGGTAATGCTATGCAAAAATGTTAAAGTTAGGTATGATAGCAAATTGAGACCATAACAGAGTCAGTTATGAATGCAAAATTGTATTTTTCAAATTTTTAACATAGATAAATAATGTCAACAAAAAGGAAAAATATAGAACTGTTAAAAAAATAGTTAAAATCATCTTTTCTTTCTCATATTTGAAATTAAGGGAAATTCTCTGATGTGATTACAGAAATACTGCTGGAAAGAAATTATTGAGAATTTTATTCTGAAGAATAACTCCAAGATAAAATGCTGAGATCTATATTGCGCAGAATATAATTATGGTAGAGGAAGGAAATGATCACAGCCATGAAAAAGAAATATAAGCTGCTTTGGAGAATTAAGTTACTTCATCCCCAGTAAGTTCAGTACATTTCTCATCAGCATTAACAGGAGTTATGCTCAGAATATGAGTAAATTTAAACAAGTTAATTTTATACCTCTCAATCCAGGAAGATAATTTTAGGATGAAGGATGAAGATTGCTAAAGTCTCTCTCCTATGATGAAGATGGCTACCTTGTCCTTGTGTAAAACCCACTAATGCCTTTCCTTTGTAACCTTTTTTTCCAAATCAAGTATTTGTGAATGGCTGCTCCTTGTTCTAGCAAAATACTCAGAATAACATTATAGCATAGATTTAGGTCTACACAAGAAAAAGATAGTAAACTTACAAATCTGTCTTCAAAAGATTTTGGTCTGAAACAAAACAAAATTTGAATGAACAAAGTTATTTAAAAAGTAATACACCACCATTTTGGAAAGACTAGCCACACTGATCTTATGACATTGTCCTGAAGCATGATCTTGCATTTCACATGTTGCACCACCTCGAGATCTGTAGAGTCAATCTAGTTAGATTCACTAACAGTTTTAAAGTATCTTTGTCCGAGTTCTTCTCTTTCTTTGTTACCATAGCACACATAATTCTAGTCAGATTTACTGCAGCTGGGGAAACAACAGTTGCTCAAAGTTCATAATCATGTTGGTGACAGATAACTCTCATTCTGTTTAAATGACATCTGCCTTTCTCATTATTAATCCTGCCAATATCTTAAAAAATAATTCCGCTTACTGGAAAAAGCTCCAAAAATCATAAAAGTTTCAAACCACATTAAAACATAGTCCTATTCTCTCTTCAATTTTAGAAACTTCAACCCAACAAATGTTTGCAAAAACCATACCCAAGAATTCAGAGGTAAATACAGAGTTCTGGGCCAGATTTCTCCCAGGTAGAAGAAAAGCAGTTACAGTGTTTTATCTTTGTGGCTGTGTTCTTCAAAAGCTTTCTTTTCTGAAATGTTAGCTCTTTATAAGTCATATTACGCCCTGCTGCCACTTCTGTTAAGATACAAAGAAAACATGTCCTTACATCAAGGCAAAAGTATTCTGCAGATGTAAAATATACAATATGACACATATCACTGGCGATATATATATAGAACAATATGAATTTTAAAGTAAGAATTTAAAACAAAGATGCCCTGGTTTAAGTTCTGATAAGCAGCAACTATACCAGGAAATAAAATGATCAGATAGTGCTTAACAGCATGTACTCTCAAAAACAGTTTAAATCTTAGAATTAAATTTTAATGAGGTAAAGGTTAATTGAGAAACATTTTTTTTTCTCTCTAACCTTCCAAATTTAAGTAAATATCACAAAACCAGCAAAGACTTGGTATGCTTTGTTGAAGCAACACTAGTCTGATTAAAACGAATCATTCTTGAGCTCAGTTCTGCTTTCACTTTTCTGAAGTAACTCTTCTGTATCCAGTTGTTTCTCACTACCAATAAAACCTCTTTCTTTTCCTGAAAGCTCCCAGATACATCACCCAATCAGATTTTACAAGAAAGGAGCTGTGTCTGCTCCAAGCTGGGGGTTCAAACCTGTCTGTTTGCATCTGGATTGCAAATTGAACAGGGATAGTCTTTGCAGTATTCCTTGGGTACTGAGACAGAAGAAATAAGAACAGTATTTTTCACCAGCAAAGCTTCACTGTTCCTAATCTCCATAAGATGAGGGAAGTGAAAGAACTAAGAGTCTAGTCTTTCTTTTGGGTTTGATGATTTGGGGAATTTAGAGATTTCAATCTGTCTGGTTTAAATTACCACATTTAAGAACCTAAAAACAAAACATCAAAAGAAGTTGCAATAAAAGTAACATCAAAAATTTAAAAATAAATCAAAACACTGATTCCATAAAGAGTGAATAGAGAACATTACATCACTGCATGAATATTTGTTTCTTCAAATTTTCCTAAGACAAAAATCTGGTATTCTATGTGTTTCACAGAGCTTTTTAACTTGCCAGAGTTTTGTTTTTCCACAAATAAGTTTCCATCAAGGAATTTACCACCCAGCTTTAGAATCATTTTGGAGAAAAATTGTATTTTTTCTATTACTGGATAAAATGAGCCAGAATTTGGACTTGCCTCTAGCATTAACCTTGAAAATACCTCTGCATATATTTTACAGTCACACTCCCATTTCTATCTCTCTCTTTTTCAGAGCCCTGAAGAAGAAGTAACTTACAGTAACCATTTACACCAGGACAGAGCGATGTCCCCATTGCTGTGATTTATGTGAAGTTAGAGGAAGGACTGAGCCAAAGGTCCACTCCAATCCTGAGTACATTTTAAGTGCTTCTTATCTTCCAGGTTTTGAGAGAAACTGTGTGGCAGAGACTACCATCACTTGCACTATAAATAACTATCAAATGTGGCCTATATTTTGTATTTCTGTTCTCTGTTCCTCTGAATGTGAACAGGAATCACACTCTGATCTCCAAAGCTGAGGAGAAGAAATTGAAGGAGCAGCAGCTTAGCAGTAGGTATAGAAAAACTTGATATCTACAGAAAAGTAAATTAAATATGGCAGTACCACTCTATGACACTGAAAATGAATGCCATGGACTAAATTCCTCTCGCCTCCCTAACAGTATAGCTGTATCGAGATTGCTTGTTAGGACTGGTCCCTCCTTTTTGCTAACACCTGAACAAGGTCCCAGTATGGGCTGAGAGATGGCTGGCAAGGGCAAAACCGCCCCAGCGACCACCATGACGTGTCACCGGTCAGCTTCCAGGCCCAAGGAACATTCCCTGACACCACTTGATTTACTCATATGGATACAGTGAGAGCAGCATCCAACAAGGCAGGGAGAACTTCAAACAGGCAAGAAGGCAGATAGGCACAGGTTTTGAAAAACTGTAAAGCAAAATGCAATAGCAAGCAAGCTCTGGAACTGTTAGGCTCTCACAGATGCACAGCCAAGTCATGGTACAAGACAAATTTGTCACAACTTGTCCACAAAAGGAAGTTTAGGTGAATTCATCCTGTTTTGGTTTTCTGAATGTTCAGTATATATCACATAGTTATACATGCATCCTTTAAAGTGATTCAGGAACTACCTTTTTTTGCTTTAGAAAGATGTTGTTATGCTTAGCTGCTCATTCATTTCACTAAGCTTCTCACCAGTGAAAAATTGTAGAGAATTTTTTTAAAAGAAAGCATTTCCAGTGCAAAGAGTTTTGTAGTATGTCAGAGCTTTTTCTCTGCCATGCCATCACTATTCATGATTTTAAAAATACACCTAATGAGATTGAGATTCACCTCAAACATTCTCCTCACAGCTGTCAAGCATTCCTTGCTCCTTTTCCTTAAGCTCATCTGAATTCTCCAAGCAGCACCATTCCTGCAGTGAAGTTCCCTCATGACATGCTGACTCTCTGATTGACAGGCAGCGTACACACACCGAGCAGAATGTCAAAGAACAAGACATGATAAAACCAAACATAGCTTAATGCAGTTATGATAACGCCAAACCACTTAAAATTCTCTGTACCTTTGACAGACTAGCCATGTACCGTATGTCTTTCAAAGCTATGCATCTGACTAAAAAATCTAGTTTCTCTGGCCCTTGAAGAACATAAATACCATTTGCATTGTAGACCAGGTTTAAGCTAAAGCTAAGTAGATTGATTTTTATTGATGAGAGCAAGATGTTAATTGTAATCTTTCAGACTTACAAGCTTGTATTTTATTGCCTATCTATGTATATTGTGGAAGCTACCCGATTTAATAGCAGGTTTTTTAGAGCTTGTGAAATGGTGAAGACCTGACATATATATTCACATTTGAAATATGAAAGATAAGGTTATCTGTAGTCACTGTAGTCATATTTGAGGACAAAAACGGGGGGGGGTCATTATTTTCTAGAATATTATTCTTCAAAACTTGATTGTAGAAGTATTTATTCCAGATTTTCTTCTCTTTCAAGCAAAGAAAAGGTAAGTAAAAGATGACTTTGGCAGGGAACACAAAACACTGAAAAAGAATAGTTAAGCAAACAATTCCAAACAACACAGAGACTAAAACTTATTCACTCAAGCAAATGTATTTGTTTCCAAAGACAAGTATGTTGGGAAGGTTTAGGGGTCATTTATAGCCACAACTTTGAATGCTGCTATATAAATGATTTTCCTACATAGAAAGCCATGGTGCATCACAAAGGACATGAATCCACTGCCTGTTTGCTACTCCTGCCACTCTCTGTGGATGCACCTGGGTTGACCTTATAGGGCCACAACCCTATTTAGCATCCTTATGGCCCAAAGATGCACCTAATGTGGGGGCAGGGGAGCTTCCTCATCCAAAGTGTCTGAAATCAAGGCTGTGCTGCAGCCTGTCTCAGAGGTGCTTTGCAGGCTGAAACTCCAGGTGTCTGGCAGAGTGCTGGGAACACACCTCTCCAATTTGGGAAGGCAAAGCTGCTGAGGGAACAACAGAGGTGCATGTGGTGGCAGCCAAACCTAATACTGATGTTGAGCATAGTGTCTTCTGTCTTCTAAGCCATACTCAAAAAACATCTCAGAAAGGACAGCCATCACAGAACAAAACTTTTAGGGGTGCATGCATGGGGCATAACCAGTCTGAATGGTAGGGAGACCATTGCTTGAAGTAACATCCCATTTCTCTTTTATTCAGCTATCACAGTGAGGTCCGCGGGGGTCCTATGACTAGTCCAGGCCCCCGGGAGCTACACGTGACAAGAGAAACCTAGGTAAAAGAAAGAAGGCGCTCTTCTCCTGGGGATAATGTTCTTACATCTTTACTGCATCGGATCCTGGAGGCAAAGAGGGCGGGGGCCTCCTGAAGACCCCCTTTTGACGCCCCAGGGAGGAAGGGGAGGGAGCAAAACCCACCACCAATAGGATACAGTTTACTTGGGAAAAGGGGCAGGGCCCAAGTACAGGTGTTTGGTTTCAGGGGTTACGACATCTACATGTGCGAGGGACAAGCCCAGACTAATACAACAACAAATCCTAGTGCAAAACCCATCAAAAACATATCAATAATCTAACCATCACAACATTCAGCAACACAGAAAGAGGCTGAGAATTTGAAAGTTCACTGCTCTTTGCAGAAAAAGTGAGGACAAAAGCCACTTTCTGCTACTCATGCACAACAGCAGCAGGAGCAACCAGCTATCTGTACTTTGACAAGGTTTGAGATTTAACTACTTTTGCCTTTTAAAATAGTCCATCATCAGCTTCGTTGCTGTCAACACCTGCTTTTATGCCAAAACCCCAATTACTCTTCCACCTTCTCTCTGCTTTCCTTTGAAGATCTGAGAAAGCACTGGTGTGCCCAAAGCTTTTTAAATCTTACTGGTTACATGAGCTAGTAATAAACTAAATTACATCTATCTACATTCTGGCTCTGGCTTTTGTCCATAGACTGTCATGGCTAGAGGAAATTATCAAGTTCAGCTAAGATTATGCCTTTTGCTTATGAACTCTCTTGTATTTTTAATAAATGCTGCATTTTGAGCTGTTGACAGCAGAAAAACAGCACCTCTGAAACAAACATTTTTTTTAAACAAAGCTAGAAACCTCACAGCCTACTACTTGAGGAATAATTTTTTACCCCAAATCAGATTTTTTTCCCTTTGAAAGCTGAATACAATAGTTTTCAAACAAGTCAAACTGAACTTCCTTATATCATTTAGCCAAATACACACTTTCAGTTATGAGAGAGTTCACAGTTCCACTATTTTTCCTGTGATATCTCAGGAAATCTCCAAAATTCTGTCACCCAAGCTGCCTGGCAGGACAACCTCATCTATGTGGGAGCACAGCCCTCATCTTCACTGTCTTCTCACAGCATCTGATCCAATGTGAAATCCGACCTAATCTCTCCCCAAAAAGCAACTGAGTATGAGACACTGTACAAGTTTCAGTAAACCATGAGAAGACTGTTTGAATATTAAGGCAAACCAAAAGGAGATTGTCTACTTGGGAATTTAAAATATAATTTTCTTGATATATAAAAACATTTGTTAATGTAGGTGTTTCTAGATTAAATACATCTGCTAAAAGCAATCACATGCATTTTCTAACTTGATGGGATTTCTTCGCTTGTTTTACTAAATATGACATTAGTAAGTATGACTTTTACCCTGAAAAAATCTACAGAATGAAAAGAGAACTAGTGTTTGTTGCTAACACTGTATGAAAAATTGGTCACCTCAGTACTCAACGCTCTGCAGTTTTGCTTACATATCAGCCATCTCCCTATCCCTGAGTCTATGGTAGCATTCTCATTCCTCCCATCATACTTGCTAATTACTGCTGCTTTTACCTTAGAAACATTTAGGATTCATCTTTACTCTTTACCATGCTGAGACAGTTACTCAGAACACAGCAGTTTCCGGAGCTATTCCTTAATTACGCTCATTGCTAAAATAATGGCTTGATTTGATAAATACCTTTAATTTGAAACTTTCATGTCTCGATATCTGCACCACAAGTAATGCTGAAATCCCACTGACAACCATGGAAGGAACACATCTAACAATATACCTCTGCAGTGAGAAGATTTTTTTTTTCGTCCTTCATTACTATGCCTTAATTTCTCCTTTGTGTTCTGTTAATTCTCAGACAAAGAAAAGCAAAATAATGCAGAGAGATGCAATACACAAGCATGTTTTTAAGTCACAGACTGTGGTTGCCATAAAATAACTGGAAATTTTCAAGATGAAGTAAATTGATGGGGACAATGGGAGCATTCCTTACAGATTCACTGTAGAAATTGTAACCAGTGTCCAACTGAAGACCAAGTTCAGCACAAGGAAACTGCTCCCTAAAAGACCTAGCAAAGATTAAAGTAGATCAGCTAATACTAGCTGAAACAGGAGTATTTTGACTTCAGTTGGGTTATTCTTGGCTTGTGTCTTTAATTTTTAATGTTTGTATTTGTTCTTTTTTGCAATTTGAGTTACATAAATTGCTATGCAAGCACAAGATAATGTTTTCAAGTAGGCTCATTGACACATTATTCTACAGTGCTATAATCAGCCTGAAGATAAGATTTTTATTTTTTTTCATTAAGCAGTGAATGCCAGCTCCTTTGGGCATACAAGGTGTCATCAACTTTATACCAGCTTTGCTGACTCATATAAATATCTACACTTGTAAGCATTCATTTTCTTAGAGCTATAGCACATTATGTACTAAAGGAGATCAGAAGTAAGCAAAATCATCTGGAAAATATAGTCTAAATTTATATTGCTTCTGCTGAGAGGATTAATTTAGCTGTCTGGAGATAGAATATATATTAAGCCATTAATGTTTATAACTCTAGAGACACAAAATAACTCATTTTACACCACCTATCATTACCACACTTGTTTTGTTTCTATGTTATCAAAATGTTCTTTTACCTGACTGCTGAGACTACCCTGAAATTATTAAGTACCTCTACGTTCAAGGGCAAAAGCATTCTGTGGTTTGAACTTTTTGAACCTTCGAGAAAATTGGATGCTTTGTTTTTCAGTCGAACAGTACACACTGAAAACAAAGAGCAGCTTCCTTTTCTAAGGATGTGTGCTCTTACCCGCTTTGATGGAAAGGTATATAGATAGTATTATCTGAACTTATGCTACTCTTTCAAAGTCTCAGCTGCTGAAGCCTCATTTCATAAAATCTGAGCGACTCCCTCATTTACTGAACCATGCCCAAGAGCATCACAGGAGGACAACGCCGCTTTTGCTGCAGTGTAACACTGGGGCAGAGAGTATGGGTCATTTTGGCAGCCCCCCTCTTCTTCCCAAGTCCTGTGGGCAGGAAAGAAACATGGCAAGAGACAGATAAACTGCATCCTAGTGGAAGGATCAGGAAAAAAAATTGGATTCAGTCTTGGGGAGAGCTTTAAAATATTGAAATAGAATATTTTATAAAAAGAGTTATCCCTTGGCAGATAATTATTCTATTTCTTTGTCTTTGGAAATGGACATAGACAAAGTCTACCTCTCTGTGGGAGAGAGGACAGCCTGAATTTCATGTAAATTGAGAGATGGCTGCGTTCAGCATGTATCTGTAGATTTATTGATGTGGTTTTATGATGTTTTCACTGCTTCTGAAGTCAATTTTCACTAAGTCTTGAAAGCAAAGCTTTTGAATTACATACTGTCTCCTCCTGCACAAAAGCTGAACAATGGTTCCAGCTAGTTACATACTGAAGACAAGGAGCTATTCAGCTCACCCTGTCAGATGCAGAATAGGTCCTGATTTTATTTATCTTTTTTATTGCACTGTCTTCATTCATATTTATCATTTTGAAATATGTTAGAAAACCTTAAAACTTTTGCATTTAGGTGGTTCAGGGAAATAAATGGTAATGGAATACTGAGGTATCTCTTTTTAAGGTCATCAGAACAAAATTGGTATGGGTGAGCCTTTATTCCTCACAGCTACACAAATTAAGCTGACAGCCTCCATCTTTTACAAGTGGACTCCCTCCTGTGAGAATCAGTAGTGAATAGAAACATCTGGTAACTATGAACACTGTTTCACCTGAATTCCAGCTTTTATGGTGTTATTTCAATAGTTCTTGATTTGATAGTGCACTGTAATTTTTTTAAAATTTTAACAGCTTTACCATCATAATAGAATAAAAATATGTAAATTCTTACTGCCAAGAACATTTAAACTGACATTATGCTTGTTCTTTGCACACTTCTAACCATAAACTGACTGAGTGAGCAAACCAGCACCTGTATGCCTGTATAAAAAACAGCTATTTAAACAGAAAACAACTATCTATTAAACTGGCTAAATGCAATTTTAAATACTTTCCGAAGATGTATTCTTAAGAATACACAAGTTCAGTAAACTTTCATAAAGTATGAGAAGTACATTTTAAATTTTAAGCAGTAATTTCACTGCATCTATACACCTGGCAAATAAAAAATTATAAACACAGAAGAAATAACTTCGCAGCTTTTTCATTTGAACTTCAGCTTTAATATCAGTCTATTCCAGTGTTTGTAAAACTATACAGTGAGGAAGATATTAGAACACTAGTATCCCAGTGTTTGCTCTGAAAGAAATCAACCCAGCCTTGGAAACTTTCCATCAGGAATTTGACAAAACACTACGCTGAATTCAGTGAATAACAGAAGTTACTCATCTTGAAACTGAGGTGTTATGACCATGCTGTTACTGATCACACATTTGCAGGTCTAAATGAAGTGATGCCTTTTTGCTGGTCCTAAAATTATGAGCCAGACACAGTTAGGGTGATAAAAAGGGGTTGGCTTTGTAAGGATCCCTAGCTGCACAATTTGCCAGGTGGAAAACGCTGAAGATACATAACACATATAAAATTTTACAGGTTTTGCAAATTAGCATATTTGACAAGAATCACCAAGTAGAATTATAATTGATGAGGTAATTCCCCCCTGGTTCAAGCCCCTTCTAAAGCTTCCCCCCTCAGATGGGAATTAAACTTTGTTTAATAAGAGTATGTCTCAAAGAGCTGGTATCAACCTTGGTTGCCAGGAAGAACCAAGAT
>WEIT01009715.1:16666-54987 GCA_013389985.1 Dryoscopus gambensis | reverse complement strand
CTGGCTCGGTGGAAGCAGTAACTGTGAGAAAGACAAACCAGTCTTGTTGCATCTATTAAAAAAAATTTAATTGTCCATTAAAAAAATTCCATAAAAAAAAAAACATTGACTCACCCATGCTCAGGCAGCAACCAGTATCTCTTACACTATCAGAAATAAGAAGGGTTTATAGTGATGAAGAAGTCAGCACACAGTTAAAGAATAGAACCTGCTACCGCCAGGCTTTCATTTTTACACCATGAACAAAAGGACTTTCTTGGGGTAATCAGACAACCACAAATTCTTATTGTAATATGTCCTTTCATGCACTAAAAGGTGATATTAAAGTGCCCTCTGACTATATAATCAGCATATATCAATTGACTAAAGAGCACCTGTGCTTGTATATATGTATAGGAACAAAAAGAAGAAAAGGAGAAGAAAAAGATAGAATGAATGCAAAGGTTTATCATTAAAAATTGGTTTAGGATGTCAACAGAACAGATAAATAAAATGATATATGAGATATGTCATTTCAGATTTAGCAAGGATTTTGCAATCTAATTGCGTCAGTGATGTAAAAGATCAGTTTCTACTGACACCAGTGTGCCCTGAAGACTGTGTGATTGTGGCCAAGGGTAACATTTTCCCTGGCTCTAGCAGGGAAAGCACAAATACAACTTAATCCACTGCATTTGAATTGCCACAGATACGTGAATCTATTGGATCTGAAGGATCTATATTTTTCTTAAAATATAGTAGCTCTGTGTCTGAGGAAAATTTTCTATCGGAACTGCAGCATCAAAAACCAAGACAAAAAACCCCCTGGAAGAGTAGATCCATGGTGTAATTACTGTCCCCAAATCAGCTGGCTCCAGAGCAGTACAGAGTGAAATGCCTTGTGACAAAGAGCTCCTGAGCTGACCAATAACTCAACATCCACTTTGCTTGATCTTTGTATCACCACTGAGAAGGAATAAAGCTTCATGTCTGCCTATGCAGGGTGAATATAAATTATCACAGTATTTGCTATCGATACAGTAGCACAAACGTCAAGACAAAGCTGAGTAGATCTGCGTCTCTAAGGAATATGAGGTCATACACATGACTGACACAACTGCCTCTGCAGGATTTGCAACAGTTTAAATATGAAAATTGACTTTGAATCAAAACGATCTTATTAAGTAAGCATTCATGTCAATGGCATGGACAACACAATATTTATTTTATCAGACATATCCACTTACTCCACTAGTTCAACAAAGCATTGTATATCGATTTGACAAAGATACTGTCAAATCATGTTGAGTGACTGCTTGTGGTACCAGTACAAATCTTAATTTATATTCTGGAACTGTGCCCTCTCTGCCATCTTGGATGCCCCTATAAAATCTTATAAGATGCATGAAAAAAATCTATTCCGCATTTTTCAGATTTATGACTCTCAAATGAAAGAAGGAACAGAAATAATCTTTCCATTTGTCAGCCTGTCACCTACATGGAACAGACAGAGCTGCTGCTGATGCAAGAAAATTCTATTACAGGTGCGAAATGGACATTTTCTTCACAATTTTTTTATTAATTTAGCATAGAAATCTATGAAATCTTAGGGCAGTAGAATACTCATTTCATTTTATGAACAAAAATACAAATCATAATTCACTTCAGGTTTTAACTTTCTTACTTTGTGCTGCTGAAAAGCTAGCGAATTCTGCCTAGTGCTCAGAGGTGCATGTGCCTGGTTTGGGGAGAGGTAATATGCAAAGCTACTTTTTCACTTCAGTCTTCCACCAAGAAGACAGCAGTGGGAGTCCCTACAAGCTCCCTTGAAATTATGAGAGAATGAGGATCTCCCACTCCAGCAACCTTGCTTGCTGATCTCCTTGATCAGTTATGGATAAGGACTCTCTCCAGACTCGAGATAACTAAGAATGAGTTAATTTTTTTTTACAGAGGAACATGTTGCTTAGGAAATACATGCAAGTGTGACATTTCATCAGTAAGTGTTACTTTGATGGTGATATGAAAAACTATCTGAAACATGAAATAAGAAACAAAATTTAAATAAGAATGAAATCAATATAAACAAAAAACTTTAGAAAAAAGGGTAAAAGTCTTCACCTGACTGACCATATTGCCATGCAATATCCCTGTATTCCATCCCAAAGGCTTCCACAGGAGACGGACGGGAACCTGGAGAGTAAAATTTGACAGGGAATGTGCAAGGTGCAACGAGTGCTTTGCTATGTGCTTCCCCTTCCATCACTCACTCCCTGGCAGAAAGCAGCCATCTTATCCATATACAGTTCTTCATCCTGAACCCCATTTAACAAAGGACTTGACCCCTGCTTCCTGCCCTGATCTAGTGTAGCCAGACCCTACTCTACTGTCTGTTATTTGGCCGAGTCCACAGAAACTAATTCTTTTCCTCAAATTTGCATGGGTTCCTTTCTCCCCCTCCTTTCACGCTTTCCCCTCATAGCCCATCTGTAACCTGAAGCCCCCTATACAGGGGACTGTGCTGCACCTTGCAAAGGGATGCCTTGCTGCTCCCCATCTTTCTTCCTTCTCCCTGTCTTCCTCCTCTCCAAAGGATTGCAGGGGATTGAGAATTGGAAACTACTAAATACCAACAGGAAAGATAATCAAAGTGCAAAATGTAACTAAGCTGGGAAAACAAGTTGTTTCCAATCCCAGAAGTTAATGCCAACTGTTTTTACGGATTTGTTAATGCAGATGCAGCATCGTATGACTTTAAAAATAATGAAATTAATATTTGCGAGTTTCTTTCATTTAAGAAAAGAGGGAGGACTTGACATTGCAAAATGGGCTTTATACCTTTGACTCTAACCTGTCTGTGTGCAAGACTTCAGTGAGAATTTCAAATGAAAGAAAAATCAGATTTAAACTATAAATGGGTAGTGAGTTAAAATGCTAAGTGAGATTATTGAACTAGACTAACCATACATTTTGAGAAGAATAATGGATTTTTAAAGTGTAGAAGAACTACTCTGTCTGGATTTCAGCAAGGAATTTAGCATGACGGCACCTCAATAATATTTCTGTGTAGCAAAGTTCTGAGAGCTGATCTCTGGAAAAACAAAGTTTCCATTTTACTTCTTAAAGTATACTATGTTTCAAAACCAGAGATCCTATAGAGCAAGCAGATTGTAGCATGGAAACTCGACTTTTGCTTTATTTTGAAAAGTTCTAGACTTTAGACAGTATTTGCAATAACAAGATACTTAACACTGCTGGGATAGTATAAAAATCTTCTGTGTCCAGAATTTAGAAATGTTTTGCAGTGCATATATATATAATGACATATTATATACTGGAAAGAAAATTCTTTCATATTCTAATTCCTTACAAGTAGAATACCTATTTTTTTCTTAGACTCAACAGGATAAAAGTAACAGAAAAAAAAAAAAAAAAAGAAGAAGAAGAAAAAACCCCAGGCCCTGCACTCTTTTGCTTCTGCCATCACGACATAACTAAACCCCTAATTTTCTGAGAAAAGTTATTTTAAAGTTCTGAGACCGGAGCACTAGATAATTCACCATTTTTATTTTGAGACTACTAAGTTTATCCTTTGGTTTTAGTGGAGTTGGCATGCTCATAAATCCCACCTTCCTCTGGCTGTTATTTCTGTCTGGTAAATTATTTTTTTATTCACAAGGCAATAAAAGGTCACTGGAAAGAGGAATATAATATTCAGTCTCATAAAATAAAGTTAAAGAGTATTTAGCATTTATATCTTTCCAGGGTGGTAAACAAAATATGGTTTATTTGACTCAATGAAGACCTATGATACTGAAAGAGATAAATCTAATGACTTGTTTTAACAGAATAAGATAAATCTTTCAGGACAAATCTTCAATAATGCTATGTTGTTCCTGTGAAGGTCCACTGCACAATTATACATAGGTGCACATAGAAAGAGCAGAGCTTTGGCTCTTACCTGCCAGAATTATTCATTAAATGCACAATTAGATTTCTTAACCACTTCTGGAAGTAGAGCACACTTCCAAATTGTTACTGTATTAAATTATAAAAGCAAAACATTGCTTAATAAAGTTTAGTACTAAATTTGATCATAAAATTACAGGAATAAAAGAGGTTTTCCATTTTTCATGAATCTCTGTTCTGACTGAGGCCTGGTTCCTGCACTGTATTTTTGATAAGTAAAGCAAATTAATTCCTTTTGAAAGGAAAACTTAATTCTACTTAGTATGAAAAATTAATTCTCTAGCTTGGTTTAAAAAAATACATAACAGCTAACCAGTAAATGTACCTAAGTGTATACTATAGACAGGATAAGCCAGAATTTTTTAGAACAAAATTGTATGTGAAAACTCAGTGAAAGGATGCATAATAAAATACACTTTGCATTTTGCAACTACAATATTCACTTCAATTTTCTTTTTTTTCTGTGATTTCTTCATATTCACATTCTCTAAATGCAGCCTGGAAGAATGGGAGTTCTGCCAGAGAATCATTCTGGCCCCAAATAGTTCCTTAGCAAGGAGGAGAATTTTACATTCACAGCCCAGATTTTTCCTCATTGAATTGAACTCATGTATTAAATGTGATCTCTAATGTAGACATCGAACAGATTAAAAAAAAAAAAAAGTTATTCTGCCAATGGAGAGTTCAGAGTTTAGAAAGGAAAGTAAAATATAACATACTCCTGCATCTGCCCTGTGGCTTCTGATCAGTCTCAGCCTGTCCAGCTCTTTGCAAACCAGAGCTCACTTCATTAATCTACATTTAGCACAAGTAACAGCAGTGGAAGCCCTCATTTCTCAGGAACTATTTATTCTTACATTTGCTGTCAAGCTGATGCCCCACCCTGGGAGGCGACTATTGTAGGGGGAGTCCTTAGTGGCAACAGCACCAGACAGTGTAAGGCCAGTCACCCAGCTGGGAGGAGGGAGGATGGTGTGGGTGTGTGTTATTTGCCCAGCATGCAGGAGTTGTGCACCCACTCAGCATATTTCAGTAAGGCAGAATTTGATAGAAAATGCTCTTGGTGGCCTAAAAAAATTATCTTAAAATTAAAATTTCTGTTATCCGGGAAGCTTAGATTGAAATAACTGGCCCATGCTAACACACGGTAGACTTTTACATTCCAAGTTTTTACACAAGGATTACAGTGAAAAAGCCCCATAACTAGCTTTTTATATTTGGGGTAATAATTTCTTTATTCCTATTATTGTTCTCTGCAGTAACTAAAATATTTTTATTGCAAAAGAAGGAAAGAAGGAAAGAAAGCAAAGAAATCTGCTGATAGGAGGAAGAAAAATATAGAAGGAAAGGAATGAAAGAAAGAGAAAATATTTTGAGGGAAAATATGGCAACTGCAATTTATGTCTGACAAAGAAGTGGAGTTTTACAGGAACTGAAACTGTAAGTTCTTACTGATGAGAAAGAACTTGAAATAGAGGAAATTATCAATAGCTTTGCATAAATGATTCACATTTTCAATCAAAGGCTCTCAAAGTATTTCAGTTCTGGGAGGTGGGAAAATGGAAAAGAACAAGTCCTGTTACCTAAAGCTAGGAATCTAAACAGAACTGATTGTGTTTTCCCTTACTGAGTAATTTCCAGCATTCCCATTGGAGTTAAGGCACTCAACATCTCCTACAACCCAGGTTCCTAAGTTCAATCAGACTATCATGTTGTTTCTTTCTGGTAAATAAGCCTTAATCCTTACATACTTTTCCTCTCAATCAGTGATACACCAGGCATGTCTGCTTTGAAAAGAGACTGATGGATTCAGCAGAACCAAGCTGTACTTCCAGTGCTCTTCTAACCACTGAAAACAATACTTTCAGAGATCCTCTGCTCCATTCCCTGCCTAAAGGCATGAGCACCTACACCTAGATCATCTCCAACAGATGATCTACTTGCTACATCATGCTAATAGTGTCTTAGTAATGCAAAGAATGTGGGCAAACAGTACCAAAAAACCAAACAGGAAATAAGAAAAATGCTCACCCTTTGGACACTGTAATTTTGATGATCAAGTTACTTGCACTGAGTAGCATTTCCATACTATTCCATTAATTAGATACTAGAACTATTTTCAAGTGTAATACAAGCACGATTTGGTCAAATCCGAAATACTTCTTCATCAATCCCATATACCCACATTCAAAATCTTAAAACTGATTCTTCCCTTGTTCAGCTGCCCAATTGTGCATTTGGAGAATTTGTTTGCTCTTATATGAGGACCTAAACATCCCACTCGTGCAGAAGAAAAATCTTCCCCTAGCTGCCTGCTTGAAAATCCACATCTCCATTAAGCACTTGGTTTTTTGGCTATTTCTCCTTTTCAGTGAAGGACCACCCTGATGTGATGCTGGAAGCTGCCCAAATGTTGTTGTATCTGGCAGAAAGATATTTCCAGAACAAGATCTTGAAGAGTGATTGAGGCTTGATGGAACTTTTCCTTCCTTTCTATCTCAGTATTGAAAATCAAGTATAATCACTATTTATCCTTCCACCTGAACAGCTCCCTGCCTTGGGCTTCTCAAGTGGCACCATGTAACTTCATAACTCCCATAAATCAGGTAATTCCGTGTATTCAGTCCTAGAGGTGCCAGGAACTCATTTTTTAACCCAACAAGATTTATCGGGTGGTGATTTTTCATGCCTTCTGGTACCTCAAGACAGTGGATATTTATATTTTTCCTCCCAACTTATTCTCTAACATTTCAAAGCAATGACTGTATATCACAGTTTGTGTTCTAAAAGTATCACCTCATGACGAACTCCTTACGCATTGATACGCACAGGATCTAAGAGTTCTGCCATTTTTTTCCATTGCTGACTGTGCTGCAGGTTTTTACAACCAGAGAACAGATATATCTGGTACAGTGTGTTTCACACTGTTGTTTTGAAAGACCTTGTGATGTACCAGTATAATGGATCTCCCCACTTTGGTGTTTGTGAAAACTGGCAAGCTACAGATTGTATATTATGCTGTGCATGACAATCTGTTACCAAATTTTGTCACCAATTTTTCAAGAGACTATTAACAAGACGAATTACCTGTAAATAGGATATTGCAGGGAATTGCTCTCTTAATACTAAAATGTCCTGATACTCCAGTGATTGAAGATGGAATGACTGTCATCTTTGTCAGGGAAACTAAATCTGTGGTAGGAATCAGGAATACTACAATTTTACAGATGTAGTACTGTCAACTGAACTTTCCTATGCTCCTTCTGAACAGTGAGAGTTGAAGATTTCTGAAAAGCTAAACATCCAAGGCAAAATAAACAGTGGGAAAACTGCACACTGAGTCAGGCTTAAACTGCTTACCCTGGAACAAAGCTCACGCCGTAAAGCCTGGCAAGGAAATCAAACACACTGGAGCAATGAAGCACAGTAATGGTCTAGATCAAATTTTTCTACATTACTCTCAATAACATGGTTTTTTTGTTAACATAGCTAGTGAAAGATTGCCTGTTCTGTCTTCTGCTGTCTTTGGTACCCTGGTCTCTGTGTCTTTTTGGCTAGACTACTAAGGAGTGCAGAGCTGGCTGCAGCCATGCACATTCCACTGCAGTCACATATCCACTAATTGTCAGCTCAACTGTTCACAAAGACAGGTCTCTTCATCATAAATATGACGCTGCCATACAAATATTACTGGGTGCCATCATTATGAATTTCATTATACTAGAATTTTAATAATATTTTAATTTATTAATTTATGCTTTACCCTGTCAGTGTTTTGTTTCTAGGAGTTTCTAACTGTGAGACAGTTTGGACGTTCCCTGGCTACATTTATCTGTAATCCTACTGTTGTCTCTAGGCAAGCTCTTGCCCTACTATATGTAACATCACCTAAGATCACATATGTGTGCTCCTTAATAATGTGAAGCAAAGCACTATTAGAGTTTCTCATGCAGTATTTCAGAACTAGGGCCTAGAAGTGAATAAAACACAGAACCTCCCCCCCCCCGCCCCGACTTTTAAAAGCAGTATGACTAAAGCATGACAATTTGTGCCTGAGAGTTTATTACAGTTGCAGAGACTGATCTGATCTGCATTGTACTTTAACAGTAAAGCTAAAATTGCTACAATTAATCTTGGATTTGGAGGTGTGATTACAAAGGAAGAAGCTGAATCACTCCTTCACGATCCACAGAACTAGGAGAAAAGCTGACACTTGGAGGAAAACAAACAGTTAATATGGGAGGTGTCTCAGACTGTTTTTAACCCTGTTTATCAGGGTTAGGACTGATTTGGGGTCATGGTCATAGAAACATGATAATTTATACAGCTTGATGCTCAAATCAATTGCAGTTTGGGAATAATTTCTGTTCCCATTGACTGTGTCTTGATAATGGTTAGCGCTAGTAAGGGTTCTGATTAGATTTACAAAATGTAGATGATAAATTATTACTTTTGCTACATGATCTTGGAAGAATGAGGGTGCAGAAAAAGGACTGGGCCAGAGCAAGAAGTACTTTTTTTATCCTTTGCTTTTATTAGCTCTAAAGATGAAGTCTGATTAGTGCCATAGACACCAGGAACTGACTTTTTTCCTTATTACTACTGTATGAAATTTAACACCTGAAAAACAGGCTGACAATTGATGTGAAATGGAAAACCAGTTATGTTTGATTTTGGCCAAGGGAAAGGTGTCTAAACTACTATTAAGGATTATTGTTAACAGTAGGACAAAGGCTGGCAAAAACATATTATTAGAGAGCACTGCCTGAAGTGCTTGGTTTATTTCTCTACTTTGCCAAATCCATGGCCTAGTCAGTGAAGCCGTCTCAGCTTGCAGTTTTCCATCAGTCATTTCCATAGTTGGAAAAGAGTGTTTATGATCCATAACGAGGACCCTCAGGTACTGAGCAATAAAATCAACATGTACTGGACCTCTGCCTGCCTGTGATCTAACTCCACTTGGCCTCTGCTACCTATCTCAGAACAGAATGGAATAGAAACCTGTTGCACTGCAACCTAACGTAGTTAGGTTGTTAATATATATTGCACTGGGTGATGTTCTACCTGCACTGGTTATGACATGTCCCCCTTCTCTCCCCCTTCCATATTGTGGTGTTTTTACACCTGGGAATCCTACACCTCACCTGAAAATCCTGCCCCTGTCCCTCTACATCAGTTATATCTCATTGGTTGTATCCTTTTCCCTCCCCTTCCAACTGCAGGTTTCAAAAGACCCCTGCATGGGGTGCTCGGTCTCTTTTTCTTCCTGGATATGCTCCAACAAACACCTATGGAATTCATCCTGAAAGGAAAGAGCACTTTTTTGTCTTTTGCCTTTTGTTCTTGATCATCCATC
This sequence comes from Dryoscopus gambensis, assembly GCA_013389985.1. NCBI lineage: Eukaryota > Metazoa > Chordata > Aves > Passeriformes > Malaconotidae > Dryoscopus > Dryoscopus gambensis. The sequence goes on along the minus strand of WEIT01009715.1, from coordinate 45,683 downwards.
TCTCTGGGGTCCCTGAGCTAGCCATTGGACCACCGGGGAGTGGATTGGGTCAGAAACCATTCTACAACTTTCTTGTAAGTCCTCAACTAGATCTGTGTGTACTATCAATATCAACAACAGTATCAAGCCACTTATCTAACACTTAACACTAAACTGAAGTCCACTTTTGTGGAAAGATAAAACAGCCACAAGCCATCCACTGTCTTTTCAGCATTGTGCCTAATCATAAACTTCAGAAGGGATTCATACCTGAGGCTGCTTCACAGACCTTCCTGGAAGGGCCCCTTCAAACCCATTGGTGGCATCATCTCCTAGTGAGCCTGAAGTGCAGGCAGCTTGAACTGCAGCCTGCTGACTCTTGGTACAGAATGAATTAATGGCAAACTATAAAAAGTCTGCAAGAATAAGGAAGATTGTCAGGTTTACATGGGCAGGTAGTGATAGGACAAAAGGGAACAGTTTTAAACTAGATTTAGATTAGATATTAGGATGAAATTCTTTACTCATAGAGTGGTGAGCCATTGGAGGAGGTTGCCCTGAGAAGCTGTGGGTGCCCCATCCCTAGAAGTGTTCAAGGACAAGTTGGATGGAGATCTGAGCAACCTGACCTAGTGGGTGGCATCCCTGCCCATGGCAGGAGTGTTGGAACTAGATGATATTTAACGTCCCTTCCAATCCAAACCATTCTAGTACTCTATGACTCCATGATGTGCATACTCTACAGGTCCAAACTAACTCCAGCTCCAACAATTTTCCATTACTAACCCATAACCAACCCTATCTTTAGCTTTATGGCAAAACCCCACCCTCAACAGGCACATAAAATTGTAGGACCCTGTGTGTCCCAGCCCTCATCCTCACTGTAGAAGGTAAGTTGAATCCAAACATTAGCAAATCTAACAAACTTATAACCCTACCCAAAACCCTATAGATACTGCTACACCAGCAGCACTCACAAAGCTCTTAAACCACCATGGGACAAGGTCTCAGACAATTAAGGTGTTAAACTATTAACCCAGGCCTCAGTCCCACTCTCAACCCTAATTCAAACTATGACCTTGAGTCTAATCCTTCTTGCCCCTTGCTCATTCCAGTTTTGTCCTCGGCTTGTACAACATAGAAATTTGAACAGTAGGTCTATCACTTCAGCCTTTCCCATACACAACAATATATCAAAAAGAAATTACATATTAATCTTTTGTCATAAATCAATTTCAATTCAATTGGTGCAGAAAGCCCCAATACCTGTCTTGGTTCAACTAAAATCAATAAATCAATGTATTTCATATGCTGAATTTTGAAGCCTAAAACTAAAAGCAAACTTTCATTCCTTGGGATTTCAATGAAGAGTAAACCAAGACACTAACATATACAAAGTGATCTGTTTCAAAGATTTAAGGTATTCTACTAACAACATTTATTCTTCTGAATGCTCAGTTGTTTTGGAAACTTTTAAAAGAAATTCTTCCGAGAAATACCAGATCTAAATAAAAAAAAGACTATTATATTGCCTCTCAAAAACATGAACACACTAAAGTTAGGACCCTGAAAAGCAACAAAACTGAAGCAACCTGTAAAATAGAAAGCTATTGGAGAGAAGAGATGAAATTTAGCAGGATTGCCTGAATCAGAGGACTGCAGTGAGAATTTATGATTTAAAAACTTATAGTAGTTCAGTTTGAACAAATTTTAACCATATAGCCTTCTCCCTCTGAAGGAAAGCCACAGCAACTGTCAACATCTCTCAAGAGAGGAACAGCCCATATTTTATGCCTCTCAGTTCAAAATTTCCCTCCTAAAGTTTTTCAAGTATACATGTAGCAAATGGGAAGAAGGATTCTTGGGAAATATCTGAAAAACCCCAGTTAATATTTGGATGATGCATACTAATTTCACATGTCCTATGGATGTACAAGTTAATAGATGATACCAAAGAATGTGATATAGATTATGGTAATAGGTTATGGATTATGCTAACAGTGTGAGTGCTTGTGAGCTCTAAAGAATAGGATAGAAAATTCCTTCCTTTTGTAAAAAATTTTGTCTATAGCAAACACAGAACTGTTTGCTCAATTAGAGTATTAAGAAAGAATTTAGAAGAATTTAGGCCTATAGTTTCCAGTATGAATAATAATGACAAAATCTCAAAAGGTGACAAAGCACATTTAGGCTCAGCCCTGCCACCTGTCTTGATGAAGAACTAAACCATGTCACCTTATTGCCCTCAACACCAAAAGAAATGGTGACATGTCAGCAGTGGTGACACTCCAGCTCAGCTGCAGGGCTGGGGGAAAGGACTCTGCTTTGCCCAGTCAGAGGTGCTGGAGCTGTAGCCCACCCTGCCAACAGGGTTGCCAGGGTTACCACAAGGATCCTGAGTGTGGAGATTCAGGATTGTAATAGAGAAGCTTTGCTTCACTAAACAAACAAAAAAAAAAATAGAGAGAGATGATTAAATCCTAGAGGATTGCTGCAGAAATAAATAAAACTGAAGAAAACATTAACAACTATATACAGGCAAAATGCCAGAGCTGGAAAAATGATTGCTAAATCCTGAACTACATGTTAATTTTAAAAAGTGGAAATTTTTTGCACAATTACGTTAACATTTCTGTCTCTGCTACACCCTCTACCACTCTCATGGTATGCTCACATTTATCCCAGCAATATCACCAGGAGACAGATGTGTCTTGTACCTTGTGCAGGATAAGATGAAGCCTAAGCTCTAGCCACCTATGCTGGTTCAGCACAGTTCCTCCTGCATTTGGCTGCAATGAGTCTCACCCAGGAATTTTTTTAACTGAGCTACAGGTTAATTCAATATTCAATTGTAAGGCAGCAATTGAATCAGGGCAGCTGCTGTGCATTGTCCCTTTTTGGCACAGCAGGTCTGTGTGAGACACAGTAGCCAGGGCTAAAGACCAGAGCACAGGCATGAAGCCATGCTGCTGAGTGCGCCAGGGGCAAACGAGCAGCCCTGGATAAGCACAGCAAGAGTCTGGCTAATTTCATTACAAAAAACCTCATTACTACAAAATTGCTCAGCTTGTACTTGAGTACAGAATTGAGTTCCTGGTATAAACATAGCCTTAAAATATTGGTTCAGAAACTACCAGTGGTTACTGTGAAATGCACTAACACTTCAGAAGCCTCTTAAAATTTTGAGAAAATTCCATCAGAGACTTAAAACTGCTCATGCATTTCATCATTTTGTCTCATTTTGGGTTTTTTTCCATATTTTTCTGCTTCTATATTATAGTCTGCCATTGAGGAAATGGCCTTGTTCCTGCCTTAATTTAATTTATTTTTTGATGTGGAAACACATACATTTTCATGATACCCATGCAAAATCTTATGTTTTCAGGATAAGATCAGGAAGAGGTGACTTATCTAATAAAAGAGTTCGGAAGAAAACTTAAGAGTAATGTCCCATCACTTATATAATTATTTGCAAAACATTATTATACTGAGAAAATACTTTGAACAACATTTACACTTTTTTTTGAGGAATTGTATTTTGTATCCAAAGTTCAAACATCCAGTAAAAAATAAAATTAAGAAGGAAAATATAAGAATGAAAAAGAATAATTAGTAAATCCAAAAGGGCAATTTTCCTATTGAAAAAATTCTTTTCTGACCTTAGCTATTTAGGCTTGCATCTTTATTTATTGTGCAAGTTGTCAAGCAGTTTAATTTATCTAGAAAATGGTGGTTCATTATTTTCAAGTTAAGCCCACATTGTGAAAAATTCCACAAAGAATCAAGAATGCTCATTGTGGCTATTTCTGCTTTTGCCAGTTTATACTGGTGAATATCCAGTGATTTTAAGAGATGGGGGAAAGTGACACAGGCAAGAGGCCCAAGATATTTCTATTCATAGGTCTTAAATCCGTGTAAATGAGTAATCTGTTTATTATCTGCAAAAGTGATTGGTTTGAACACAGCAATCCCTTCATCTGGAGTGATGAGTCTTGTTTCCCCTGGACACTTACAGAGGGTTTGGCCTTTAATGGTTATTTAGGCACTTAAGTGTCCAGTTCTGTATTTCTTAATGCTTGGCTTTCTCATAGGAGGAACTGTGAAAGCCCTAGGCTTCTGGAGCTTGTACTCATAACAGAAAACTTTGCATTCTTTTTTTCCTTTGGACACATTCTTCAAGCTGTTGTGTGCAATGGGGAGTGCAAGACCTGACTCCTCCTTTCACTCTAGGAAAGGTGTGATACCTCCACAGCCTCTGTTTGGCACACTCTAGGAGTACCTTCTGCTGCTTTTTTCAGGAGATTTTAAGCTTCTTTTTACTCTTTCCATATCTCCAACTGGAGGAGATTCAAACTGGAAGAGACTGTAGACAGGAGAAAAAATACAGCATATCGTGCATCAAAATCCCATGGCAGTAGCCCTTTTATGTCACAGACAGGTTTGGGGTTTCATTGTGGTATAAAGCTGAAGAAGAAACTGACAAAGATGAGAAAAAAATCTCCCAGAAAGTACAGAATATGTAGGAAAAAAATGTAGCCAGATTAATTGTTGTTTGTACTAATGGTGTGAAAGTCCATCTTCAAAATAGTCAATGTACATATGGATTTATTCAGATTTTTCTGATTTTTCTATCCATCCCCAGATTTCTGCAATTTTGAATTGCTGGACCTGATAACTGAATTAAAAATATATATATGTTTAAGTGTTTAGCAGTAACAAATGGATATAATATAATTTCAGTAACACAATTATCATGATTCTGGGGGTTTCACAAAATTAAAGGGATTAAATGTCTCTCTAAAGGTTTATAGTTTGATGTGAATGTATAACTCAAAAACCTGCCTGCAATTCAGCTGCCTAAGAAATATATGTTTAAGATGCACACAGAGCTTTTGATTTAAATGAGAAATGTTTAGAAGTTGTCATGTTAAAAATTTGAGGGTACATTGAGGCTGACTTTTTGGATTTTGTATTTTTAAAATAAGTTTAGAGGCAACTAAAAGGATTTTTCCACCTTATCTAAACTAAATGAGAGGACAAAGGGAGGACTGTCCAGAGAACAAACGATGACCTATGAGATTAAAAAGAAGTCTCTTTGTTGCAATTTTATCATCACTTGTAAGTGACAAAGTGCCAAAAGACAGGTTTGTGGCAGCAGCAATATATTTTCTTCAGGGCAGGAAAATCATCAACAAGGTGTCTGTATATGTGTAGCACTGCTTGAATATGAAAGCAATTTTCTGAAGCCCTGTGGCTTAATTCTATTGTTTTCATCAGGAATGAATATTCTGGATCACAGTCTTCAGCAACTGATAATACTGGACACATTGTGAAAAATGGATGAGAAAGTTCCTCAGATGACTGCTGGACAGGGCTCCAGTACCACTGAAAGCAATATTTGCATTTATCTAAAAGGAGATTAAATGCTAACAAGGTTTCAGTACATTTATCTGCCTGAGTTCTGTGTATGGTTCCCATTAAATTAAAGGGGGAAAGAAAGTATGTAAAGGGAATAAAATATAGAGAAAATAGAAAAAAGCATGCTGCATGTAGAAAACTACTATAATCTTCCATTTTCTAAAATACATTTATTCTAGAAAAATATCAACTAGTGATGCAGAAATACAAGCAGTGATACAACTGCTCAGTCAAAATATAGGTAATGTGGGATAATAGAAATTATTGCACATTCTACCTCTAATGTACTAATACACCTTCAAGAAAACCTAATTATGCATCCAATACTCATTCTTAATATCTTCTGAAAAATGCCCCGGACATACGAGAGCCAGTTCTTTTGCAGCAGAATCATATCCTCCAGCAACTGATGGCAACATAATTTACAAGCTTCTTTAATTATTCATTTCCTTCCAGCCTAGCCGGCACCTTCATTATCTTCCCATTCAGAGCATCCTCCAACTTGGAGCAAAGACCGTGCATGGGAACAAGTTCTATAGGCAAAATCAAGGGATTCTCTTTTCATTGCCAAATCAAGATAGTTGATGACTTCTCCATCCACTCAAAATCCACACAAAAACCCACTATATTTGTTCCAGTTATGGAATTGAATGACTGCTTTTTGCAAAAAAATTTCCACGTTTTCTACCTTTCTACATTGCCTTGAAAATTATTTCAAAGCAATATCAAATATTTTCATTTGATTCTACTCCTCCTGAAATCAAAGGAAAAAACATATCTTTGATAGGAATGAGATTGGACACTGAAAGCATTTGACTTCATGTAAAAATTCTAGATTCTGATCCTGATTCAGGCAAGAACATAATCTAGGTACAGGCTCTACTTCACACATGTAAGCAGTCTTATTTCAGACACGGCAAGATTAAAGCAGATGGAGGTAAACATAGGCAAAATTGTCTGTTCAGTTCTTTCCATGTTTAAACAAAGACACATATTCCCAACATTTCAAAGCCCATTTGGACACTTTAATTATCTCTCAGAAGCTAAGCAGTACTTAGGAGCTGTTAAACCATGTTTCTCCAGTAAGCGAAGCAGTAACAAAATGGTATTTTAATGAATTTATGTGATTAATTTGATAAGATAAATAGTACTATTTTGTATTTAAATGTATTGATTCTTGATTTTGATTCTTTGTAATTTTTTTCATTAAAAAATACCTTTCTATGAATTTTAAACAAGACTGTCCAATTAGTGCAAAAATGAAGACAGCAAAATAACACTGGGAAAATAGTTTTTGGAAATATTATTCTTTTATTTGCAAACAGAAAATTTCCAACTCTAATCACACAGAAAGATTCATTAGCTCTCTGCTGCAGGAATAACACAGTTCTGCTGAAGACACATCAGTAATTTGTTATAAAGTTCATAAAGATGGTTCCCTAGTGATGCCTTGGGTGGCTACCTAGAAACAGAGACTAGACAAGAGTAAGGGAATAAAGGTAGGTATTTATTTGAAAGGCCTTCAAAGGTACACCCTGGGGAGCCAGAGGCCACCTCCAAAATGGACCCCAAGATGGACCACGAGTCACGAGTTCTTCACACTTTTACAGGTTTGGTCCATTTGCATATCAGCATAAATTCGCCAGTTAAAACTTTAGCTAATGATGTAATTTCTTCAATTTCTCCACCTCTCTTGTTGCCCTAGTTTACACCTTTGGGCCTAGGACAGTCTGAGTGTCCTTTAATAGCAAGCTCAGAGAAGCTTTGTTGTGTCTATCTGGCCCAAGAGAGCAGCTAACGAGCTACAAGAAACTTCAGAGTTACACACTAGGCAATACAGAGTTTGAAAAAATGTAAAAGTTAAAAGCTAAGGCATCTCTAGGGCCAAAGCACTGCCCATCCACAAAATTCAAGGGAAGCTAGCAGTGTTTAGTCAAGGATAGCCGCTGTCCATAGCTTTATTTATTTCTGCTTTTCTGGGGAAACAAAACTGTACAATTACCACAGGACATGATATCCAGAATGATAACAAGTGTATGGGTATGCATATACTGTTACCTACCTCTCCAGCTGACAGAGAACTTCCCAAGCTGCAGTGAAGCGCCAAGGGCTGTCTGGTTACAGGACCCACCATCCAAGGTGATGGCATCTCCTGTAGTGAAACTCTGTGTTGGTTACACAAGGACGTATTTTTTGCCTAACCTCCAGGAAAAACGTAAAGACAGTGATCTGTCTTTAACTCCCACTCTGATAAGCTGTGAATAATAAATGTCTGAATACAACTATCACAAGGGAAGCTGCTATTTAGGATAAATATAATAGCAGGCACTGACTACATGGACAGCCATAAGGACAAAGGGGAACTATTGGTGCTATTAAACACTACCAGCCTAACTAGGGAAAAGAATGTTCTTCATACCCAGGGTATGAAAAGGGAATCGTGGATGCATTTCTATCTAATTCCTTTCAATGACAGTAACTTTTGACACTTTTTCCTACAACATTGAATTTCAGAACACATTTAAATAGACATTTTGCATGTGTATTATTTCTGTACATATAAAACTGATATAAAACCAGTATTGTGAATGTCTGTGGTATCTGCTATTGTCTATTTGAAAACTGAATTGAATTCACCATTGAATGAGTTTATCTCACAGCTGTAAAGATAACTTTTGTTTCTTAAAAGAAAATTGTAAAAGTATGTACAAATAGATAATTCTTGGTTTTAAAGGAAAATTGTAAATGTATACACTATTATAGTATTAGAAAATATTGAAAGTGTTTTGCTGTGAATTTCAATGCAATATAACCAGTACCAGATCCTCCACTTTGATTTCTTAAATTTCTTCAAAATTTCCTCTCTCCATGTAAAAATACGGTTAGTCACAACACAAACCCATTACTAGATTGTGGAGGCCAGTCTGATTAGGGCATGGGACTCTGGGAGGGAGCTCCAGAAACATCAGACTATCAGCAAGAAAAATAAGTCTATTATTTACCAAGATATTGATGTTCTGTCTCTTCATTCAACTAATTCTAACACTGCACATGAGAGCTACAGTACTGAAAATACACTGTATCAGGAATGGCACACAAGATCTATGAACAATTTGTCCCTCCTGTCATTGCCAGAACACGCCTCACTGCAGATCAGAAATGAAGCAAAACAAAAGAATAATCTTAAAAAACTTCAAGCAGCAGATACTCCATTCAAACAACCCATAGATCAAGGGCTAAATTTTCAAAGTTCAAATTTGGCCAAAAAAAATTTGTGTAATTTGTGAAGTTCAAATAGTATGACACAGTATCTCTATGAAATAGTCCAATGCATACATACATTAGTGAGGCATTTCTGAGTGTATGCATCCAATGTCTCAGTTAAGGTATAGGTAACTGCAGTTTATCCTTTACTTGATACAGCTCAGCATGGAAATCATATAGGTATTTTGTTCAATGAAAATATAAAAAATCATTTCAAGAATTTAAAGTTATTTCAATTCTTACCGGTTTAAAGAGCAACTAAGAAATTATAACACTGGAATGTTTTCTAGGAACAGTATTTCTACAGTATTTGGGATACATGAAATAGACAGTCCTGCAATGATCTCTGGATCGTCAGTCATATAATTCCTTTCCTACATTCATCAAGCTCCATCTGAAAATCTAGGTGTCTCATGTCCACAGCCCACTGCCCTGGTTTTGGCTGAGATAGAATTAATTTTCTTCACAGTGGCTGGTACGGGGCTGTGTTTTGGATTTGTGCTGAACACGGGGTTGATAACAGAGAGATGTTTTTGTTGTTGCTGAGCAGGGCTTACGCAGAGCCAAGGCCTTTTCTGCTTTTCGTACTGCCACACTGGTGAGGGGGCTGGGGTGCATGGGAGGCTGGGAGGAGACACAGCCAGGACAGGTAACCCAAAGTGACCAAAGGGATATTCCAGACCCTATGGCATCATGCTCAGGATATATAGTGGGAGGGAAGGGGGAATGAGGGGACGTTTGGAGTGATGGTGTTTGTCTTCCCAAGTAACTGTTACACGTGATGGGGCTGTGCTCTCCTGGGGATGCGTGAACACCTGCCTGCCCACAAGAAGCAGCAAATTAAGTCCTTGTTTTCTTTTGCTTGCATGCACAGCTTTTTATTTCCCTATTAAACTGTCTTTATCTCAACCCAGGAGTTTTCTTGCTTTTACTCTTCTGATTCTCTCCCCAATGTCACTGGTGGGGGAGTAAGCCAGTGGCTGCATGAGGCTTGGCTGCTGGCTGAGGTTAAACCACACACAGTATTTTCACAAGCTCTCTCTCTTAAAAGTTGCAATATTTCTTTCTATTTTGGCCTAAATTTATTTATTCATGTTTATTCATCTGTGCTCATTTGAGTCAACTATGCCCTTGAGTTTAAGCAATTCTCGATTCCTTTTGTCCCCCTTCCTGATGTGATTAAAGCAGTTGCATCCTCTTCCAGCTTACTTTTTGCAAGACTAATAAAACCCTGCTGTAATCTTTAGCTCCTTGATCATCCAGGAAACTTTTCTTTGCAATTGTTTCAACCTGATCTCAGCTTTATTGCATATAAGTGAGCAGAATTTGATCAGTACTCCTGATGAGATCTCACTAAGGTGTTATAAAATGGCATTCACGTTTCCTTCTCTCTTAGAAACATTTCGCCTGATATATCCTAAGACTATTTACTTTTCACAGTCCTGCATCCAACCAGCTTCAGTTATCCTTTGGCCAACTAAGACTGTGTCCACATTGCTTAAAGCACCTTCTACAGGCAACAGCAGAGGTCACAGCTACAAATGATGCTAAATGACTCCTGCCCACACTGCTTGGGACATGCAGTCCTTTTCTAGTAAGTACCATCTGTGTCTAAATTGCACAGCACATGATCTGGGTCCCCTGTGACGTCTGCATGATACTCCTGTAGCCCTACGAATTAATACTGATTCTCTCGTAGCTTTCCAGTTCAGGCGCCCAAAATAAAATTGAAACTGAGTATGCAAGAGTAATGCCAGACGAAGGGCACACTTTGGATGTGGGTGATATATAAGAGGTACTGGGTTTGCTTAAGCAGGTTTGGATCAATATACATGGGAAGGAATTAATGGTGAGGTCCAAGATACATGCAGAGCAGCTGATCAGGAGAAGAACAAGAAACAAGCTGAGAATTTCCATCATTTCACCAGCATACTCATGTGTACTCACTTTTTTCTTGTTATTTCCAAAAGACTGTGACTCCTCTCTTGACAGAAAATGTTCCTATTGCTCTCTGTTGACGAGACTAATGAATAGCACTTTCAAGTTTTCTTTACAGTTAATTTAAAAAATTGCAATCTCCTCTTTGTTGAGGTTTCTCCCCCTCGTTCCTCTGGGGGGAGGGGGCTCTGGGATGGCAGCAGGGTCTGGTCACAGGGCTTCCCCCGCTCCGTGGTCATGTGCACCCAAGTTCTATGCTCCTATTGGTCCCAAAATGTTCCCCTGATCCGGAGAACCCTGGGTTCAGGAATGATTGTTCAGTCTGTGTGCTGGCTCCCAGCCATGCAACTGGTAATAAAGATCATCCTGAAACATCTACAAAAATGAGCCTTCCCTGATTCTTTCCACGGGCCAAGCTGTCCCCAGGAAAACTGTAGGAACCTGTCATCAACACCTTTTGATTATTTTCTTTAGCCATTTCATCTTTAAAATTTCCGCTGTTCCCCTACATTGAATACCAAATATCAATTTGTACTGATGCAATGATTGTTTACTGAAGAATAAGACTGCTTCTTACAAATACACCATTAAACAAAACAGAATCACTGAACAATAAAACTCCTCCATCACGCAATTATTACACAAGTCCATGGTATAATTTTTCCCTGTTTCAACTCGCTGTCTCAACCAACTCCTAGGCACCACTAAAGACTTACCACAAGCTAGCACAGAGTCTCAATCAGCATGTATGGAGGTAACCTTTTTGAAAACAAAAGGCAATTAATAATATGGACATGTGTTGCAATAGTTGAACCACCAGCTGTGATGGCCAAGGAGCCAAGGAACCCAGGTACAGGAAAAGCGCCTTGGTGGGCCACCTCCAAAGTCTAAAATCACCCCTAGAGTCAGGACGAGAAAAAGCCTCCCCCATCAGGCCTTGTGGTTCTATGCAGATTTGGTCTGCCTGGTTGGCCTGTTGGCCACATGCCCCTCTTACCCCTTAAAAGGTTGTAATCCAGTTCCCACTCCACCCCTTCCTTTTCCCCATTGGTTATAGTTATATTACCCCGCCCTCTCTCCACCTCTGTACCCTCAGACTATTGGTTACTGGTGCTCTGCCCACCAGAGCACTTTCTGTACCCCTATAACTTTGTCACCGCGCTGAGGTTGCTCTATTTCATCCGTGGAACCCTTTGTTGTGGTTTGGCAATAAACCCTTCAGAACTCTATATGAAGAGCCGCCTCCTGACTCTTTGCCTCTGGTGACGCATGAGCTATTCAGCTGGACCGTGAGAGTGTGCTTTTGTGCCTACATCAGCACGGGTGAGAAAGCCAGCCTGCTAGTGTGCCAAACAGCACCGCCGGAGCGATTCCTTGCTAGGGACGCTTTTGGGACCAGGTGGCAGCCTCTCCACTGACCACCTACACTGCGTTAGACATGGGTTATGCCATGCTGTTGTCTTCTTCACCAGAAAATAGTCCTGAGCCCTCTTAATTTTCTGGTGTAGGCTTGGCTCACAACATTATTAGCCTCACCTAAAAACACTCATCTGGTTTTACTGCAAACTCTCAAATACATTTAAATCTGAATTTGAATGCATTTCTTCAATGTGTGCAATAGTCTGCCGTTTTGTCAGATCTTTAGAAGTGAGACATTCAGGTAGAGTCTTCTAACCTTGTTTGAATATACTAAAATCTCATTGTAAGTATCCCAGCTCATTTTATCTCTGTGATGAACAGAACCAGTCTCTGCATTCAAACACCTCTAACCTTGGCACATTTTGCCCAGTTTTGCTAATAGCATGGAAAACCTTGTATTTTAGTATTATAGCACATTTTTCTTCTAACACTAAACCCATCAAATTCCTGGAAGATATTTTCTGTCCACAGAAAAGTGGGACTATAAAAAGAACATAAACCTACACAGGTGGTCAGAGATTGTGATCATTTAGAGTTTGTGCAGATTGCACAGAGTTTCAGAGGAAAAACCTTATCAGTACAGATACAGCAGCTCCAGCCATTATCTGGCAGAGACACTCACATCTGTATTGCTCCCTTGCATGCACCAGCGACTCCAGTGTGACCACACACACATACAGAGCTCAGCAAGATCAGGGACTGCCTGTTTCAGACTCCTCCATGACCCTGGCCGGCTTCTCTGGGTTCTCAGTAATTAATAAGTGATCACCATAATGTATTATGCATTCAAAAATCTTTTTTTTTAACGAATATTTCTTAATTCTCCCAAGTAACATACATGTTGAATTCTTATTAATTGCATTGTTCCAGGTGACTGTTTCATACTTAACTCGAGCTGTGTCTCTGTGCCCTTGCTTTCTCAGCTGCTCTCACCAGTGCTCAGAAAATGCCCGGGTTGATTTTGTTAGCATTTTTATATTACTGGGAGCAAAGAGGGAGGGGATAATGAAAAGGAAAAGAATCATTTATCAAGACAGAATTAAAAGCAAAACTTTAACGAAAATATATTTGGGTTACGATTTTAAATGGCATTTGCCTGAATTGTCTGGGAACCAATTTCCACCCGCTCTATCCTCCTGTGGCCGGAAGGCTTATACAATGCGTTTTACACTGTGATTTTCCCTATATTATAAAGGGTGAGTTATTTCAGATTCTACTGTGCTTTCAGAGTTTCAAAGCTGAGTCTTAACCTTTCAATCTGCTTATTAATACTCATGTCATGGCTCCTATTGAGAAAGAGGTTTAGTGTCACTGTCCTCAATCAGTGTCCTTTCATTCACTTTCATTAAAGAACCATGTTTTCCTGACAAAGGATAACAAATGGACGCTGTGGGTCCCTAATGTGCTTTTTGACTACAGAGCCTGTACCATTTCTCTGAAGCAATGGCAATTATTTGTCATTTTAATACGACTTGGCAAGGAGATCCAAAAACATATGACCATTATTCATCAATATGTATATCTTGTGCTTGCATTAATATTAGAATATCATTATTATTACCCTGACATTGTATGAGCTAGACAAAATTACATCATGTAAAAAATGCATTAAACTATGTTCAGCTGTATCCATGCAGCAAGGCAAAAGTAATTTAAAGACCTGTAGCAGCTCTGTGTTGAATGCAGCTCTGTGTTAAATGCAGCAATTCATTCTGATTAGCGGTAAAGTCCTTTTACCTGTGTATTAATGAAATATATTTCAGTACTGCTCCACTGTTAATTAAAAACAGCATAGTTCTGTGTTACTGTTGTTACCAAACACATCCAATGATCACATCAATTTTCTTTGTTCCTAAAATCTCATGGTATTCAATACTCCTGACTTTCTTGTAAATAGTAAAAAAAAAAAGTAAATTTCTGTTAATTTGGGCAATGGCATAGTCATGTTTTTCCCATTTCTTCTAGCTGATTTTTGTTGTTACTGTTTTTGTTCAAGCTATTGCACATCTTGAGCTCGTTTACAATACTTGAGTCCAGAACTAAGTTCATTATCATTGTTTCCTACAGAGGAATAAAAGAGTTGTACTTACGTCAGTGTCTGTTGGTTTTAGATCCAAAATCACTGACTAAAGCCAGAGGGATACTCCTATTGTTTCCTGGGTTTGTGAAACATGGAATTAAAAGTGGATGAAGAAAACATCCTAATAATATTTAATGTTTTTCTTTTCATTCCCCTCCACCTGGTAAATAACACTGCTCTATGAAAGAAAGAGAGGTAGAATAATCTGGAAATAAAAGCTCTATATAAAATGCAGGGACCGCAGGTTCTATCCAAGCAGGCTATTCAGGTTATTTCTCTCAACAAAGTATGACTTGAGGGAGAAAGACTCCACCATGAAATAACATTTGAGTAGCTATGTTTTCCCAGATGACATACTTATTTTGGTATGACACTAACAAAGATTAAAAAGATACCGTCCTTTGGACTTTGCAATGCAGGGAGTTCAGGCATTTAAGGACACTTTCCTGGTGAATTGTTGGAAAATACAATTCATAACTAAATAGCAATGGAAAAAATTATTAGAGATGATGGCAGAGGCAAGTGGCTTCAAAATGCTCAAAATTTTAAAAAAATAGATTGTATTACAAAGTCTGGAACAAGCATGATATAGTAATTAATTTATTAGCTGGGTAATTGTATAAACTTGATTTTTCACCTACTTCCCTCTCAGTTGAAGGAAGATACAAGGAACATGATGCTCTACTTACAAACTTACATGTGTGAGACCTTTTCACGTCACTTAACCCCAAGTGTCTCAGTCCCTCCGTTTAGTAGGCCTGGACTAATATCCACTATGATCTCCTAAGGGCATAGGACTCTTCCCTTTGTTTATTCTCCTTACCTTTCACTTAAAAATAAAAGCTGCATTAGTCTACTTCTTTTACATAATTTGTCCATTATTTCCTATTTTCTCCAACCGTAGCACTCTATTTTTTATCAGATATTTCAGTTAAAATTTAAACCCATCACACCAACCATGAACCTCACTGGCACTATGTACTTAGATTATTTTCCATTATAGGAAGGGCTACTCTTTGGTCACTTGAGTGTTTCCTTAGTAGGCAGAAAAAGTGAGTTGTAATACGCCATTGAACTCCATGGAAAGAGTTCATAATGGGAACATAATGGGAAGCAATAGTTGAATCAACATAGGACAAGTCTGTATGACAGCCAAACAAAGGCACATCAATTATGCAGGTGGAGGGATTTTTGCAGAACACCATTTTGTGCAATTCAAAGAGATGAAGAGAAAGAATCAATAAATCAACAATATGCACCAAACAGCACTGGGATTATAGCCCTAAAAAAGACCAGCAAGAGCTATGCCAAGTGCTATCTGAAAGAGGCTTGTAATTCCTGTCATTTTGAGCACTCTTTGGAAATAAAAAGGATGATACCAAGATATCTAACTCCCTCAACAACTTTTCCTAGAAGAAATATCTCATTGATCAATTGCTCAGTTCAGCAAAAAAGATATAGAAGTGTTGTTTCCACTACTTTCACGTCATCTTCACTTACGTGCCAAATAAGCAGTCCAGGCAGAAGGAGATAAGTGGGTCTGGTCAGAGCAAAACAAAAGCAGCACCAGAATGGAGCGCAAAAGGGGGAGTGAAGATGTCAGCAGCATAAAAATCACGTAACGCAGTGAAGAACATGCAAAGAGACATCTGGACTGCTCTTAAATATAGATATCTGTAAAGATGATTGCAAAGTGATTCCAGAAGTATGTCAAACTTCATGGTCATTTTCCATTCTTCATTAAGCATAAGAAATTTTTAGATATGTCAAGTTGGAAATATATTTCATCAGAAGTCAAATCCACAAAGGGATTCAGCAGTTCTAAAACTGCTGGGGATTTGACAAATACTGAAAGAGACTGGAGACAGGAAGATGGTAGTGAGCTACCCTGTTCCCATCTCAGAACTTGGGCATACCAAGTCCTGCTCTGTAAAACATAAGAATCAAGTGAACAAGTAGTGTTTAATATCTTTGTCAATGACATAGACAGTGGGATCAAGTGCATCCTCAACAAATTTGCAGGTGACATCAAGCTGTGTGGTGCAGTTGACAAACCTGAAGGACAGGATGCCATCCAGAAGGACCTGGAAAAGCTCAGGAAGTGGATCTGTGTGAACCTCATGAAGTTCAACACAACAAAGCACCTGGGCTGGGACAACCCCCAGTCTCAATACAGGCTGGGAGATGAAAGAATTGAGAGCAGTCTTGACAAGAGGGATTTGGGGGTGCTGGTGGATGAGAGGCTGCACAAAACCTGGCAATGTGCTCTTGCAGTCCAGAAAGCCAATTGTATCCTGGGTTGTGTCAGCAGCACCACAGCCGGAAGGTTAAGGGAAGTGATTCAGCCCTCTACTCCACACTGGTGAGACCCCACTTAGAGTGCTGCATTCAGCTCTGGGGTGCTCAGCGCAGGAAAGACATGGATCTGTTGAATTGGGTCCAGAGTAGGGCCACAAAGACGATCAGAGGGCTGGAGCAGGTCTGCTATGAAGACAGACTAAGAAGGCTGGGATTATTCATCCTGGAGAAAAGAAGACTCCAGGGAGACCTTAGAGCAGTCTTCCAGTTAACTAAAGGGGGCCTATAAAAAAGATGAGGACAAACATTTTAGGAAGGCCTTGCACAATTGGACATGAGGTAATGGGTTTAAACTAAAAGAAGGTAGATGCAGACTACATATGAAGAATAAACTTTTGACAATGAAGGTGGAGAAATGCTGGAACATGTTCACCAGAGAGGTGGTAGACGCCCTGTCCCCAGAAACATCCAAGGTCAGGTTGGACAGAGCTCTGAGAAAAATGATTTAGTTGAAGATGTCCCTGCACATTGAAGGGGAGGTGATCTAGATACCTTTTAACAATCACTTCCAACCCAAACTATTCTATGTACAACAAAATAATGAAGCAATTGCAGAGCATGATCAAAGAGGAAGAATCCAAAGCTTAGCTACATAGGATGGCTCTCTGAGAAACAATGAGATCTGGAGAAAGTGACCTCTGGTTAGATGTTTAATATCTGCTCAGAGTGCAGTCACTAGAATGTGTTTTTAATACCACTTTGCAATTGACCTTCTGCTTCCTACCTTTTGATGCAAGATCAGTGAGCATGTGGGATGGCCAAAGTAGTTGCATCGATGCTCAGTTATTGCCTGGAGTGCTTAACAAGCATGCCTTTTCAGTGTTTTCTCAAGTGTATATATTATGGTAAGAGCAGCAATATTTCTTCAGTCTTCTGAGAGCATTACTGGGAACAAAGAAAAATGGAAAACACAGCACAATTAAGATCATCACCCTTAAAGAAGAATAGCTATACTGAAAAGCACTGAAAGAATTCACAGTGATTAAATATCTTTAATATCTACTTGTATTTGGCACTTTAGTTGTGGATCTTTAAGATTTGTTGTTTATCATTCCAGTTTTTAGTAAACAAAATAGAGCTGAAATGAGCTGCAAGAAACCACTTCGTGCAGAATGGTTCATTGAAGACCACAACTGCATTTGATATAGCAAATTACCTGCTGGTGCTATAGAGATAGATGATATCCTAAAACTAACCTAAAAAATATTAAAACTGCATCCTTTATTAGTTTCCTGACCTGGCTTACCAGTGGAAACCCACTACTGGACCCACTGGCACAGCAGTGGGGGAGGCACACAACAGGGCAAATGGCTTAATATGAACAGTGGTGACAGAGAAGCTGAGATTGCCACTGAAAGAAATGCACATTAGATATGGCACAGTAAAATAAATCTCATGTAAGCTTTATGTCTTTTTAAGACTACACATTTGTGTAACTGCTCTGAACACAGCACCATCTTTTCCTTATACTTCATTGGAGACGACCCACAGGAATACATTGTGCGTGTGCTTTGTAGCCACCAGTTGTGGTCTAAGAAATCAAATCTTGCATGAAGTTACAAAGAATGGCCACAAATATCTGAAGGATGTAAAGAACAGTTTTCCAGGATGATCTAGAACAAAGATGTTTAAAGTCTGGAAAAATATGGTATCAGTACAAGAAATCCCTTAATGATCTTAAGGGTTTGAAAGAGACACAGAAAGGCAGTAATGGCTTTGATATCATGGAGGTCCTTTAGAATGAGTCCAGAGCACTGGAGAATAACAATGATGAAACAAGACCTCTAATTTCTATCATTTGGGAATTCTCTTTCATCACTTGATCAACTTCTATATTGTCTATAGAAAAAACAGAGATGTAAAAAGAAAAAAATTCAGAAGGCACAATGGCTTATGCTAAAATACAGATATCATTCAATAAATTTAAGTATTTTAGCTTTGTGCAACAATTTTCTCACTTTACTGGTTTTGGATCTATCACATTTGCTGTCTTTTGCCATATTTTACATGTTGTAGCAATTTTCTGGTAAACTCTCTGGGACAAGGCTTGTCTCATCTATTTATTAATAAAATGCATGGAATAAGGAAACTTTTGTCCCTTTTTTAGGTTTCCAAGCAGTGGCACTGAAAAAAAAAAGGGGCAGAAAGAAAAAAAAAGGGTATTATCTTGCACATCTTAAAGCTGCAGATGATATGCATTATACATTTGTTGCTGCTCTTTTCTTTCTGCAAAGGCAAATATTTATCTTGAGAGGTCAACCAGCAGGTATCCGACACACTAAAGTGCTGCACCAAGAACTTCTTCAAACTCCCCTCTTCCAGGTTATTTACTGTCCTTGACCTTGACTGTCCTTTGAGAAGGAGAGAAAAATTGGTCTTAGCTTTGATATGCAGTAGCAAAAGCAAGTCAAACTCACTTTCACTTCCATTTCCAGCATCTATGTTGCCTTCTGATGAGGAAGCTGCACACTGAGAGCCTAAGCCAAACCAAAGACGTATCTCACAGGATCACTGGCTATACTGACACAGTAAGGTAACTCCATGTCAACTTCAACATTTTTTTAGCTAATCTGGCATCCTGCAGAATTTACTCTCAGCATCCCAGCAGTATTTTGATCTGGATAGCTTGGCATTTTATGGTAAACTTTTGATAGAAGAGAACAGTCAAATTCCTTTAGCCTAAAGGGAAATTTTCCAATAGGAGAGAGGGGGTTTATCCTATTCTAGCTTCTTTCTAAATTGAAGCACTCTGTATAGCACTGCTTTTAATTCCACAGGGACATACTTATGAACAGACAAAAAAATTTTCTCCTAATAGATATGATTTTTTTTAGTGAATCAGTTCTACAAAGGTGAAGATGGTACAGTAACAACACATTGGCTTGCATGATATAACTGGCTTGAATGCATTTCACATTTATGAGATCAAGATATTTAATCTATAAAAATCAGGATAGTACTCCTAAAAATGAAACATTACAGTTGCATGATGTTATCAAGAAAAAAGCTTTCAATAAAACATATATATATATATCTAACTGACCAATACCTAACAGTATTCTCATAAACATTTTGCAGTCAAGCAAGCTAAAGCTACTTTAAAAAGAAACTGTCAATAATTTCTAAAATAAGGTGTCCTTTTGATCCTTGTGAGTATACTTTATGTGTCCTTGAAAAAAATATATCCAATGTACCTTTCAAAATGATTTATTATGTGTTATTGTTACAGTGTTCAATATTGTTCAATACCGAACTACTGTACTGATTACCACTCTCCTAGTCTGCTTTAGTTCTATCATGTGCTTTTATTTACCACCTGAGGCAAGAACATTTTAATTGGTTTAGGGAAGCTTGAACTCTCTTTTATCAATGACACATTTCATCAAAATAGAATGAAGCCAGGAGCTGTTCGTATTCTCCCAGTGTTGCAAAACAATGGGTTTGTTTGAGGGCTTAAGTTTGGAAATGGATCGCTGCAGTGTAATTACTTAATCACTTGAATAGCAACAGCAGAACATCTTGATTTTTTCTTCCATTTTTTTTAATAGTAAGAAAATTTATAAACAAATTGGCTAACTTTCCATATTTTAACTTTATTCTAGACAAATACATTTGGCAAACTAACCCTAAATCTGTACTCTATATCTACCAAAGATGCAGAATATAGCTTTATGTGGTTTATACTACAGTGAGTGACAGAAATAAATTATGTACACTTAGATTTAAAAAGATTCTGTTAAAATAATCCTTACGCAAAATAGAGAGGGGATTTAGTCATGTTTGAGGGACATTTAATTATTTGCAGTGATTAGAAAAAAAAAGATCTAATTTTTCCAGGTCAAAACTGTCCCTTTAAGAAAGCATGACTTACTTAAGGGGGATACCATATGACTTGCAAACAAAAAAAGTAAGATGTCTTTCTATTTTATTAAAAGTGCTTAGCTGACAAAGACAGGAGCCCATTGTAAGCACTGTATTTTTTAAAAGTTGTTAAAAAAAAAGTATATGTATCAATAAAATATATTAGTTAAAATTAATTACAAAGCAAGGAATAAATTTATTAGTCTGTTTCTATCAATATTTTCAATTGTAATCATAACTATTTTACTTTGAAATATAACAAGAATTATACAAGATAAATATTTTTTCATGAACAAGAGTTAAAGAACCCTCTTCTTCTAACAGATTACATATTCCATCACAGAGGTTGCTGCCACAGCTCCTGCTTTTATCCCAGCTTTCTCTCTGGGAAAAAGGTGCAATAGCTGGCTGGTCTCACACACATGGTGTTTCAGCACATGTACTAGCTCCACATGTACTTGTGCATGTAAGTTTTTTTGTCTTTTCCTCAGTGACACAGATATTAGCTATCAAAATACCAATTTTCACAAAACTTCTCAAAATGCATTACTTTTAAGATGGCAGATCCACCCTGTCTATATTGTTTGAAATTAGTTTTAGGATTCAAAGGTTTTGAGGGATAGCTGGAAGGAAAGATGTACAGACAGGCCAAAAGAATAATTACATATGCTTTGTTCTTTAGGAATTCAAGTTTTTAAAAAGCAATATCAATACACAATGACAACAATCTTTACCTTTTGGCTTTCCACAGCAGTACTTTATCGCACATCAGAGACCCTTCAGTGTCACTGGAAAAGAATTCTGCCTCCCCCGACATTTGTGGTGCTTGATTTCTGCCTGTTTGCTGCAGAGGGAACAAGTCCGCAAACTTCAGACACTGCAGAGGATGTGCCGGGCCTCCAGGGCACTTGTTAAGATGTCCAATGGCCCTGCTTCACAGATTCTGTACAGGCTGGGATGAGGAATGCCTTATCAACCCTAAATCACATGAGACAGGTTGAGGAAAAAAAAAAGGAGAAAAAAAAGCACAATCTCCAGAACAAATAATACATTTTAAAACATGTACAGAATACGTTGACATAACTATTTGTATTGGGTTTGCGTGACAAGGTTTTGGTAGTGGGGGGGGCTACAGAGGTGGCTGCTGTGAGAACCTGCCAGAAGCTTCCCCACATGTGACAAAGCCAATGCCAGTCAAATACAAGACAGACCCACTGCTGGCAATCGAGCCCATTAGTGACAGAGGTAACACCTCTGTGATACCAGACTTAAAAGGGGGAAAAAACTGCTGCGAAACAACAGCAGCCAGAAGAGACAAGTGAAAATATGTGAGAAAAACAACTCTGCAGACACCAAGGTCAGTGAGTGGCAGAAGGAAGCGCTCCAGCTGCTGGAGAAGATTCCCCTGCAGCCTGTGGTGCAGACCATGGTGAGGCAGCTGTACCCCTGCAGTCTGTGCTCGACCCTTTGGCAGAGCAGAGATCCACCTGCAGCCCATGCTGGACCTCACAGCAGAGCAGATGGATGCCCACATGGTCTGTCACCCTGTGGGAAGACCACACTGGAGCAGGCTCCTGACAGGAGGAGGCAGGAGCCCATGCTGGAGCAGTCTTGCTGGCAGGACTTGAGGCCCCATGGGTGACCAGTGCTGGAGCAGCCTGTTCCTGAAGGACTGCATCTTGTGGAAGGGACCCACACTGGAGCAGTTCTTCTGGGAACAACTTGCATTTTAATATAGATTCTTCCATTTCACAGTTACATAGCTGCTTCTCTCATACCTCATAAGGAACTTGGAAAAACGAGATTTAATGAGTATTGTATTTTACAGTGGACTTTATACTCTTTATCCATTTTTGCATTAGAAACATACATGATATAAATATCTAAGGAAGCTAATGTTGTGTAGCTTATTGTTTTCTCCAGCTTGAAAACAGATATTGGCATTTATTAACCACTTTATGGTGATTACATTTTTTGGGTCATTGATCTTTAAGCTTTTCCTTTTAGGCCTACCATAACAATATGGCTTAGAGAAGTTTTTAAATATGCTAGTTGGAGCTGAATATATCAATTATTTTGGTAAAGCTTCTCAGCTTTAGAAGCGAAATGAAACAGTTCTCTATCCCATTTTTCAACTGTTCCTGATTGTGAAGAAGCATTTGTATTCAAAAACTCTATAGGTGAAGACAGCATTCAATACTGGAAACCCACTCTGAGATAGAGAGAATGGGATTTATATTTCAAAAGACCAAATAGACTTTCTATTACCTTCAGTGTTCCAGGTGAGCGGCTGGAAGGCCATCTGGCAAATCGCTGCCAGACTCTTACGCCGACACAAGGTTGAAGGTCTGGCACCAGCAATTGTGCCAAGTTTCATACTAAAAGAAATTTGGACGGGTATTGAAGATGACTTTTGTAAAGCACTTGGCAATCAACATCAAAATATTTCCAACACCATCCTAACCAAGATTTTTATATCATTTATTCTGAAAAAGGAAAGAGACTATCTTTTATCTAGGGAACTACTAGTATTTGTGTGATTGCTACAAAAGGTGAATATATAGGACCTAATTTTAAATAGCTACTCCCGTGAAAGCTGTTTTGCTTTGGTTCTGGAATGATGCCCTATAACACAGCTTTGTTGACAAGTCATAGGTAAGCACAGAAAAATGGCAACCTTTCAAAACCATTCACTGAAAATCCATCCAAATTTGGGCCTCTTTAGACTTAAGATTCTGACCACATAAGTTGGCAGAACTTTATTTCTTTACCATGTACAGTTATATATAAGGGGATACTATGAATTATATATAAGAGGATGATATATTTTTCATGCTTACAAAAACCTTACTGTCAAAAGTGTTAGTAAGGTGTTTATTGAAAATACTTTTAAAATTTATTTTCAGTTTTACTTTAAAAATGCTTCAAAAGCATACTGCAGGAGACACTTGGCCTAATTTCCAGCAAGTCAATAAAAATTTTTTGCACTGAATCCTAATTCCGTTCAGTAATCTAAAATATTAATTTTGACATATCAAAACTTAGAGTCAAGAAGTGAAATCCAATACTGCAGACCATGCCTATTAAGAAGCTCAAAGAGAGCAAAAGACCCAGCTACAGCAGGATCTGTAGGCAAACAGCAAGGTTGCTATAACATTTGGTAACATGGGAAACATTTGGTACATTATTATTTCACAACCCTTACATACATAAACCCAGTTCAAAGGAGTGCACTGTAAAATTATGCTCTATGGTTTCCTGTGTGGAAACTAAACTAGGTCCTATGATTTGCAATGTGCTTTCCATGTTATTTATCACACTGAATTAGTTTAGATATATACCCTATATATTTAAGATTAATTTCTGGATTGTTTTGAGTTAGCACATTATTCCTTAAATTCTATTCCCTTTCTTTCCTTTTGTTTATGGGCTGTAATAGATTCTTATTTTTTCTCTTTCTTCATTTTACAAGGTAAAAACTGTTCTTAATGCCTCATTTTATGGATATAAAAATCGAAGTTGATGGAGTACAATGTTGTGATTTATACAGCTTCACCCAGAACTGCCCATGTATTTAATTCCATAGTGAGATTACAATGTCTTTATAACTACCATTTATTTCTGAATAAAATTATTTGATACCCCAAATACGTTACTTTGGTTACAAGACAGAAAACCAAGAAAAGCTAGAAACAGATCCATTATCAATGTACAACAGTCAAGCTATCTGAAGTCAGACTTTAGATCTGAGCATATGTTGCACACTGGTTTTGTCTTGGTGCTTTTCCTCTCTGGAGTATTAGCCTGAGAGAACAAAGATGATCCCATAACTAATTACTACCTTGCGTATAAACATTTCTCTCTTAAGCTCTCAAATACTGGACTGTCAGTGGGGGAAGTCTCAAAGCCTGTTAATTTTTTAGCTAGTAATGTAGTGGGAAAGCACCAAGATACTTCAGTTCAAGTAGGAAACTGCTAAACTGTTAATCAAAGCACTTGGTATACAACTTATACTATCTCTGTATGTTGCTACAATAAAACAACTTCACCTCTCCATCAAAGATGAGACTTCAAATTTCTTGTAACCTTCTCTCAGCAGCAGGAATGCACATCATCATCCTCATCATCATCATCACCATCACCATCATCATCATCACAATTAGCCTGGGAATCAGAAATTACAGGGGGAAAAAAAACCAGAACAGAAAATGCAAAAAGTTTAGGTTTCAGCTGGATCACCACTGGTCTAAGCAAATAATTACATGATGTGATTATCTGCAATGTGAAAGTGAATGCCATTACTAGGAAGTTCTTGTGAGACAAGTTTTTGAATGAATTATCAAGACAACATAGAGAAAGTGAAATACAAGTAATACTGTTCATGCATTTCTAAGACTCAAGTAACATACTATACAAATGAAAATTCACAACTGATTTCTTCTTCTTTCATTTTAGTTGTTTCATTTTTATATTGTTCCCTGAAAAACAAAACTCCATTGACCTGTACCTGTTACTTCAAAAATATGAATGAAGAGAGAGAAATCTCTCTTACTGGCATCAGTCCATATGCATTCAATGACTACCATGTAATGAATCCCTTAGACAGCATCAGGGCAGTTGGAAAGAACCACTGGAAAACACACCAACACCCTACTCAGTGTAAGTCCATTCAGACCCAAATGCTGAAGGCAGTGGCTAGTCAAGAGTCAAGTATCTCCCTGGGTGGAGATTCCAAGTTAGACAGGCAATCTGTTACAGCATTTGACCACTCAGGGCAAAGGTTTTCCCCTTGCACTGGGATGGGTTTCCAAGGTTCCAGTGTTCTAACTTCTGGTCATAGGCTCTTGTTCTCCCACTGTGCTGCTCTGAGAAGAGTCTAGCTCTGTCTCCTCAACACTCTCCTGCGAGGGAGGGATATAGAGCAACAGCCTTCTCTTCTTAGGACAGAACAAACACATCTCTCCATGTACATCATGCACTACAGCCCCCTAAACATCAAAATGGCTCTCTGATGAATTTGCTCCACAATGTCAATGTTTTTCCTGCACTGGGGAGCCTAAACCTGGACACAGCACTAGAGATGTGGTCCCACAAGTGCCAGATAGAGGGAAAGAACCCCAATTTCTCTTCAGCTGCTGACTAACCTCCTCCTAGCACAGCCCATGATGCAGCCACCCTTCTTTGCCAGAAGTGCAGCTCACTGGTGACTGAGTGCAACTCAGTGCCCCCAGGGGCCTCAGGTCCTTTTCTACAAAGCTGCTTCCCAGCCAGCCGGTGCTGCCCTGTGCTGTTGCATGGGTTTATCCCATCCTGGGTGTAGGACTTTGTATTCCCCCTTGGCGATTTTCCTGAGGTCCTTGACAGCCCACTTCTGGAGCCTGACAAAATTCCTTTAAACAGCAGCCCTGCCCTCCAATGTACTGAACACCCTTCCCAATTCATGTATCTGCAAACAAGCAAAGGATGCACTTGATCCAGTCATCCAGGCTGTTACTGAGAACAAGCATGGTTGGCATCAATTCCTAAGGCAAGCAACTCCTATCTGGCTGCCAGGTGAGCTTTGTACCAGGGATCACTACCTTAGAGCTCAGTGGCTGAGATAAGTTTCCACCCATCATACTGTCTATTTATCCAGTTCATCAGTTTGGCTGTAGGAGCACTATGTAGACTGTTAAAAGCCTTGCAACAAAACATCCATTGCTCTTAATGGCTTAGCTGGTCATCTCATCACAGAACAAAAGGCAGATGACCCTCTCGACAACATGGCACAAAGGATATATAGATAAAGAAAGATTATCACAGTTGAGAAGTGTCATAGGAAGCAGTTCCACGGCAACTGTTTCCAACTGGTGCAAACTAAAAAATAAAAATCCAGAAATCTGGGAAGCCAGAACCAGTTAGTTACCTGCTGGCCTTGCATTTTCTTCTGAACTTTTGTTGGGAAACTTCTCCTTCCCCAAGGCTTCTGCTCATTGCCAACATGATGCCCTCTGAAATTCCAAAAAAGGAGTCAGGATTTTCATTTTCTCTGTAGCAATCGTACAATTGTAGCAATTTCTCACACAAATGCAACAACACTGGAAGCTCAGAAGTGCAAGATTTAGAGTATATGTCCTTATCACTCATTGCCTGAAATGAACAGATTTCTTCACTAAAATACACAATGCTTGCTAAAAATTTTGCCATGCTAAGCCACGCATTGGTTTTTCTTTTCAATGTCATGTGAAAAATGTTCCAAGCAAAAAAACGTTTCTCTGTCGTCATATGAATCATCACAGCACTTGCATTCACATCTCCTGATGAGCTCCTGAGTTTTGCTTTCAGTTGCACTGCTACAGAATGAATCTATCATAAAAAGAGGAGCGGAAGCTGCACTAGGATTTTCCTGTACAGAGGTGATGCTGCTGAAAATATACTAATGCTGAGTGCTTACGAAGATTTTTAAAGCAAAAAAAATACTGAGGCAATAGCAGAGGCGCATGGATTTTGAAACCCATCCATATGCACTTCATGTAATGCTAAATTTTGTAAAACACTGTGCAAGGATGTACCATATGTCAGATTGCAGAACAGGCTCTGACACTACCAGTTTCATACAATTTAATAACAAGCATTTAAACTTCAACCATTTCTAGTGACTCAAGTGACAATATGCTTGAATATCAGACTGTCTCCTCTGTTTTCCACAGCCAGCCATCTTGAGAGTTGCCATAATACTTTAAATTTATCTGCTGATTATTTTTTCTTAAAGCAATGTTAGCAGCAGCAGTCCCACTGTTGTGCTGAATGAGCAGTTTTCCTTTTAGCCTTAATTTTCAGGTGTTCATATATTTTTTCTAAGAATGTGTAATATCTAAAGCTAATTAGTATATTTCAAAGAGGAAGGAGGGAAGCAAGAAGAGAAGAAAAAATGCCTTTTCATAGCCTCAGTTTCTGGAATTGTTAGTTTCACAAAACCCAAAGAAAACTGAATTTGTACAGAAAAAGGAAACTTGTTTATTTCCATCTAATGGCAAAATTTTAAAAAACTAAAACCTTTCTAATACTTGCAGTTATGGTCTGTAAGGACTGTGAATTATCCCAAGGATTTTATTTCAGGAATAGATAGTTTTAAGTAACAAAGAAATGTGGTGTTGAGGAAATGCTCCTATTCATCTACACAGTTTTTTAACTGAAAGAGGAATGTGGTATTGAGGATATGCTCCTAATTAATCTAGACATTTCTAGATCACAATCATCTCTTAAAGCTTTGATGTCTATCAGTTGCTACTCAGAATGACGGGAGAGAGGTTATTAGATTTTACTAATGTTTATTCTTCTGTTTTTTTTAAAAAATAAGAGAATGGGAAGAAAACAAAAATATCAGCATAATTTTGTTTGGGGAGAAATTTAAAAGGAAAAAAAAACCCCAAAGTCTAACACATTTATATGTTCAAGAACATAAGTTGTCTGTAAAAATGCCAACAGTATGTAAAACGGAGACAAGTCGTGGTTTTTGTGGAAAACTGTAAATTTGAATCCTTCACTTTGTATATTCCAAAGCAGGTGTTCAGCTGCTATAAGTCAGCAAAACTCCCTGACCCTTAATTTCTTAACCACAGGAATGGGCTGAGGATTTTTTTCACCGAATTTTGTTAAGCTAAGTAGCAGTATTCCAGCTATTCTAAGAACTACAACACCCTCTATTGGGCAAAGAATTTTCATTCAAACAGGGAAAACCAGTTACTTTCAATGATCCAAATGCAACCACTAGTTGCATTTTTCCAAAGGTCGAGCTTGAGTGTATGATGCATATACACAGTCTATACAAATAAGCTATGTATAACAATAATGATGTATAAAATCTTATGATTTATTTTCATGTGATGACATCATTTTATACAAAGTAGGAATTCATCATTTCATGAAAGAAAAGACCATCTCAACTCAATTATGAGGTTACTCCTGAACCCCTTTTCCTGAATTTTCTCATTTCGTGGGTGCTATTCTCAGTACTGCCCTGCATCTCCTCTGAACAAACCAGTCTTCCCAAAATGGGTGCTCCTTTTGAATTTGATCCTTGCATTCTTCCTTATGTATTCTTAAAATGTCACAAGTATGTGATACTTGTGAAGGTTGCTCTATAGACACAAATGTGTCACAGCCCTGAAGAACTCAGATTCTTGCACAGAGACTATCAATAGGAAAGTAGATGTGATTTTCAGCTGTCTCTGTGAAAAGAGATGAAATAATGAATTTTCATCACAGATCAGAAGGACACAACGTCATACAGGAAGAAAAGATCGTTGCAAGAATAAAAAAAGCAGCAACATTTTGATTAATACTTAAGGGACAAAACAACGGCTTAGGATGGAAAAATTAAGAAAAAGGCAAGCATTATTAAACAGAAGTATTGTAGATGAAGGAGAGATGAGAAACAGTGTGTCAGGCTTTTAAAAAAGAGGAGTTTGAAACAGAAAACCTGTAAAAGTAAGGAAAATAATTTAGTGAGCAAGACACTTAAATGGGCAAATGGTTTTGATTGCCACACTTAGAGAAGGAGGTGCCTGCCCATTTCGGATCGTCTTTGTTTTCTCCTATCAGCAATCTGAACACCTCTTCATTCTGCATTCTTCCAACACACCACCTGCTTGGAAACAAAACTTCCCCAGTAAAACCATTTTTTCCTCAATCTTTCCAAGACAAAAAGTAAAGCTAGTC
>WEIT01009714.1:98756-108974 GCA_013389985.1 Dryoscopus gambensis | reverse complement strand
GCCGCCCTCTCGCGGGCTGTTCCCGGCCTTGCCTTGGCTCGGCTCCTCTCCCAGCATCAGGAATGTTGTTGCTAGGATATCGCTCGCTGAGCAGGCGCCTTTTTAAATCAAAGATATCTTAATTTTTCCTGATCAGAGCGAGCCTGATTATAGTTAAACTGTCGGCTAAACTACTATTGGATTAATTTCACTGGAGCACTCTCTAATAGCAAAGTAACTTTATTGAGCTTTTCAAAACTTAAGTCTGAAGGGCTATCCTGCTCTGTTTACTGATGAGAAAGAGACATTAATTGAATTTAAATGGTGCTTTCGCTGATCGAAGCTAATTCTTTTCTTAAGGACAAATGTCCATGTTTCTTTGAGACTGGTTTCCCTCGTGTGAGAAAAGCTTGTCTTTCAGCTCTTGGAGAATATAGGAAGAGTTCATCTCCCACTAAAGATGAGCTGTGAATGCAAAAGACATCCTTGTATTATTTACTGTGTCTGAACAAGTTGCACAATAGTAGATCCAGGCTCCTGGATCCAAAAGGTTTCTTCCCTGGATGAATTCAGATCCATAATGATGTTTAATATTTGCTCATGATAGAATAACCTTAGGAGATTCTCCCATTTATTTGGAGCACAAAAGGATGTTTCTTGCATAAGAAAAATATTTAAGTTCTTCAGTTATGTAATACTTGTGTATACATTCTGTTTAAGTTATTCCACAAGACCAAGTATTTCAAAATATTCTCTAAAGTATCCACAGTTCTGTGATCACCATGTGGAGTTAATGCAGGAAAGAGAAGGGAAACTGGTAGCAGCTGGGATTTGTGGGTTGGAAAAGGCTTAATTTGCTGTTCTAATTACGCTCTTTACATTCTTTTGCACCAGAACTAGAATTACCTTGACAGTAATGCCAGTAAAACAACATTTATTCTTTCTTGCAATTAGGCACCTTACTGGGAGGAAATAGAGTAGAGGCCTGATGAGAATCTCCATGGAGCAGTCTTCTCATCAGTGCCATGGATTGTAGTTTGAAACTAGGAAGTTTTTCAGTTATGTTGTAATTACTGAGTTTATTTGTACTTAGGCTTTTGTTAACACTTTTTAATTTTAACTTTAATTTCTGCTGTGGTCAAAATATATATTTATGCAGTCCTGTCTTGCTTTGCTTTCAGCTCCACCACTTCTGATGAGTTTGATGCAGTTATTGGCTATCTGGAGGATATCATACTGGGTAAGGTCTGCAAGCAGGTACAGACAACAACAGGGCTGCTAAACATGTTGCCAGCTGCTCTTCTGCTAATTACCCAACAGAGCTAAAATAGCTCCTGCCTGCTTCATGGAAGCTTTCCTTCCTTTCTTCCCATGAATCCCTAACCTGGTAGTGTAGGAAAAATATACATAAAAGTCTTCTGGGTGCTTATGACTCTTGAAAATTATTCCCCACATCACTGCAGTGCACTGCTTCTTAGAGAAACAGTAAAGATGCTTGTGCATCTCACAGAGAAATCGAAGCTTTCTGTGGTTTTTATGGAAAACACTGTGAAAGATACCTTCCCTTACCCAGCTCTGCCCAAATTTGTCCTAATGTGTCTGTCAGGATCTTCTAAGAAGCCACCCTGGTTTGTCTGGACAGTTTTTTGCAGTGCCCAGCTGCTGCTGCAGGGAGCCTTTTGCAGTCTGATATAAAGTGCCTGAGCTGCAGACTGGGAGTTGGTTCTATTCCAGCACTGAAAGCTGCAAGAATGGGGAACCTTATTTCTTTGTATCCAGCCTTAAAGCACCAAGATGGTCATAGAATCACAGAATGGTTTGGGTTGGGATGGACCTTAAAGATCACTCAACCCCCCTGCCGTGGGCAGGGACACCTTCCACTAGACCAGGTTGCTCACAATCCCATCCAGCCGGGCTTTGGGCAGTAAAAGCTGCTCAGTTCTCCGGGATGTGGTTTTAACTGAGAAGTCAGTGTGTGCAGGGAAGTCGTTTACAAGGTGCCAAGGCAGAATTCATGCTGATCAGCCATCAGCTGCTTTATAGGAATAGCACATCATTTCTTGGTCATACCCTTCCCAGAGATGCAGATTCTGCGGTCTCAGTTGCCTGGTGATGCAGCTGAATCTGCAGAAATGCTAACTAAATTAATTTAGAATATGTCAGGGTTTGGAAAGCTGAGACTGGTGTCCTTTACCAGTCTAGTAAGGTTACCTTTACCTTACCTTTACCTTACCTTTACCTTTACCTTTACCTTTACCTTTACTGGTGTTTATAAGTAAACTTTCTATTTAGACTTGTTCTGTGGAATTACATGGTGAGCTACCATCTTTGTTTTTACTCTTCTTTTCTTCCACAACTGCAAAAAAAATTCTTTGGAAATTGAAAGTTAATCTGTGAGTTTCACTAATAATTTTAGACTAAAAGAAAAAAACTTATTTTGTGTTCTTGTAGGAAGAGGTATTCACAATGAAAAATACAGGTGTTTTGCTGACTTTGGAGCTAGAACAAAAAGGGGTTCTGAATAAATAACTTTATTAATAAATGTAGGAGAGGAGGACTGTTTTGGTAATATTTCATCAGCAGCCTCTGTCCTCTCACAGATGGGTCAGAAGTGATGGGTTGGCAGCAGCTGCAGTGCTGATGTGATGAACCCTGCACGTGTGCAGGGCTCTGTGGTTACAGCAGGGCAGCAGAGGACCAGTGAATGTGGGGTTTGTGTTACAGAAAGAATGACCAAATTTGTAACTTTGCTGCATTTCTCTTGTGGCCCAGATGATGATTTCCAGTTAATACGGAGGAATTTTTTGGAGCAGCACTACCAGGAGTTTGATGACTCAGAAGAAAACAAGCTCATCTATACTGACATTTTTAATGAATATGTAAGATATCTTCTCCTATTTTTCATATGTACTGCTTTTTTATTTTTATACAGTTCTTCCTTTATAAAATACTGGGCTTATATGGAGCAGATCCCAACATGATTCCTGTCTCCTTCAGAAGCACAGCCATGATCTGTGAGCAAGAACAGAACCTAAAGCTTCAGAAAAAAACCTTTCTCATTGTTTCACACGAAATTTTCTAGAGATACTTTGGAGGTTGTGTAGCTCTCTTGAATAGAAATTTATCCTATTGCTGTCATAAATAATGTATGTAGCATGTGTGCAAACAAAGTTTCTTCTTTTCCAGTTGTATTATTTCGTGTATTGGATAATTCAGCCACATCCTTCATGCAAAGCAGAGTCACGAAACTACACCAGTCTACTCTTCAGTACCATTAAATGAGTTGGAAAAATATTTGTTACTAGATACAAATAGTCAGTGTTTGTTCTCACCAATATCCCCAGCCAAAAATGTGCATCTCTGTGCCTCAGGGCTGGTGTGAGAACAGAACCAGCAACACCCACTGAGGAATCTGCAGCTGTGCCCAGTGAGGATCATGCAGAGTGTCAAGAAGGTGTCAGTGTAAGGATGCTGTTTGAAATCTGCTTCTGAAATCTGTTGTGATCTTATTGGGGTGGTTTGTCTGGGTTTTTTTCAGATCTCTTTAGTAGAGAAATACGTTGAAGAGAAGTTGCTTGATCGGATTCGTGGGTTTGATATGGTTGCTTTCACAGTTTCATTGCAGTAAGTCCCTGCTTTGCTTTTGGTACAGGGGTGGTTTATGTGCCTCTCAATTCTTTATATCTAGATTAAAGCTTAGGTTTGACTGTTGTCCCTTTAGATACTGGTTCCACTTTAACTTGAAAAAAAGAAATGTTCATACAGGCAGTGGCTGACCACTTTTCTTGCCTTCAGCACATCCTGCTACTCTAAATGTCTGAATTGTCATGCTAAAAGATATTGGGTTCCAAGGGGTAGGAAGAGAAACTGGAATGAGAGCACTGGAGGATTTTCGTATTTCTTGTCACTTTGAAGCCAGACGCGTAAAAGGTTGGATCTTGTTTATCTCTTCCAGCCACTTCAGTAGCCTGGGGGTGTTTCAGTCGTGGTTAAATTCTTTTACTGCAATTTTTGTATGGAGCATTCAGAGAAGGGTTCGGTTTGTGTTCAGTTTTTGCATTGGGTCATTTTAGCTTAACCAGCTTCATGAAGAGATTTTTTTTTTGAAAGATCACTGGTTTTCCCCTTGAATAAGAAAATCAAGTGTAATTGCGAGCTGAGTATCTTAAAATACTTGAATCTGTTTAATTTGTCATGCTTCTTAAATAAACAGGTTTGGTTTTCAAGGACTGATGTGATACTCTTAGGTCTTGGATTTAGATACGTGGAATAATGTAGTTGGATTGGAAATACCGCATGGTAATATTTGGCTGCAGTTTTGCTTTGTGATAACCTGCAATAACATTCTTGTTTGAATATTGGTATTGTTCTACTTGTCCTTTTTGACTTCGTACCATTTTAAAATAATGATTTTTTCTCGCACAATTTTCTCATTCTTTTCTCTGTAGACAACACAAAGATGAAATGCCAGGTGATATATTTGATCTGCTTCTCACATTTACAGACTTTCTGGCTTTCAAAGAAATGTTCTTGGAATACAGAGCTGTGAGTATATCACTGTTTATTTTCACTGGCACAGTGGCTGTTGGTTTTGTGTGGCTCCACCTGAGAGTGCTGAAGGCAGAGTCACTACAGTAGGTCACAGTGTTTAATCAAAGGCTGTACCAGAGTCAAAAGAAAAATTACTTCACTGAGTGGTTTTTTAAACTCAAACTGCACATTTAATAATTTCTAGAAAACATGAATGAAGCTGGCATGTGGAGCAGCTCTTCAGGAACACCACACTTCCTGCATTTGTGAATGTTGAAGGGAACACTTTTTCACTGTGAAGGTGTCTGAGCACTGTCACAGCTTTGTTGCCTAGAGAGGTTGTGGAGTTTCCATCCTTGGAAATATTCTAAAGTTGTCTGGACATGATCCTGAGTGGCCCTGCTTGAGCGTGGGGTTTGGCCCAGATGACCCAGAAAACCCTTCCCACCTTGGCCATTCTGATTCTATAGTCTCTTTTTTTATTTTTTATCCCTAGTCTATCCAAAATAAGCCTTTTTAAGCCTCTTTCATTTGTTTTCTCCTCCTCTCTGTGCCAGCTGGAGATAAACAAAAGTGCTAAGGTTTTTGGATGAGGTTTTTCCTAGCAAAATGAAAATCAGTGCTCTCCAGTGTCTGTCCAGTCCTGTTTGACAACAAGCAAAAGAGTCACAGCTGTGGTTATGCCTCTGCCCCTTCCCCATCCCTGTGAATTTTGTGGAAATGGAGACAGGAAGAGAAAGAGTCAGTCCATGTATCAGCAGCAGGAGGAGTTTCAGTTGGGATTTGCAGATTGGGGTCTCCTGAGAGGCAAACGACAGGAGCCAGATTTCAGTAGATCCCTGAGCCACCAGCACAGCATTCCTGACCAGATGTGAGCAAGACTCTGCTCTGACACGGACAGACAGCCCCCTCACCCCAGGGATTCCTGCACAATCTTGTTGGGTTCACATTCAATCACAGATGCTCAAGTAACATGTAATTTTCTATTGATTTGATGCAGCAAACAGAGAATGTATTGCCTGTTTCAGTTTTTTGAAATGCTCATTCCAAAACAGCGTGGAGTCACGGATTTCTTTTTTTTCTCATGTTTCTAGGAAAAAGAAGGTCGAAGTCTGGATTTAAGCAGTATGTTAGTGGTGACTTCATTAAACCATTAAAAAAGTCATTCTGAAGGGAGTTCTGTTGTATTTTAAGCAAGGTCTATTTAAATTTCAGAGGTGAAAGGCAGCGATTCCCGAGAGACAGCCAGGACAGAGGGGCGGGGACTCAGCTCCACGCGGCTGGGAGGGCGGTGAGTGTGCGGCGGGGCAGGGCCGGCACTGTGGGCCCCTCTCCAGGGGGTGAAATCAAAACTTTCTGGAATTTTATACCCTTTTGCAAAGTGGATGGAAGAGACTGTGAGAGGCAGCCTTCCCTATCCCAGCTCTACCCAAACTTCTCTTAACATATCTGTCAGGATCATCTCAGAAGCCACCGTGGCTTGTCCAGGCAATTTTCTGCAGTGCCCAGCTGCTGCTGCAGGGAGCTTTTTGCACTCTAATATAAAGTGTCTGAGCTGCAGTTTGAGCTCGTTGTTCTTTGTCCTGTCTGCTGAACAGAGAGAACCGTTTATTCCTTCTGTTCTTGCAGCACTATTGTTTAACTGGAAATCATCCAGTTCCACCCCCCTGCCGTGGGCAGGGACACCTTCCACTAGACCAGGTTGCTCACAATCCCATCCAGCCGGGCTTTGGGCAGTAAAAGGTGCTCAGTTCTCCGGGATGTGGTTTTAACTGAGAAGTCAGTGTGTGCAGGGAAGTCGTTTACAAGGTGCCAAGGCAGAATTCATGCTGATCAGCCATCAGCTGCTTTACAGGAATAGCACATCATTTTCTTGGTCACATCCTTCCCAGAGATGCAGATTCTGTGGCCTCAG
This sequence comes from Dryoscopus gambensis, assembly GCA_013389985.1. Taxonomy (NCBI): domain Eukaryota; kingdom Metazoa; phylum Chordata; class Aves; order Passeriformes; family Malaconotidae; genus Dryoscopus; species Dryoscopus gambensis. The sequence continues at coordinate 102,550 of WEIT01009714.1, read as the reverse complement.
TTGCCTGGTGATGCAGTTGAATCTGCAGAAATGCTAACTAAATTAATTTGGAACATGTCAGAGTTTGGAAGGCTGAGACTGGTGTCCTTTACCAGTGTTTATAAGTACACTTTCTCTTTAGACTGTGGAATTCAATAGTGACTTCCCATGTTAATTTTCATTTATTTTATTTTCTTACTGTTCCTGATTCATGTGTATGTCTATATATTCATATTTGTGGAAATTTTACCCTTGATTTACTCACTGACAACCAAATAAAGGCAGATCTGTCATGGCCAGTGCCACGTGTTCAGTTCCTTTTCAGTTCTCACCTTCCATTCCAGTTCCATTTGCTGAGCCTGCCTCTGCAGACAACCTGGTAGAACCTCTCCCATGCAGAGCATGGGGTAAGATTTGCAGTGTAGCTCACCTTGCACCAGCTTTTGAACTCACTGAATCTACTTTTACTACCTTGTACAAGGAGGGCGTGAAAGGAAAAGCTGCTCTGCCTGGCTGGGCATCACTTCTCGTTCTGGCAAACACCCAAAAGGTGAATTTGTGGTCTGCAGCATGGGGGAGCAGCGTGGTTCTTCCCTCTCCCGAGGCGCTGTTCCTGCCTGTGTTCCCAGAGCTTTTGCAGACTTGATTGTAATTTCTGAAAACGACCTGCAGCTAATGGGCAGAATGGACTTGGTGGTTAATTAGGTGAACTCGGGAGAGTGTGCTGCTCTGCCAGGAAGAGGGAATGATCAAAGCCGTGGCACCTCGTTCATGTTCTTGTGGTCTTGGATGCACACTCTGAGCGCGTGTGCGTAAAGCAATGAGAGGTGAACCCTGTGGACTTGTTCCTTCCACAGCCCACATGGGCTAAAACCCACGTGGAGTGGGAAGGGACAGTGACCTCTGCAGTGACATCTCTGCTGTCCCCGCCGTGCTGTATGTGCTGCCTCTTCACAAGTTTTCTCATGACAGACTCCAGTGCTGGATTTAGGAATGTTTTTATTTAAAGCATAAAATTTATATTCAAATGGTTAGAAATCAATACAAGAGCAGTTATGACTGCTTCCTTTGCTTCGCCTCCCATCTTCCAGCTCTGGCCCTGTTTCTGCAACCCAGTAATTGCAATGACTTACACTTGTAGCTGTGAATGAACAGAGAGAGGAGCCTGGGCATGGGTTAGTGAATTTTAGTATTGGACTGTGTCAAATTGGCTGAGCCCCTTCAGTGGAGCTGCTCCAGTGAGGATCCAGATGACCCCCGGGGATGAGCAGGAGCTGCAGCCCCAGTGAGTCCGTGTCCCCCGGTGGCGATGCTGGTGGGGTTGTGCTGTGGACACGTCAGCTGGAAGCATCATCACAAACCACAGGTCAGCATCCACGTGACCCAGTGCTGACCACTGCTACCAGCACAGGTTGGTCCCAAAATGAGCCCTGGTGGTACACGAGGCTCCGAGCCACCAAGCCTGGCACAAGCTGGCGCAGGGTGGCCCATGGCTGGGCTTTGCTGTCCACTCCTTACGCGTGGTCAGTCACTTGGCTGGTGGCCGCGTTGCTGCCGAGCCCTTTCCAGGCGCGGAAGCTGAAGAAGGTGCTCACCGCGTAGGTGATCATCGTGACACAGGCGAAGAACTAGAAGAGGAGCAGACCCCATGTGTGACCACGGTGGCTGCCCCGGCCCCTCGGCCCTCCCCTGCCCGCCAGTACTCACGGAGGCGGCGGCTCTGCGGTTGTAGTCCCACTGCCGCCAGGACGTCGGCTGCACGGCGGCCGCGCACGTCACGAAGGCGGTGATGTACAGCACGGTGGCCAAAGCGTTGTAGATCATCAGCTGGGGAAAGCAAAGGGGAGGTCGTGAGGTCTGGGCTCAGGCTCCTGCCTGCTGCGATGAGACAGGACCAAAAGCCTCAGGTTCACATTCCTCCCCATTCCCCAGAAGAACCAAAGGCAAAGGGTCCAGCCCCTCACGCTGGGAACAAAGGTCTGGTTAAGATCACATTAAATGCTCCTCAGGTTGTGCTGGGAGGTTTTTGGATGACACCACAACTGCATTTTCTAAGCAACTGAGGAGCAGAATGAAACAATGTCACTGTGCAAAGTGCGGGGGACTTTGTTCCATCAGTCCGGAAGAGCCTGAAGCCTTCCCAGACTATCTTTCCAAGATGTTTCCCTCTTAGGATCCCCCCTCACTCCCTCTCGGCTACGTACCACAAGGGGCCAGGGGACCATGTAGAACTTCTGATGAAGCTGCAGAAGGTAAGTCACCAAGAAAAGGAGTGTCAGTATCCAGAAGAAGAGGGACACAAACATCACCCAGCCGTACGCTGCATGCAGGTGGTACGTTGTGGCGGCAATGAGAGACCACACCAGTAAACCGAGCACCTGTGGGGTGAAACAGGGAATGTGTTCAGGGGCTGGTTCCTGCCGGTGGAACACAGAACATCACCCACAAGCCCAGGCACACCAGCACCAACAGCAGTTGGGTTCCCCTCACTCCAGGAAAGCAGGGGCATGCTGAGCAGGAGAAGGGCTCCTTGGAAAGCCACTCTGCCCCTGTGTAAGCCCGCACCACTTATTGTCATGGAAGAAACACAACAGCCTTTGTCCTGCCCGCGTCCAACGCCCTGGTGCTCGGCTGCCCCGACAATGCCTCTTTGTCACATCCATTTCTAACTCGTGATGGCAAAATATGTGCTGGGGAGAAACATGTATAGGGGGCTCCTGCAGGGGTGGGAGGTGGCATGTGTGAGCTGCCCTGCTCTGGCTGCTGGCGGGGGAAAGCAGGAGCCTGTTTAACCATCCGGCCTGAGCAAGGGATTGGAGAGATGGGACCAGCTGCAGAGCTGAAAGGTCTCTGCTGCTTGTCTTGCTTCCATCTCTTTCCTGACGCTCCTACAAGGCACCCCCAGCAGCACCCTTCCCGGCCCCTTCCCTGAGCGTTTGTCACCCTGTGTCACCACCAGCTCAGCCGTGCCCAGGGGCTGGAATCCGGAGCCAGGAGCCAGGTCTGTGCCAGCTGTTTCACAGTGGCTGCTCGGGGCACATCCCGCTGCTGCCCCCACAACGCTGCCCCGAGGAGAGGGGACGAGTGAACAGGCTCCCACGCAGCGGGGCAGCACCGTGGACAGGTCACACGTGGCCCCGTACGCCCCTGAACACCCATCCACTTGCATTCATGTGGCACCCGCCGTCCCGGGGAGAGCACCAGCGGGAGATTATTGTGGCTGCCTTCGACGCTGAAGCAGTGGGGAGGTGATGCTGCTGCTCAGTTTGACGGTGCAAAGATCATTGAGCTCTTCTGAGAGCAGCCGCCAAAGCCTGGGTGGACAGCCTGGAGAGCTGGGAGTGTTCCAGGGAGGGTGAGAGCCCTACGAGCAATCCCAGCGCACCTCAGTTGGGGTCACCGTGCTTCACACACCCCCGACCCACCGGCTGTGCCCTGCGGGGATGTCCGCGCCGCTCAGCCCGCGCCTGGCACTGGGAACCACCAGGCACTGAGCGGAGTTACCACTGGCAAGGGGTGTGAGGGCAAGAATCCGAATTTTCCTCAGGCTTTACACAGGGAAGGAGGAGAGAGGGGGCTGCACTGTCTTAGGGCTGGGGATTAACTAGGGTTAGACAGCGGAGATGGGGTCGGAGTGGCAGCCAAAGGGCACCCGGGCTGTTTCCAGGTGAAGAAAAGCACCAAAGTGGGTGATGCCCTCCCCCCTCCGCCGTGTCCCCTCCCCGGTACTCACGGCCTGGGCGCCCATCAGCCCCCCGAGCGGCGAGAGCAAGAAGGAGCCGTCCAGGACCTGGGGGGAGCCCGGGGCGGCGCTC
>WEIT01009714.1:77377-93787 GCA_013389985.1 Dryoscopus gambensis | reverse complement strand
GCTCCGGGTCCGGCCTCAGGCGCAGCGGCCGCCACAGCGCTCGGGCGGCGGCCCAGGTGCTGCACGGGGTCTGGGAGGGCGGGAGGAAGGGAAGAAAAGGAAGAAAGGAGAGTCGCTGTCGGGATCGACCATCCCGTGGGACTCGCCGGGCGCCGTCCGCCCGCTCGCTCTCGGTTTGCGACAGAAACGAGGCCCCTGAAGCAGGAGCGGAGGCCGCTTTCTCATATGTGTTCGCATTTAATCGTGGAAAATGGGCTGAAACCCCCTGACTTTTGCGCTGGCCGAGTAACCCTCGGCGGGTTTAGGTCGCGGCTGTGCTCTGAGGCCACTCAGGATTTCGTCCAGAGGAGCGCTTTAAGCTGGAACCCGCCTGGGTGATACCCGAGCTGAATTGTCTCTCGTCCACACGTGAAGTGCCACCATTGTCAAAAAGTCAACCTGCCCAGTTTCTCTTTGGAATTTGGAAGAAGTTTCTTATCAGCTGGCTTAGCTTGTTATTAGAAGATGGATGGTGGATGCTTTTGATGCTGCGGTCTTTAATAATGAAAATACTAATTTTGAATTGCTTGTCTTTTGATTTCCCTCTAGACTGGATCAAGTCTAGAAAACAAGAGTAAATCTGTCAGAAGCACCTTGGCGAAGCAGAGACAGGCAGTGTTCCCTGATCTCAAAAATGGCACGCCACGGCTTCTACTCAAGAGAGTCATGCAGAACCGTAAGTGTCTTTTTTTCAGGAGAATTGAGAACAGAAAGGCAATGCTTTGGTAGAGTTGAGAAAACAGGGGGTATTCCTTGGTAGCCCATTATCCTTACCCTGTTACATGGAACAGAAACGAGATTGTTGTATGACTGATTTGTGTAACAGAGGAATCACTGCGGGGCAGCTGAATGTGGGATGCAACTGTCTGAGAGACCAGGCCCTGCACTGGTGAAATCATAGCTTTGAAGATCCTCTTCAAAACCCTCTTCACTTGGTCTTCTTGACCAAGTCCTGGTACTGAGCACACAATCCTGGTGCTGCCTTTGGCTGTAGGATCAGGTGTGAGTTACAGAGGCGTGTTCTGCTGCAGTGCAGGGAGCCCCCATGCTGCCATCTGTCACTGTTGGCTTTGCCACTGCCAGCCTTCCCAGGAGTAGAACCCAAACAGTTTTCACTAGGTCTTTATTTTAACCCATTAATAAGTGTGGAACCATTACAGCCTAGAGTGTGGATTTGACAGTCTGCTGCATTTTGGTGCTCTTGCTGTATTGAACTGTGGAAAGGAAATGTTCTGGTTTGTTGGCAGAACCCCAAGTTTCGCCTCTGGCACCTCAGATACCTGACCATAAAGACACGGAAGAAGCTCATTCAGAAGTCCCATCTAAGAGGGTTTCCAGCATGTAAGTAGGGGCTTTTTATAATTTTCACTTTTATTGCACTGCCAGGTATAGCTGCAGGTCCTGTGGTGGGACTGGGGAGCAGGACTTCTCTAGTTGTGTTTCAGTGATCAGAGTTGCATCTTCTCAGGTGGGATTATCAGAAATGTCTCTCCAGCTTGGTTTGCTTTGGTAGGGGGGAATTGCAGCTGCCAGATGTTGCTCCTGAGAACACATCTATCAACGTGTTCCACATGACAAAGAAGAGAAAGAAACTCAGCATTTCTGAATTTGAGAGAGCAGCCGAGAGACGACTTCCCCAGAACCAAGGTAAGGCTGCAGTCAAGGGTTATCTTGTTCAGTGCTGCATTTGCTGGCAGCTGGTTCCCACCTGCTCAGCTTAGTTGTTAAGAGCTGCCCAGCTGGGCAGTTGTAGGTTTGGAATCCCGATTGCAATATCTGGTGTAAAGGTGATAATGGAGAAAGTAAAAGCCCCCATCCTATCAAATGTAAAATAAAACTTCTTAAGCCAAGTTCTAGGCTCTGCCATGACTGTATATAGCTTCTTGACTATTTTTGCAGCTTGGTGCTTTTTGAGTTTTGAAATGTCTCCAGAGGAAGCAATCCCTGTCTTCCACTCAATTCTAGAAACTTAAAAATACAAGCAGCTGCATACTTTCCACTGCAATTATAAAAAATAATTATAAAGTTCTTTGTGAGCAGAACAGGTTTGAGTTCCAGTTTCATCAAGAGTTTGTGGAACAGTTATCTGTGCTTCTAAAGCTCCACATGTGTTTGGGTTGTGTTGCTGAAGAGTGGTTGTGACCAAGGCCTAATATCTTGCTATCAGTGTGGTAAAATTAAAATTGTTAAGTCTGAGGGTATATGCTATGTTAAATTTTCATATTTTCTTGCCCTTTCAGAAACTGCTTATTAGATTTCTAATACACAGTTCTGAAATGTAGACATGAAACAGTGAAGTGACCCTGTCATCTGATTCTGTTTGCATCAAAGTGTGTTTTGAGGATTGTAGCATGAGTGGCTCTGAAAAGAGGAAGATCCATTGGGATGTTCCTGTAGCCTGTTGTGTAAAGGGAATTTCTCAACTAATGTGCCATCAACTTTTTCTAGCTCAGTCAACGTTGGACAGCACAATTATGACTCGGTGAGTTTAACCTGAAATGTCTTAACTTCTGGCTGTCCCAGGCGTAGCTGCCTTCGCTGGTCACATCTGAAGTGGTGAAGAACAGTGCAGATGCCTGGGGTCACGTTAAAGACCTGTGTTAGTGTTGGCAGTAACACATTCACCTCCCTCTCTGCTGATGGAATTTGAAGGTGTTGCACCACACACCTTTTGATTTTCAGAAATTGTGGCTCTGCACTGTATGCCTGGGTTGGTCTAGCTTGTATTGCTACTGTTGCTCCTCTTTTTACTTGCTAGGATCATTCCTTTTTTCCTTTTGTTCTCGTGCTTCCAACAGTAAATCAGTACGCAATATACCTTAGAGTATTATCCCTGCCCGTTAAGTCTCATCACATCAGTTGCATCTGTGCAGTATTTTCTGGATTTTAAAAGCTTTTTAGTGAGTCAAAGGACTTACTTTCCTGTGTTGCCTGGGTACTTTGCAAATGACCGTGGCCAAAGTCAGCACATTATTTCACCTTTCTCACTGCAGCCCTTGCCTGGGATGCCACACGAGATGCTTCTTGGGGCTGCATTCTGTACTTCTGACTTTGAACCCTCTGAACCTCCTTTTTTACTTGAGTTGCCTGGAGAGAGGGACAGGAGGTCATTGAGCATGGTCAATCTCCACCCTGCAAAACGCCTACACAGTGTAGGTAGAAACATTTTTCCTGTGCTTTATGTGTTGCTATCAGCTCCCATCTCAAAACAGTCACAGTGTGTTGGTAGCTGTACTTTGCTGAGAGTATTGATACTGAGTAGCTTAAACTTGTTGGGAAGGCCTCATACCAGCCCATTATCATCTAGATTATGTCTTTACTCTCAAACATTTGTTTTCCCGTTTTTTTGTTATTTAAGATTTTTTAAATTTATGAACCTTTTGTCAGCTGTAGTGGTGCCGTGTCTCTGGGAGGCTGTGAAAAAGTCTGCTTCCTGATCTCTGTGATACATATCGTGATGTAGGGTGATACTGTGAAAATAAACTATTCATTTAAAGACTGACATATAATTTTCAAGGGTTTTTTGAGGAAATTTCTCCTAGTTCTGTGAAATGTGTCACTGTTAGTGCCATCATGTCTGTATTCTGAGGGTAAAAGGGGAGTGTGTGAGTTTAACAAATTATTTCTTCCCTCTTTTTGCAGATCCCTTCGTATGTCTGTGGGTTCCTTAATGGCCCCAGACACTGTTGAGAAGAGGGGCTTGCTCCGGAGGCCAAGAACCCGCAAGGCTGTTGACATGCAAGCTTTTGAAGGCAGAGTGGAAGAGAACCTGCTGAAGAGCAAAGGTTTCTTTTGTGTTGTTACTTCTCCTTTGGGAGGCAGGGCCTTACGCAAAGGGGCTTTTAGAAGCAGTTACTGAAGCGTGGTCTGTATTTTAGAATTTAAAATGTACTCAACACGTTCACAGAAGTAGAGTGGCATTTGGGAAGCAAGATTAGAATGAGGCTCTGCCTCGGCAGTTCCTTTGATTCTATGAACTTAAATATGTGCTTTGCCCAGTTTGGTGATTTAAACCACGTGAATTGTTTGGGATCATCTTCATCTGTGGGTACTGAGGTCTCTGTTGGTTTGGTAGGGAGAGTGGGGGGCACTGAAGTGGGGTCATAGAGTTTCACTATTTGATCTGTTGAGGATGGGTAAAATTTGGTTGAATGACTGAAATGTTGAATTACACAGGTCCTGGTAGTAAAGTGTGTCCCTATGACCTTGAACAGTTTTTCACATAAAATCTGCTTTAAAACTTTCTGAACAGGACAGAACTATCTTGTGGACTCACAATCTGCATCTGGGATTCGAACAAGCATCCTGACGAGTGATGCGGAAATGATGATGAATAGCACGGAGCTCTTTGTTCAGTCCCAGCTGGATGAACAGAGCCAAAATAAACTTTCTGCTCTTGAACCCCAGCTGTCAGATTCGAAAACTTCAGCACAGAGGAGCCCGATTTCTGATGCAGATCAAGAGGAAGCAAGGCCAGAAGGCCTGGTATCCGGTGTGGGCACAAACGAGGGAAGGACCCAAAGATACTCTGACAACTCAAGCCTTGATCATGGGCGTGTTGACAGAATGACACATGTATCTCCAGAAACACCTGCAAAACAGCAAGAAGATGAGCAGGATCGTTCCCAGCAGAATAACCCAATGGAACAAGGTTCCATTCCTGAAGAGGATGTGGTTTGCAGTGAGTACTATGGGTTAAGGTTTAAGCTTAGCAGGTATTGCCTGAACTCACAGAGTGGTTGAGGTAGAAAGGGACCTGAAGGTTATTTTCTCCAACCCCTCTGCTCTGGCAGGGCCACATAGAGCAGGTTGCCCAGGACCCTAAGTGGCTCTTATGAGTCCTCAGTGGTAATGACTGCAAACTCGCTTCCTTATGTTCAGATGGAGCCTCCTGTGTTCCAGTCTGTGCTGGTTGCCTTTTCTCCTGGCACTGGGCACCAGTGGAAAGAGTCTGGCTCTGTCTGCCTTACACCCTGGCTTCAGACACTTGTGTGTATTGGTGAGATCTGCCTCGAGCTTTCTCTCCCCTAGACTGAACAGTCCCACTCTCTCAGCCTTTCCTTCTGGGAGAGATGTTTCGGTCCCTTAAGTGTCCTGATGGCCCTTTGCTGGACTTTCCACTGTGTCCATCTCTCCTTTGTACTGGGACCTCCAGAGTGGGCACTCTAAACTGGTCACAAAAAATAAGGAGATAATATGTAGGACATGTAGACAAGCTTGGAAAGAACCTGGAAGTTCCTAGCCCAGACTTTCACTGTGGTATACTCACTTATTTGTCACAGCCAACCTCTTCATTGTCTTCAGGGCCTTAAAAATCCTTGGACAGAGGCAGTTGCCTCCCTGCTCACTCTGTACCAACGCTTTGCAATTCCTATTGCTTGCCAGTTTTTCCCTGGTGTCTGGCACCTCTCTTTGGCATTCGTTTCCCTGGCCTTGTCCTGGTTGTGTAAATGGGAACACATTTTCCTCATGCTGCTTGGACCAGGCAAAAGTTGTTTTGAAAGGACAAGGGAAGTAATCAACAGAAGAAGGTTAGTTGCTCAGAGGAGCTCAATGCCAGGCATTTTTAGGACAAAGGGGTAGATAATGCAGAGGAGGTGTGGAGGATGGGGGATAGGGGACTGTATCATATGAGAGGAAGGTGAGGGGAGTGAGCATATCTTTAAGATGCTGGAGTTAGTAAGGCATTAATGTCAGAAGTTAATGGTGACCTAGTTCTCCTGCTCTACCACAGGAGGCTGCTGTCACTGTTGCTTCTCAGTGTCAACTGAGGAACAGTTGCAAGGATTCTTCCAACTGGTTCCTAAGATCCAATGCAAACTCCCTAAACCACTTCAAGTACACACAGGTGTTTCTTGTGTGTCTTCTTCTCCCTGTTTGGTTGGTTTTTTATTTACCAGGAAAGCTGAAAGAAAGTTCAAAAAGCTACCAGGAGACACATTAATGATATGTTCTAGCTGTTTATAGATCGAGCTCCTCTCTGTCCTTCAGAAGTTCAAGTCAATATTTGGGATCCCCAGTCACTCTAAATCTTTCCAGCATGTCTTTGAGAGAAGTTGTGTCCCATATAATTGAAGACCTAGAAATAAGTGATACAGAAGAAGAGATGATTAATACAGTGAACGGAGTGGAACAGGAAAGGATTTTCCAAGAGGGTAAGAAGTGCTTTGAGTGTAGAAAGGGAATGGAATATAATCTAATTTAAACAAGAGTTTTTCAGGTGACTTTCAGAGTAAAATAAGACTTAACTGTACATAAGATGCTGGAATTGAACATTTCCAGACAAGCTCTCTAGAAGTGGGCTGTGACTGGAAGTGGAATAAAGGTTCGTATGTTTTGGCAGGTCTGTAGTACTGCTCAGCTTCCTATAGGAAAGATGAAGTGCTGTCTCTCAGCAAAGAATACCTCTGGCTAATCTAAGCTAGTTAATATTTCACTTCAATTTAGGCCCTGTGTTGGTATAAGCAGCCCATTATTCTGGTTAGTGAGAGTGATAGAACTGATTTTTGCACCACCTTTGGCCAGATTTCCTTGTGCCCTTCGCTTGGGCTTGGGGGTGCCAAGGCCTTGCCACACTTGTACTTTTGAGTGTGAAAATTCCCAGTCGCTGGAGAGGATGGTAAAAGTGCAGTTTGACTGCTTTTGGTTCTGGACTCAGCCAAGATTTCCAAACCCTTCAGCAAGTGACAGCATTGAGAGTGCCCAGTTTTCTCAAAGTAATTACCTGTGTGGGTTTCTGCTTAACCGAGCTACATAGTAACAGATACGGGGACTGTATATGTAGTATAAAGGAAAAAGGAATACTTAAGTAGTCAGTAGCTCAAGTTTTTAAACACAAGCAAGTCATGTGTCTGTATATTTCTCATCCTGCCTGCCAGAGGCTTGTCCAGGATGGTTAAAACCACTCTAGGCTCTCTTCTCTTTATAATGGAATATATCTCTTAAAAAATTGTTTATTCAGAAAAACGGAGGAAATGAGGAGGAGAATCTGAGCACAAACTCCAAGTTATTGTTAGATTTAAAGGAAAAGAAATTGGTCTTTTACACAATCACCAAAATTGAGAATAGCCATAGAGATGGCAGATCTGGAGGAACTCTGCTTACTGTAAGTAAAATTCCTTCATTGGGATCTGACATGCCCCTAATTAGGTAGCTGTGGAGCAAACACAGGAAAAGTTGGGCATTTCTCAGCTGTAAAGGGGACTGCATCTGCTTTTCTTATTCACAGCTTATGGCTGAGTTTATTTATCACAAATAAATTCCAGTGGTGGTTAAACTGTGTGCTGGTGGTTGGTTGGGGGGTTTTTTTGTAGGTAAGATGTATGATAGAATTTATTTTAGCTGCAGAACATGGTGCAAGTGCTGGATATTCTGAACATTTGGAGAAGGAACTGGCTGAAAAAGCAGAATTGCAGATAACTGCAGCGCAGGACAGCAGAGGTGGAACAGAAATGGCTCCTTCAGCAGAAGAGGAACTGGCAGAAGGCAGCGCTGGAGCCCACGGCTCTCTGGGAGCTGGTGAGGACACCCCTAATGCTGACAGCTCTCTCTAGTGCCAGAGTGCTCTCGTGCTGCATGACTGGCATCACTGCTGAGAGAGACTTAACTTCCTTTGCGTTCTGGAATCTGGGCTAATTACTGGGGAAATATCAAACCAATTTTGTCATTTTAATCTGGAACACTGCATTTTATTTAAAGGGAAACCAAAATTGTACTGGCACTAGTGTTTAGAAATGTATAGTTACAGCAGGTATCTTTGATGAAGATTTACTAGTGGAAGTTCCAGAATCAGGTAAAGGTACTTGCTTCAGTGCTTGATTTTTCCTGTTTTGGAAATCTAGAACGTGAGATTACCAAAGGCATTGGAGCTGAAAGCCTGGGCAGGCACTCTCATGCCTTTTCCTCATTCGATAAACCTGAGATGACTCCATTACATGAAACTGATGAACAAGGAGATGAACTACAGGATCAGGTTATCATGCTGGAGTTGGATAGTTCAGTGGAAGGGCCTGCTGAGGATGAAGCTGAACAGCCTGCAAGTCAAGGTAAGGAACTATTGCAGCAGTAGCAGAAGGCAGTTGGAGAATTTTTTCCTCTTAGACTGAAGAACAGCAGAGGTTAATAATGTTATTAGCTGTTTAGTCCATCAGAGAGTCCAGGGGAAACTGTTGGCTGCTGTTTCTAGGGCCAGATCATTCCTGGCTCATCAGGTACTTCGGAGACCAAGATCATCTTGTACTTTTTGAGGTGAAGGTAATGGAAGTGCACAAAACAGATGAAACTGAGTGCAAAGTGGGTTTACACAGTGACGTGGGGATATCCTCCAGTCTGTTCGTTCCTTCCAGACTCCTAATTTCATGCCGATTTTTAAATGTCTTACCATTGAACTGGTGTTTCCACAGCCATTTATGTGACTTCAGACTTGAAACCTAGTTTAGAACCCTGTATTTTATACTTGTAGTTACAGGTTCCCTTTCCAGTTAACAAAAGGAGTAGCCTGGTTTTCCAGAAAGCTGAGAGAAAGTGTCTGCTTCTAAACAGTTCTTCAGAAACTGCATCAGTCTGCCCCAAGAGTGCTGATGCCTTTTGGAAGAATAAATACATCAGACTGAGTTCTCTTTGATCAAGGCAATGTTTGACAGTGCCCAGAATGTATTTCAATGATGTCTCTTGGAAGTGGTCTTAGTCTTTTGAAGAGCAGTACACTCTGAAGTATAAAGCTGAACAAAGGACATCCTAAAACCCCATTGTTAAAATTTTGGGTATATTCAGCTGTAATGAAAATATCTACGTCTGTATGTATTTGTACAGTGTGCACAAAGACAGCAGTTGAATTGATAGTCACAAGAAAAGCTGTCGGTGTTCTTAGGGTGTCTACGGTTGTGTCAATATGCTTATCTTGTACACAGCTGTATGAAGAGGTGGAAAGATCTGGCTGCAGATCTCGCTGATAGGGTGGAACAATAAGAGTAGCACGTACAGGTGTCACTGGACAAGGGGAGGAAGAAAAGGGGGAAAATGGTGTCCTTTTGTCATAAATCTTGACTTCAAAACCTCAGCATAACCAGTCCCTTTCCCTATATCCTGCTCCCTGTCCCTCCAGTGCACAGAAATGTTTATTCAGAAGAAGCTGATGCAGGCAACCACAGTAGTGTCACCCAGCCCTGCTTTCTCTGAGAGATTTCTGACCCTTTCAGCTGGGGAGTTTAACTCTCAGTAGTCCCTGTAGCCCCTAGTAGTTGGGCTTGGCTTCCCTAACAGGATGGGTGTCCAAGCCCTTTTAAGGGATCTTTGGGAAGTTGACACCATTATCAGATAGGCTGGATTACTGGGCTGCACTCAGCTTCCAAAGGAAACTGTCGGGCAAGAAGCCCTGCGTGATCTCTCCTCTTCTAGACAGGAAGCTGCTCAGTATTTCTGTTAACATTGTTTTCTTTCCTGCTCTCACTTGTTAAGAAGTGAAGAAGTTCAAGAGTGAAGTTAGACAGTGCAGATTAGACTTGGAGGAGACTGTTATGGGTTCGTAGCAGAGAACATGTGAGATGCTGATAACAGGAGCCTTGCCTGGAGGGAGTTACGAAAATCTGCAAACAGGGAGAAGTTCATAGTCTGCCCTTGTAATGTGAGTCTGTAGCTCAGCTTGTCCCTTTGTTCAGGAGAGTTTGCCAGTGGCTTAGCAAGATGGCAAAGAGGGAGCTTGTAGACTTTGAAGTTCTCTCTGGTTAAAAACGCTGCAGCTTTGTGGCAGCCTAAGTTAACCCAGCCATCAGCCCCTGCAGCCTGGCCCTGAGTGTGTGTCCCTGCAGCCTGCCCAGCCAGCTGGGCCAGCACAGGGCCCCGAGGGGAGCCACCAGCCTGTGTGGCAGAGCTGTGGGGATGGCACTGCAGCAGCCAGCAGCTGTGCTGGCTCAGGGTGCTGTGGGGACACAGCCACAGCACAGGCAGTGTGACCAGGACCAGGCGTGTGGGGAGGTGGCTGGGTGTCTGTCTGCTGCAGCAGCACGGCTTTCTCCAGGAGATTTCAGCTCCTCAAATACTTTTTACCCCAGAGGTTTCCATGAAGACTCCTGCATTTGTCCGTGCTCCAGCCTCCAACCTCCTGCTGTCAACTCCACATGTTGCAAAACCTGCTGCTCCCAGGTAAGCCCAAGCCACGTCCAGCTGTGGCCTGGCAGAAGTGGGGCTGGGGGGAGAGCAGAGCCCAGCTTTGCCAGCTGCTCTGGCAGCTGCCACAGGGAGTGAGCAGTGCTGAAGGCTTTGGTTCTTTCACTGCTGTAGCAGCTGAGTGAAGAGTGAATTGAGTGAATGTCAGTGCTCTTCCAGAGCAGGTCTGATGCCTTAAGGCTTTCCAATGAACATTCTTGTAATATTTTCTTGTGCTGAAGGCCAAAACTTTTCCTAGGAGTGTTGGAATTGGTAAGCCACTCTGGAGCCATAGACTCCAGTATGGGATGCAGAGACCCTTGCAGAAGAGGGGGAATTACAGTTGACAAGACACTGATCACGTGGAATGACATCCTTGTATTGACTGCAGAAGCCTCAAGCTGTGTCCCGTTGCCATGTGCTGACTATAAAATGAAGCTCTCCTAGAGGCAGAAAGTGAACCTGTCCTCTGCATTACTCCAAATTAGTTAATATTTGCACCCTCTTAATTAGAAATTTGGTGAAGTCATTTGCTTCATCAGAACCACTAGTTGTGCGTCCTAGGGAACAGGAGGAATTTTCTAGCCCGTTACTTTAGATCTTTGTCTGTTAAAGCAATGACCAAGAAGACAAAATTCTTGTGCCCATATAAAGGTGAACTGGAGAGAGTCAGGTGATCCACACACTCTCTCTGGGGGTTTTGCATGTGTTAGCCTGAGGTTCTCATTTTTTTTCTGTTGTTTTCCAATTACGTACTGAGTGAATCCATGGATTTCACTTAACTCTTCCATATTACATTTTTTCCTATGTTAGAATGGAAGACAATTGTAACTCTTTACAGTTTTGTTTAAGGGGAGGGGGGAAAACCCAAAACCCACCAAAAAAAGCCCCCATTGAAGTTCTTAATAGTGCAGAAGGATTCCCTGCAGAGCAGCCTCCCCTGTCCACAGATGCAGAGGTGACTTGTGGTGCCTCAAACTTTGTGCACTGCTGGAAAGGGAATACTGCAGGGATGCAGTAGAAACTGCAGTCGTGTATTGGAGGGAACTCCAGTTTGCTGGCAGTGTGTTATGTGAGCAAGCTGGAATCAAGGGAACTTGAGCCTGGATTGTTTCTCTCAAGGCTATGATGCCATGTGAACTCTTTGCAAATTGCCCTGTTTGGGCATGAGAGTTTTGAAGAATTGGGAGGGAGAAAAAATGAAGAGCTCAAGATAGTTCTTATCCCTTCCGGTTCAGCTTGAGGTTTCTCCAAACTCTGCCTGGTGTTCTCTGCCTCTCCTCTGGCCTTGTTCATTCAATGTGTGAATTTTCAGTTTCCCTCAAAGGTCTCCCCTGCAGCTGTTGCAGCCTAAGACAGTTCCAAAGAGATTGAGAACATCCCAGAGGAAACCACATGAGCCTCAATTACCAAGGAGTTTGATAAAGCAGATATTCAGACATTTTGTTAAAATGCCAGTGACCAGAGATGCATTCAAAATAGTTGAAAAATGGTAAGTAGCAACAAACTGCTCTTTCCATTATTTTTAGTGTTGGGGTTTTTTTCTTTCTTTCCTGAAGTAATAAATCTGGTGGGAGTGCAGCTGACAAGCTGACAGCCCTCTCTCTTCATCTGAAAAGAGTCTCAGGAGGCGTAATAAAAACAGGGGCAGAAATGTGCAAGTCCTTTGGGCTGCTGTGTGGGTATCTGATCAGTGCAGCCTTGAAGGAGCGTCTGGGTTTTGTCCCAACAAATTATACCAGTCACAGTCTTATCAGTATCAATTTCCATGGGCAGGATGGCTCCAGACAATGGTCATTGTGCTGGGCACAGTGAGGGTGTGCAGTGTTCCACTGGAATCCAGGTTTCTCAGCTTTTTGAATCCACAGACAGTGTTACCTCCTTGAGTAAAATCTGGATTGTTTGGCTGCTGCAGTGGCACTGTTCAGTAGTCTGACCCTCAGTGCTGATTTCTCTCTCACTGGTGTCATCCTTGTTCCTGCATGTGTGGGAAGTTTGGGAGAGGTTCTGGTTGTCAGATGTGCAGCTGTTTGACAGCTGACTTGGCAGTGAAGTTCCAGGGAGCCCAGGCTGAAAAGCCAACCTTTGTTCGTGGGCTGGAGAGTTTCTTCTCCCCCAGCTTTCCCTGGCAGGCTGGGACCTGCACGAGCAGCTCTAGTGCAACTTGCCCTGCAGAAGTGGGTGGGTAGATGGTTCACACGCTTCAGTCTGATTTGATTTCCCTCCTCATTGTTCCCTCAGCTCTGAGAGATACTTCAAGCAGCTGAGCAATGATCTGGAAGCTTATGCCCACCATGCAGGGAGGAGGACAGTGGAGGAAGCTGACCTGGAAGTCCTCATGAGGAGGTAATGGAAGGGTTCATACTAATCTGCAGTAGTGGTTGGTGGTGCTTTGATAGCCCAGTAACACCTGGTTGTTGCCAGGGTGTGCACCAGCAGTAAATGTGGGATCTTGAGATTTACTCTGTGAGGCCACTCCTGTCCCAGGCAGCATCCGTGGACTTGGGTTGCAGCACTCAGTGATGGTGGTGGTGGAGGGGCAAGAGGAAGTACTGAAGGGTTGTGAGTGCAAGGAGTCATCTGAGGAACCAAGAGGAGAGGGATTTGTATAAGGGTGAAGCAGTTATGTCTGGGAAATGAGGAGAAAAAGTAGAGAAGTGCTAAGAGAGAGGCTGGGCTGCAGTGTTTGCATGCTCAAGTGATCTCTTTGCTAAAAGCATCTGCAACTGACACTGTGAGCATTTTCACATGTCCTGCTGTCTGTTTTGGTGACTTGCTCTTCCAAACAAAATACACCTCTTCCTGCTGCTGCACAAGCTGATACTTGGGATCCAAACTGACAGTTCCTCTCCAGAGCAGGAGAAGAAGCCTCCAGCCCAGGCAGCCAGGGCTGGCCTCTCATAACAGCACCATTCCTGGACAGCAGCCTGGAAGAGCTGTTTTCAGAGCTGCCTCACTGGTGCTCTGTCCTCTGGACTCAGCTACCCCATCTCCTGCCTGAATTCACTTTGTTCTGTGACCAAAACACAAGGGATTTATTCTTGGCTTGGACGCCCACTGTAAAACTCGGTGAGGCCTGAAGCAATCCACTGCTTTTCATTTAAAGTCATTACTCCAGGTTATTGTTTTTGATGTTCACTGGAAGAGTTTCAAATGTGATGTTGAAGTCGCCTGGGGGATAGTGCAGGGCACAGCTGATGACACTGGCTTTGCGTGGGTCTCTGTAGGTAGAGCTGGTGCTGCTGCTTAAAAAGAATAAGGTGGTGCTGTCCTGATGCAGAGATTTAATTTTTCCACCTGACAGGTGTGTGCTGAGGTTGGTATGAACAGGCCAGGAGGCACGATGGGTTAGTTGCCCTGGTTTGAGAATTCCATGTACTTGTTGTTTCACCTTGTTCTAGCTGTCTTTATGCCTTTTTACTGCCTCGTAAACAGATCAGGAATTGTTGCTGGCTCATGCATAAGAACAGTGTTTCTGTTCCTTCCACAAGGAAAGTGTGAATAAATGCTGCACTTTTTTTCTTTCTACCAAACTGGGAGATGCTGATTTTTTCAGGCCAGTCAGCTAAATGGTGTACTGGAAAACTGCATGGCCTACACAGTTGGCAAATGCCAACCACCTCTGAGTTGTGACTGTAAAAAATTCTGGGTACTGAGCTATTTCCTTCTGTCACATCATTCTGTGCACATCTTCAAATGGTAGAATTTATCCCATGGTAGGTGGATTGTGAATTTAAAAAGCAGTGAGCCTCTACTTTGGTCCTGATCAATATAGATGAATATCCCCATGGTAAACAGTGGGAAGCTCTGTGGGAAGCTGGTCTGCAGGAACCCTCTGGGTCTGCTCTGCTGTGTGGGCAATCCTGGCATTGCACCATGCACAGGAGCTGAGAAGCTGCCAGCAAACACGAGTCTGGAGCTGTTTGTCACAAGCAGCCAGAGCATTTCAGCTCTTAAATGCAAAAACATCACTGCAAGAAAACCTCACTCTGACATGGAATGGAAACACATTTCGCTAACCACTCTTGTTTCTTCTCTGCTCTCATTTTGGACAAAGGCAAGGGCTGGTGACAGACAAGATGCCGTTGAACGTGCTGATAGAGAATTACCTTCCTCTGGAGTACCGGAAGCTCCTGATTCCAGTTGCTGTGAGTGGAAATAAAGTGATCCCCTCCAAGTGAAGGCGCAGTGGTGGCCCCTGTGGGTGGGAAGACGGCCTGCTCCCAGGGGCTGGCTGTGGATTGTTCCACGTCACTGCTCCAGGTGATGCTTTTCCACACGTAACCAGTCAGGCAGCAACTGCTGGATGTTCTCCTGAGTGGAGGCAGGTTGTGCTGTGGGCACCACACCGCCCTGCTGGGTCTCACCAGCCTTTGTTACAAGTAATTTGACATATTTTCATATGTGACCTTTGAATACGTGTACAGCTCTGATAAATAAAATGTTATATGTGTTCTGCGTGATGCCAATGCTGCTTATGCCAGTGAGCTGACAGGCTCCTGCATTGTGGTGTTCAAAATGTTCCTGACAGGCATTTAGCTGTGTTGGAGCTCTTCATGCTAACCAGGTGTTTGTGTTTGTCACACCTGTGTGGTTTCTGTTGCTCTGCTCCCAGTGGGAGCCGTGGTGCCCCTTTGATTTCTGCTGGTGTTCCTGTACCGGGAGTTGCTGCATGGAGGAGCTCTGGTCCATGCTGTGCTCCCTCGTGCTCCTCACATAGGGAAACAAAGCAAAACTCTTGTGTGTGGTGGTACTGCTGCCAGTGAACCCAAACCACACTAGGAATGAGGTCTGACACTGCAGCGGGTGCCAAGGACTGTGACTTTGTAAAACAAGTCAGAAGCTGGGAAAGAATAATGCCTGTCACATGGACCAGTTTTGGAGGGATGGAGATGTGTATTAAACTCTCTCTTCAGTGTCCTTCTGGGGAATCAGTGTGACATGAGTTGTTTCTCCCCATCCTGAGCCTGTCCTAAACCCCACTGCAAGTATGGATCCTTCTCTCTGGGTTATGCTGTGTGTGCAGTAGAGCTGCCTAAAACAACAGCCCAGTGGCACCGGTCCTGGGTACTCCTGGCAATCCAACCCAGCTCCTGGCAGCAGCGCTTGGAAGTTAAACGGGTTTTGCTAAAGGCCATAATGGCCAGTAGAGTTAAAGTCTCTTCAGCAGGCACTGCCAATCCAAAGGGCAGGCATTTTTCAAGGATTTTTTTTTTTTTAAATTCCATTAATACAACAAAGAGCATTTTTTGGTGATACGGTGTGACTGAAGTGTTGGAAAGGGTCCTTTGCGAAGCTCTGCTGGGAGCAATAAGTGTGTGCATGTCCTGCATGGATGGGATTCCCTTCTCCAATGTTCAGAGCTCACTTTCTTCTCGTGAGAAGGTGCAGCTTCCCAAGGGGAGGAATGGGAGGGGACAGTGCTTTGCACGTGCTGCCTGTCACACTATTGGGCTGACCGTGGCTTTGGGTGTGTCACAGGAATTCTTCAACTCCCCGGAGCCTTTTCCTTAGACTGGGTGCATTTCAAACAGCTGGTACCTCTTTGGCAGTGTGGAGTCTCAGAGGCTGTAACTTTTTGTATCAAACTTTGGCTTGTACAGATATATAAATATATATATCATGACTATATATGTAGTCTAAATATATAAAGTTTAAATACATGACTATATCAATATTCTCTCAAGTAAGGGAAGATCGTACTGTCGAGAGGACCTTGTGTCGGACCGGTAACTTCAGTTGCTGGGAGCTCTCTTTAGTCAGATCGAGAGACTGCAGCTCTTTCCTTGAGTAGGTCTCCAGTTGCTCCGACGATCATAGGTTTGGAATGCTGACACGGGCCTGTTTATTGCTATGGAGACATGGAAAAAACAGGGAAACATGGAATTATGTGTGTCATATACAGAAGAATGAACTCATAGTATAAGCTCAGGGATCTTGTTTTTCTTCCTGCTTGTTTTTCTTCCTGTGGCTTCACAGCAGGAGTTCAGGTTTTTTACTGTACTCTCAAGACATAAACAGATTAAAAAATGTATATATAAATATATACAAAGACTGTATAACCGTATGGATCCAGCTGAGAAGCGAATGAGCCTTTGTGAGCTGCAGCGGGCCAGCCGGGGTCGCTCACGCACGCCCTGGCGGCTCAGAGCCGCCGGTTATTGCGGCTGCCGGGGTTTGCCGGAGCCCGCCGTGGCTGCGCTCGGGGCGCTCCTCAGTCCCGGGGCC
>WEIT01009714.1:39929-76618 GCA_013389985.1 Dryoscopus gambensis | reverse complement strand
CTGGGCTCGGGAGCGGAGGCGCTGGGGAGCCGGGGGCTCTCCCGGCGGAGTGTGTGGCCTTATATAACGCTGTGCAGTGTCGGTCGCCCGGGCCCGGTGCAGCCAGACCGTCTGTTTACTCTGTCATCCTGCTTAAAACCCGGCCGAGGGGTCGGATGGCCCCGACGCGCTGCGTAACTGGGGCTTTGGCTCCTCGGGTTTACACCAAATAGCTGCTCACAGACTTGTAGTGTGATGTTTTCCCTGCTTGCTATTGGAGCTGTTCTCCCTACCCACCCAGCGGAGAACTGATTATTCCTTTTCCTGCCTGGCTAGTAAACACTGATGTCATTCCCCTCTTGTGTAATCATTTTTGTCTTCTGTCTGTGTACATTGGTCTTCATATTATGTCTGTGGGGAGGGGGAGAGGTGGTACTGAGAGTCTTTCTCAGAAACTTCATAGTGAAAACAAAGGGAAAACTAAAATGCTTGTGGTGTAGGAATTGTTCCTGGTGGCAGTGCAGGGTTGTATATGCTGGTTCTCTGGAAAGTGTGCTTTAAATGGCTGGCTCCGTGTAGAAACAGATCCCTGCTGGCTTCAGATAGTGAGGTTTTAGATCAGGATGCGTGAGAGGCCAGATCCCCTCAGTACTTACATTTCTGTTCTTTCTTAGGTCACGGTAAAAATCACAAAGATGCTGCCTCGGTCAGGGCCACTCACCCCATCCCTGCAGCCTGTGGCATTTATTACTTTGAAGTGAAGATCGTCAGTAAAGGTAGAGATGGGTAAGTGCCTCATTCCAGCTCAGTGGCCGGGGATGTGTGTCTGGCAGCTCTGCTGGACTCTGGCCTCCTTTCCGGAAGGGTTCGAGGTCCCGTGGCTGCTGGGTGCAGCAGGCAGGCACAGCAGGGGCAGGTTTTGTCCTCCTGATGAATAGGTGTAAAGGAGGTGGAATGCCCTGGAAGCAGAGGCATCGGCACAGCTGTGTCCTGAGCTCTTTGAGGTGGGCACTTCTAAAAAAGCTCGGTAAACTGTGGGTCTCCAGTGCAGTTTGAATTAAAATAGGTTTTCTTCTTGCTGGCAAGGTTTGGTCACTCTGATTGCTGGAATTATGATGCCTCAGAAATTAAGTGAAGCAGAAGGAAGGAACATTGAGCTTAATTTTGGACTGCTGCAGTGGTGTTGATATGGGCAAGAGTGGTTATAGGAGTACTGGGGCAGGCAATAAAGGGATATTTCTAACAAGGTCTGGAGTTCTCCTGCTAATGTGGATTTAATTTTTACTCATTATGAAGGTGTCAGCCTGCTGTGTATGGATGTCCCTGGCATTGTTCATTTGCTAAAGGATGAATATGGCAGGAATATTATCCAGAAGGGAAAGCCACACAGGAGGAGGGATTGGGTGTAATTAATTAATCCAGTCCTTCAGGTACGATGTTTGAACTCTGACCAGTTTAAGGGTTGTGGGGAAGGGCAGCAAATGTTCCTACTACAAACCAAATGAAAGTGACAACTTGTTACAGTTGAATTTTTTGCTGCCATTGTTGAACTGAGAAGTGGCCTACTTGTAAAGGGACTTGCGGAGGATCTCAGGTTGTGCTGCATTTAGGCCCTTGATAATTACTAGGTTATCTGCAGAGGTGGATGCTGGGCTGAATTCTGTACAAATGCAGGGAAAAGACCATCTTTTTTCCTTCATTTCACTGACCTGGCTATTAACTTCTTGTCTGTTTTGAAACACTGCCCTTGATTAGTTTATGTAACTGCTAAAACTGAAATAATTTGCAGCAAGCTTCAAGACAATTTTCCAAAGAAGTCACATTACAAAAGGTCACTGAACAGCACTTAATCCTTACTGCAGTCTAGATCAATCTTAAAGGGAGATAATGGAATTTTCTGCTTGTCTCCCAAGATCAGAGTTTTCTATATTAATGATCTGTTGTTTTTATTGTAGTCTGTAGTTACAGTGACTTTCCAGGAGTAATTCCAAAGAGATAGAACCATGTGTGTTAACACAGCAGCCTGAACGGCAGCTGCTGATAGCTCTGAAGTCAGGGCAGTGGTGAGGCTTTGAGAGCCTCTCTGATGTCTCAGCCATTCCTGGGCCTTGTTTTTCTTCTGCTGGTAGAGACAGATCCAACTTTTATCTCGCACAGGCTGGTGCTGGGGATTTGTGGTTGTGAATTTCCACTGTAGCTGCTGCCTGGCTGTCACTTGAGAAGGTGCTTTTGTGTGTGTCACCTTTAATAGTTTGAGTTGTTCCTGCTGGAGGCTCAGCGTGTTGTACTGCTGAGCTGTGGCAGAGATCTCTTCTGAGGAGGCTCCCCAGTGTTTATTCCACCATTGTGACTTCAGTTTAAAGGATTGAAAGTCCAGACAGCTAAAGAAGGGATTGAGGGAATGAAGGTTTCAAGCAGTGTAAGTGGCAAAGCCTGTCCCTAGGAACACTAGGAACTCCCCTTTAGCAAGGGGAGAGGAAGAGGAATCCTTCTGAGCTCATTTCCAGATGGGTATTCCAGGTGTAGAGCCTCTGCCCTAGAGCTGGTTATTTGACTTCTGCAGGAGGTAGTGAGGTAAAGATGTGAAGTTATTCCCTGTGTATCTCTTTCTGGAGTTTGTGATGGCATTTCACATTTGGGTCTAAAATGTGAGTGATTTGGTTTTGAAACAAGAGTTACTCCAGAAAGCCTTTGGTGAAATGAATTTCAGGAAGTGTTGAGGAGTCTGATTTGGCTCAAGGCTGTTGTTATTCTGTGCTCACAGTTGTTAGTTTAGGGCTCTGCACTCTGGTTAGATACTGACACTTGCTAATAAACAAGAGAAACTAAGGTTTCAGACAAGAAATGGGATAGAAGCTCCCAGTGGCTCTTAATGGAGAAGTAAGAATCCCAAAGCTCACACGATGCCTTTTTGCAGCCTGCCAAGAGATGCTGCCTGTGTGTGACGTGCTCTGATAAGAGGCTTCTTGAACTGGCATCAGGCAGTGCCATTTTGGATTGGTGATGTCACTGTGGCAGAGAAACCTGAGCTACGGAGATGACTCAGGTGTCAGGACCACCTTTTTAGCTTCTCCCCTGTTTTTCATTGGACTAAGGGGATTTAAAACCAGTAAGCTCTGGTTCTCTCCTCTGTTTTCTCCCACCACATCATATCCTAGCAGTCAAAACACACGTCCTTGCCTCCTCCCATTTTCCAGGCTGAGAACTCCTGTGCTTACCCCAGAGCCAGCACAAGGGAAGAGGGAGGGAGGGACTGCAGCAGCACAGACACAAGTTGCTTTGCACTGCCACAGCTGCTAGAAAAACTTCCTCTTTTGCACTGTCTTGTCTCCCCTGTCCCTTAATGCACCTGCCCCAGAAAGATGCTTTTGTTAAAGAAGCAAACAAAACTATTTATGAAAACTCTGCCTTTGCCATCACTGGACTTTTCTGCCTCAGCATTGGTAAAAGCTTTTACTGGTGGATATTTCAAATCAAATACAGCATCCAAAAAGTCCATTTGGTGTATGTAAGAAACTGTTAAGATTGATCAGCTTTTCTTAGCTTTGGATCTTCCACTGCTCGTGAGATAAAACCACAATCCTTTGAGAGAAACAAGCATGGTTCAAACTTACTTTTAGTTGAATGGTGGCCATTTCTTATTCTGGTGGATTTAGTCTTTATTGATTAGAGGTCATGTTTGTTTATTTATTGGGTTTGTTTTTTGTGTGATTTTGGTTTGTTTTGGTTTTTTTTCTGGGAGAGGGGAGGCTGCCAGGATACCATGGAAAAATAGTCTTGACAAGGTTTCTAGGTAACATGGAACAAATCAGATCTGTCAGTAGGTTGATCTGTTGCTACTTCTTGTGGGGGGAGATCGTTCTTATCCTCAGAGAGCAGAGGAGAACTTAGTTTGCAGTCTCTTGTCCCAGCCCTCTTCTCACCTCCTTGTCTGTGCTGAGCACACAGGGAGTGGTTCCGCAGCGCTTTAGGGTGATACGTGTCAGGGCTGTGGGATTTTGCCCTTGCATTTGCTGCATGTTTCTGTTCCTTCCCTTGTGCTGACAGATTGCTACCCCGTCCTCTGGTGAGCTGGCTCAGGGAGATAACTGGTGGAAAGCTGGCCAGAAAATAATGAGTGATGATTTCATCTATTGACGTCACTGTCAGAAATTGCTCCTTTTTTTTGCTCTTCAAATTGAGGGCTACTTCTCAGGGTTCCCTTCCCTGATGTTAATTGAAGACGAGCCAATAAAGGGATGGGCTGAGCTGGGAGGTGGAAGGGTAGGACTGCAGCAACCCTCAGTTCCATTCAAAGTGTTGTTGAACAGTTTTGTTTCAAGACTTGCTGGTAGTTAATTCCTGAGCCATTGTGTGCTTGTGTCCTGAGTGTTGTCAACTGGAACAGAAGGACAAGAGGCAATGGGTCACAAGTTGTGGCAAGGGAAATGCCAACTGGACATAAGAAAGAATTTTCCTTTGTGAAAATGGTTGTGCACCTGAACAGGATGCCTGGAGAGGCACTGGCATCTCCCTCATCAGATTTGTCTAGGGGAGCCCTCCGTCTGCTGACTGGTAGAAGTTTCAGAATTACTTATGCTTTGGGCAGAAGGATGAAGAAAGAATGTCCCAAGGTCCCTTCCCATCCAAACCTCTCCATGAATCTCTGGATGGCTTGCTTCCAGCGTTCCTCAGATGAGCAGATTGGCAGAAATGCCCGTGACTCTTCTGCTCCTGAGCTGCCACAAATAACTCAGGCTTTTATCACGATGTTGTTCATAACAGTTCAGCCTGAGCTGTATTTGAAGCACTGAACTCTTGTCCTCTTTCCCTCCAATACGTGGTTCTGTTTGGTGGTGATTTGTCAGCACATCTCAGCCTCTGTTTCCCCACTGGATGATCTCTGCTTGGTAAACAGGAACAGGCAGAGACTCATCAGGGTAGGGCAGCCAACCCACAACTTAGGGGCTGTTGTGACTCAGAAGGACAAGTCAACCTTGTTGTCCTCTTTATGCTGGGGCAAGGTGAGCTGTCTGTGGGTGACAGTGCGTGTTCCTGACCGCCAGTTTGGTTTCTTGACTGGTTTTACCTCCCCCAGCCACGTGCTGGGTTGTGATGGAGTGTGACTGGGGAGGACATTCCAGACGCCAACCCTGATGATGCACGGGTTCTGGATTCTGGCAAAAGTCACCTGTCCTGCAGCCTCCTCCCTATTTCTGAGCTGCTCGTGGAACAGACAGCCCAGCAGCCTGTGGATTGCCTTTGCAATGGCAGTTTGCTGTCAACAGCTGTCTTTTTCTGGGAATGGTTTGGTCTTGGGACAGCTGCTTGCTCACAGATACTTGAGTGTGCTGGCATCCTGACCTCTCCGGTGGGGACGGAGCCACTGCCTGCCCATGGTGACCCTGTGCAAACACAGCAAGTGTGCTCTGTGGGCACAGGAGGTGCCAGAGGGCCCAGCCTCTGTGCCAGGGCAGCCCAGTGGTTTCTTGAGGACTTTGAGCCATCCCAGTGTGGCTTTTGTTTTTGCCATGATGTGTTTTTGTGTGCCAGCACTAGTGACTGTGTCGTGGGCTCAATTGTGTTCACAGTCTTTTTGCTGGATCAGTACCTGAAACAGTGATTTGTGCGTTTGGTGGAGACCCAGAAAGGCAGGAGAGGGAAGTTGGAAAGACATAAGCCACAGGGAATGCTGGTATCCCTCTTCCAGCCCATTTCACAGTTGCTTTGAGCTGTGCAGCCTGTTTTCCAGAGATGTTGGTCGGCACTAGCCTAAGCTGATGGCAGTTTTCTGGGAGAGGGAGAAAAGAGTTCTTTGAGGAGACTGACTGAAGAGCTAATCGAGCTTAGTCCATACCGTAGTTTATTTAAAATCTTCCTTTAGTTTTCATACACAAGTGCGCCATAAGCCAGCCTTAAAAATAGCTTAGTTTCTCTCTGACTGAAAAAGAAAAATAAAGGTCA
Source organism: Dryoscopus gambensis (assembly GCA_013389985.1). Classification (NCBI taxonomy): domain Eukaryota; kingdom Metazoa; phylum Chordata; class Aves; order Passeriformes; family Malaconotidae; genus Dryoscopus; species Dryoscopus gambensis. The sequence continues at coordinate 70,696 of WEIT01009714.1, read as the reverse complement.
GATGTGTTGGTTGGTTGCAGTCTGTACATTAGTAACAAATCATCTGCCCCTTTTCCTTGCTTATGTTTCTCCTTGCCAACTTTCCATTTCTCCTCAGCATATGGTGAGTGTATGGCTCTGTGAAAAGCCTTGTGCTCGTGTGCTCTAATGGATTCCAGATGCTGACAGAGGCCTGTCCCTGGAGCACTCTGACAGCACTGCTTGCTTATGCTCAGACACCTTGGGGCGCCCTGCCTGTCTGGATGTGGCTGTAGGGAAGGCTAAGGGATATTCTGTGGGAACCGAGGATTTCTCGTGTGATTCCTGATTTGTCCCTGATAAGCCTGTAAATAATTGATTTCCTTGCCCCTTTTTATGTTTTTCCATCCTGGTTTCCAAGAATCCAAAACCAGCACAGAGAGAGGGGGTTGTTCTGTTTGCAGGTAGGTCTGCTTGTTTGAATTTATGCTGTTCTGCAGACATTTGTTTAAACAACCCAACACATAAATAAAGCCCCCAAGTAGATTCCACAAACAGTTCCTGCCTTGTTCCCATGCAGATTGCCCGAGCAAGTCCTTCTTGCTCAGCTACCAACTGTGCCTGGGTGCTCTCAGGTGTGGAGACTCATTTTTCTGCAGAGGTTTCACGTCAGTTGGTGATACCTCATACAAGTTGTTGTTTCTTTGTCATGGTTCTGCTGCGCCCTTCCAAAAGGGAGTAATATTGAGAGCAGCTTTTCAGTGTAAAGCAGTCATGAGGCTGGAATATCTGATTCGCAGTTGATAACTTCTAATTCCTTTCTTTTTTTATCAATGAAGTGGAAGTTTAAACTGAGTGTTTTATAGCAGTATCATGAGACATCCATTGTAATAGTTGAATATCAAATTATCATGAAAATAATTTTTGAAATGAGCAACGAAATGAAAGCAGTGATGATGATATGTGACTTTTCCACTTGTGATGTGTGGATTCAGGTATCTCTGAGATCCGAGATTTCCTACATTTCAGACTATGGTAATTATTTTTGTCATTATTGGGGTTTTTTGTTCAGCTGCTTAGGAAATTTTGCGTAGCAAAGAAGAAAAATTTCAGGAAGGGGTTATTTTTGTTTGGTTATTTTTTCCTTCCCCCCTCCCTCTGCTATTTCTGAGTATCTGTTATAGAAAAGGTAAGAATATGACAAAAGCAGACTCTAGCAAAATCAACATCTTCTGAATATATGTAAAACTTCACATGCTCAGTTCTTCAGAATATCAGTTAAATCACAGAATAATGAGAACTAATTTACATATTCTAAGCTTGCAAATCTAAGGAATTCTGTTTAATAATGAAATTGTGTAAGTTTTGTACAGGGAAAACTTTTTTATTTCACTTGAGAATCCATGAAATAATGAACTGCTAAAGAATTTATCATCCACTGTGAAGCTTTCACTCTTTTTTTTCAGCTCTCCACTGAAGCTGAATTGCATTAATTGTGTTATATTGACTCTGCAACCAGATTAATTTTTTAAACTGCTTTTCTAGCCGTGGGATTTACATTGTACCTGTGATATAAGACTGGATCTCTGTTTCCACACTAGTCTGCCTGCTTGTTTACAAGTTCTTTGTATTGATGCTCTGGCCACATGAAGCCTTTGTCCCTTGTTGTGGAGATGTCAGTGTGTAAAGATCTGTGAGTTCAGTGTGTGGTGCTTTCCCAGTGCTCTCCCCAGCTCTGACTCTCTGCCACTGTTTAAAGAGAAAGTGTTCTTCTTTTGCTCGTACATCTCTCAAAACTTCAGGTGTTACTTTTTCTCTGTATGTTTTCCACATAATTAGCCCCCTCTCCAGATCTTATGGAAATATTGCAGCTACTTCTTTCTGTAATTTCATTAATTATTAGGAGGTAAATCCTCCTTTCATAAGAATTGTTACCATCCAAGCCTAAACCAGAGGAAATTAGTCTGTGAGGCTGTAAGAATACCCCTTAAGCTGGTGGTGGAGCGTTTTCTTCTGATTTGGGTATTGCTTTTATATTGTTCCCCCTGTTTTTCAGAGGAAAAAACAGGAGCTCAAGGTGCATTTTGAATCTGACTGTCTGTTATGATGGACTGAAATGCAAGATTAGTCACCAGAATGAAACAGTCTTTAAATGACTTGCCCTCTTTTGGATGCCTTTCTGTTAGACATTTGTGGTAACTCTAGCATCTTTCTTTACTGTTTTCTAGCCTTTGTTCATGGCAGAAAAAATGTTCTGTTGCTTAGACTGGCAATCAAACAATCTTAAGTCCATTCAGTCGTGAAAACCTGTTTAACTTCCCTAATATATTTTCAGTGACTATGAGCAGTGCATTTGGAAGTGGGGTTTGTTAATCAGCAGGACTGCCTGAACAAAAATCCTACTTATTCAGTTGGGTGTAACCAGAATAAATAATCAGAGAATGAGTATCAGTAATGCTTTGTGCTGTTCCCAGACTTCAGGCACCATTTGTCACTGAGATGGTTGGTGTGTGAACTTTGCTGGATATCAGCTGACTCGGAGAACGAGCCAGCTGCCAAGAGTGAAAAAAATCATAGATTGGTGGGACACCTTTGCTTCAACTACATTTGCATTTCACCACAGGGTTTGGGGTTCTGTTGGATGTGGTGATGCTTGGGGTAGCAGATGGAGAAACTGGTTATTCTGGACAGATTTTAGTGGTGATTTTACCCTGATGGTGCTCATATCTTACCTTTTATTTCTTAAATGGTGCTCAGGTCAAGTCTTCATCTTTGTATTTTTAAAATTTCAATGTTCCTACAAACATTATTAATCTGCATCATCAGTCTTTTCCTTTCCAGAAGGTAGCACAGACAAGGGATGGATTTGGCCCTTCCTGCAGCTGGCAGATACCAGTTGAACGTGATCCTAAAATTGAAAGGGAGCTGGAAATATGACACCTTGGTCTATCAAAAATAGCTTTTCATTCTTCCTCTGTCATTTTGTCACCAATTACTCATAAACGCCCTGAGAAGATGTGTTATGTTACCAGATTGCTTCCTCTCAGTTTTGTCCTGCTCACTCACCTTCCCTTCCACGATCTTCAGCTTTTAAGGCTTCTCTGCATTTCTAAGGGCTGATGTACAATGGACTCCTCCATGCCTCAGGATACTTGTAGTTGTTTTTAATGAGCTCTTAAAATTTTTATTTTCTTCCCTTTATCCACTTCTTTTCAGCCTTGCATTATTAGTCTTTACTGATCTCTTCTTGCGGAATTGGGATTCTTCCTGGAGCCCATCAGTGCTATTTCTGAAGCACCAGCACAGAACAGCACAATATGCACAAATAAAATCAGAACCACTTCCACTCTAGAGATTATATTGCATTATGAAGTAGTTCCAAAATATTTGTTGTTAGACTGAGGAATCAGAGACAGTTGGAATCCAGTATTTTACATGTCATAGGTAATTCTTTTAAACAGATGTAACTTGTTTTTTCACTGCCTTAAAACAGTGTTCCCCTTCCCCTACCAGAACTGCGACAATGTGGTTTCAAGTGGTGAGTTGATAAGGGTTATCATTTCTCACCACTCTTTAAACCTGGCATGAAGTCAGGACCCACCTCAGACAAGAATGATAGTTCAGTGCTTTGCACAAGAGACTGTGGAAGTCTCTGAAATGCCACCAGTGTGGTGTATTATTCACCTCTAACTTAATTTAGTTTGTTTATTTTAGATTTAACTGTGCATGTTGAAAGAGTGGGGTGCATGATAGCTGGGAGGACAGGATTCCTACCACATAGGTGTGGTTATTAGAAAAAACTGCAGGATACAGGAAGCCTTTGAATCACAAACCTCTGGAAGAGTGGAACATCCCTTGTTTAACTCGTGGCTCAGTGGGATTGCGTGGCTTTGGCTGAGCCACGTAATAAAATGCCAATCCCAGGAATTTCTCCCATGTGTTGTGTTCCTGTTAATGTTGGCTCACAGCTGAGCAGGGAACGACTGCTTTACTGGAAGTCATGGCCTTCAAAACAAATTATTTAACCTCTCTGGTCTTAACTCTTCAAGTTTGGACCTCCGTGCCTGTTGGCATCCCTGGCAGTCTCCTTCCAGCCTCCTGTACTGTGCCAGGGTGGAATTGGCTCAGGAGAGAAGAGTTCTGGGCTTGTGGCCATTACCCAACCAGTGCTAAACCCGTGTATTTTTTCCCCCTTTGTTTCCCCAGCTTTCAGATGGGTTGAATTTTGTTTGCCATCTGGGTGAACCTCACAGCCACTTGAAAGAAGAGTGACAGGGATTGTTTTACCATCCTGACTTGGTACCTTTCAACAGGTTAAACAATAAATACAGGGGAAACCTGTATTTGTTATTCATTATTTATACTGTCTTTCTTCTCCTGGCAGAGCCTTAATAAATCTGCCTTGCTAATTGTCACCTAGTGCTAGAGATGAGTGCTCAGTCCAAGTTTATTGGAGAAAGTCTTGCAGCTTTTTGGGTAAAGAAATACCTCCTTTTGTTTAAAGTATACTGCTTGTCCCGTGAGGACCATGGGCTGATTGCTTTCTCCCTCCTTCTGCCCTGCCTTTATTTTGCACATAGCAATGCCTTTCAAGTGCTGGCTGCTTTCCAGGGAGATGTTCTTTGCTCTTGGAATTCTTGAAACTGAAGAATGTAGTACAGGTCTGCATGAGTTCTGTTGCTGTGTTCTCTCTTCGACTCAATGAGTTCTTCATTCCTGCACTGGAAAAGCCAAATAGATGCAAATCCTGGAATTTCAGCATTAGCTGCTTGCTGTCAAAGGGCAGGTCTGTTCTGAAGTTTTTCTGCTGAGTTCACAAGGATTTTTGTGGGTTTGCTCATACAAAGTAGCTTTAGACTACACAGGAAAATTTTCTTACGTTGACTTTTTGGCAGGTTCTCTGGGTATCATCATCTCATCTGGGTATCTCTGGTTTGTTCTGGAGAAACATATTTTGACTCAAAGACTTGCTTCTCATATGGGTGGATTCCCCTTCTGGGATAAACTAAACACAGCCATCAGTGTCTCCTCTATTTCTGTGACTCTATAATGCTTAGAACAGCCTCATTAAGAGATCTCTTTGTTTCAGTTTAGGTCAGTCACATGTTGTCACTCCTGTGAAATAACTTTTCTCATTGTTTTTCAGCTAATTTCTGCCCAGTGACAATATATAATTCTTCCTGAGTCAGTGCATTTGAGATATTTTGTATCTTTAAGAGTTAAATTTTAATTTAGAAGTATAGTCATCATTTTGGTTTTCCTTCTATTTTCCAAGGGAAAGTCTTTTACTGACATTAAAAACAAACAAACCCATTTTTAAAAAATACACAGATTTAAAATGCAGCTTTGAAAACATCTGCGCTGCAGAGTCCACCACACAAGTTGTCTTAGGAGCCAGAAGTGAACGCTGTCCTGTTTAGATGTCACTGTGCTGGAGCAGCTACATGTTGGTGTTTACTGCTGAAGCACTTGGGAACTGGGAAGGGACCCAAAAAAGCTTTGTGTCTTTGAGCTTAGTCTTAGCATGGTGATGGTACTGTAAGACCTAGAGGGAAAAATCCTGGGAATACTGCTGCTTGTGTGTGGAGCCAGCATCTTTTGACATGAGAGCTTTTTACCAAACAGAGCTGATGTTGTGGCTGGTGTTGAGTGTGGCTGATTCAGTCACATTTTCTAAAGCAACCAGTACTGGGCAGGGCTGAGGTGAAGTAGGAGTCTGGAAGAATTTGGTGCTATGGTAACTGCCAAGGCTGCTGGTGAGTGGAAACAAGACTGTTCTGACTGAATCACCAGCATGTGTCTGCGTTTATTTTTGTCAGTCTGCTCTGTTTGGAATTGGTCTACTGATGCAGCATTTTTGAAGCTTCAGATTAGGTGTGGGGGGGCAGTTCCAAGTATTCAGTGTTCACTGCTGAGAAGATGGTTTTAGGAGGTCACTTTTGCCTACCTGTGATAGATAATGGATATAAATGTATTGCTACCCCCAAAATAACTTTTTTCCTGTTTGAGATTGGGTGCTAACATTCCTGGGCATCCTTTTTTTTAAGAGGCTCCTTGAATATCTCAAAAAGGAACTCCAGTTAAGTGATACCCCACAGGGAGTCTGTCCACACTATTATGGTCCAAAACCAGGGGTAATACGGGCAGGCAGACCATAGAGATTTATGTTGAATGATATTGGATATCATAATTGATTCATTATTAAAAAAAAAAGGCAGTAGTTTGCTCTTGATGATGCTTACCGATACTAGTTTAACTAGTATTGAATTTGTTGCATACACAAAACTGGTTTGGAGCATTTGGAATCGAAGAAGTCAGAAGCTGTTCTGCACCAAGAAGTTCAGAAAGCATCTGGTGCTTTTAGGGGTGATGGAGTTGAAGACTAATTTTTTTTTCCCCTCCCAATTTCCAAGAGAATAGAGTGATTTTCTTTTTGTCTGAGGCTTTGTAGATCTTAAAGCTCATTCCATCCGTTACTTCTGGTACATAAATTGATTATAGATGGGAAAAGCAAAGTAGTACTTTCTAAAACAAAACCCAGCAGTCAAGTCTGTGACAATTTGAAGTTCTGGATATAAGCTGTGGGCTGTGGAGTTGAAACTCAGCATGGTGAGGGAGTCTGTTTTTATTTTAGGTTGTCTGCAAATTCTGTGTACAGTTTTACAGCCATTATGGTCTTATTTTTAAAGTTTGTCTTGTGCTTTAAATGGGAGCAGAAGTCGAAGAGCAAAAAACTGTGAACCAGGAAGGCTTGTGGTCATGTTCCTTTTTTTTTTAAGCAACATATTTCCATGGTGTTGTTTATCTAGATTAAAGTGTAATCCTAAATTTAGTATTTGTGGAGTTGTAATGCTTGTTTTTTAGAAAAATACAAGCTTCCAATCTCAATTTAAAGCTACGTTGTCTGAAAATGGAAAGATACTATTGTGTAAGTTTTGTCTTTGATTATGTGCATCAGATTTGCTGCTGTACACAAAAGAGGGGGATGAACCGGCGTAGAAAATAATGAAGTTAAGCAGGATAAGCCGAAGTGGGTGATGACCTATTTAATCTGGATTCGACAATTAGGTTATTTCCTCTAATTCCCAATGTTTTCCATGGTGTTGCCACCCTTGTGGTGCAATACAGTGCAGTGACCCAGCAAGGGATGGGGACAAAGGGCACCCGTCGGAGCGCTGCAGCTGTGCCAGGGCTGTGTGCAGAGGTGTCCTCTCTGTCCAATTCTAGGTCTGTTAATGGCAGCAGCAGCAGATGTAGAGGCAGAGGAGCAGACAAGCACCCTCAGGCAGTAAGGAGGGATGGAGTTGGCCCGTGGCCCTGTGCCAGCAGAGCTGTGCTGTGTGATACTGAAAGGAAGGAATCTGACACCAGCACATGACAAAGCGGCCACAGTTCTACAGTGTTTTACCTTCAGCTGAGCCAAATAGATCAGGACATAAGAAACATTCCCTGTGTCAAGAGGCACGTCCTGCTCTTCGAACAAAATTTGTCACAGCCAACAAATTCGGGAGGTCTGGAGCTTGGTGATGTGACCTGGTGAAGTTGGTGGGGATGGTTCTGCCAGAGAAGCAGCATGGTCTGCTCCCGGACAGGTTTTTGTTAAGTGTTTCACACCTGCAGTGTCAGGATGAGCTCTTTGGTGTTATTGCTTCAGGCTGAGATGGTGCTTTTACATTGAGTTGAAGCAGTTGTGTACTTTGAATCACAGCTGCCCTCAGGCTTGAACAGTTGGCAGAGGCGGCACTTGTCGCTGCTCTCATAGAGCTGAGTGCAGCTGTAGCTGTGGACTGGGATCCTGGCTGCTTGCACACGTAGTTGGAAAAAACCACGTGGCAAAACCCACCATGTAGTAAGGAAATCTCTGTAGCAGCAGATTCCAGACTCAGTAGGAATACAGAAATTGAACAAGAACTCCCTTATCTGCCAGTGCACTAAGAAGGTGGCAGGGAAGAGCTGGAGTACTCCCTGCAGATATAGGGGAAAGTCTTCCATATTGTGCCTGGAAGGCTGTAAACATATCTCCAAATTCAGTTTAGTACACATGCGTGTATGTCAGATGACATCGTGAGGCTGAATTTTTAGATGCCATAAATGCCTGCTTTAGAGAGGCTCTCATAGTCAGGGAACTCATGAGGATATAACTTCTGACTCGTGCTCTGAGCAGTGCAGAAGATGTTTACAAGAAAGGTGTGTTTAGAAGTTGCTCTGCAGCACTGACCATAATCACTCATGTTTGGTGTGCTATGAAGGGCCCCCAGACCTTGCCACTTCAGTGTTCATCCAAAAACCCCACCACCCAACAGCTAAAAAAGCCAGAGAACAAACCTTACAAATTGAAGAAGCTTGTTCAAGAGTAGCTAATACAATCAGAAGGGTTAAATGCTTTGAGATGGTACAGAGACCGTTTAAGACATTTTATTGTAGGATCAGACAGTTGACAAGATTAGACACAGGGATGAGAGGCAATAGAGATACACACTCCAAAAGTTTAAATTTTATTCAATGAGAAAAATTGAAAGAACAGTCTTTTGAGCTTAAGAACCCCAACAGGGTTGACCAAAATGAGTTGAGAGACATCTGGCTTAAAGTCTGAAATCTTAAAGGAATAGTTTTCCCTCCCAACACATCAGGGATGGGAAGCAAGCTGGAGCCTCTAAAACCAAGAGATAATGCAGGAGAACTTTTTATAAAGAACTCTGTAAATATAGGAATGTTGAGAGGGTCACAAATGCCAGTCTTCTGCTTTTAAAGGATTATCCTTCTGAAGAAAAAGAGTTAATACAGCAACAGTGTCATTTGTCAACAAAACATATGCCAATCTTTGTTTCTAAGTGATAAACCTGGGTCCTGTTGAAGCATTAATAACCCATAACAGACAGGAAGAGATCATGGAGGTTATCTGGTCTTCATTCAAGAGTTCTAAAGAATGCAATAGCTGAGCCATGGACTATCAAATGTGACATTTTAAAAGTCTTGGTTACAGGGAAGAGATGTGTATCTATGGTTTTTTTGCCCCCCAAGGGATCCAGAGGAATGAGATCACATAGTGCTTCCTCTAAAGTCCCTTCCATCCTTGAGATCTCCACATCAGAGCAGAACCTTCGTGTTGCTTTTTTTGATTTAACACAAGGTTCAGGAGCTGAAAGGCTCAGGGCGGATGTGCTGGGCAGTCACCACAGCACGTGCAGCGTGTGAGTTCAGGGCTGTGCTGTACCAGTCTTTCCTGGATGATCTCATCTCCTTGACCACTAAGAAGAGAGCTGGGTTTAGCTGATATGATCACATCAGGACTTGTGTATGTGTGTGGCTCAGGGAGTTCTGTTTCCTTGGCGTGGTCGATACCCCGGTCTATGCACTGCAAACCGAGAGTTTGCTGCCTCTTTGCTCTTTCTGATGGTCTCAGGAGGAAGGGTCTGGATCCTCTGGGAGCTGGTGCACTTCAGAAACAGAGCATGTCTTTAAAAGATAGGATTGACTTATTTTAAAGCACTGTAAGACTGGGCTTCAAGCATTTGAAATCCAGAAGGTCATGCTACCAAAATGTGGCATGAACAAGAGAGCTGGCCGTGTTTGCAAAGAGGGTCTCTTCTCCCAGGTAACAAGTGATGGGACAAGAGGAGATGGCCAGAAGTTGCACAAGGGAGGTGTAAGTTGGATATCAGGAATACTTTCTTCATGGAACGGTTTGTCAAGCACTGGAATAGGCTGCCCAGGGAAGTGGTGGAATCCTGGAGGAATTTAAAAGATGAGTAGCTATGGTACTTTGGGACATGGTTTAGTGGTGACCTTGGCAGTTTTGGTCAATAGTTGGACTCGACAATCTTAAAGGTATTTTTCCACCAAAACAATTCTGTGCTATTAAAGAAATTGTAGGCTAAGATTTTATAAACTTGCAGATCTGTAAGGATTAAAATTTCAGTGTAAACAAAAACCAATCAGTCATTACCATTTCCATGTGACAGTGACTGAGATGGGGAAGTCAAGGACAGGGAACAGTTTCTGCAGGGGACTTAACGCACATAACTTGAAGGAATTGTAACTTAGGGGTGGAATTCTGAAATAGTATTTTCATACCTGAATTATGTTTTATGGAGCAGGTGGCCTAGGAAGCCACAGAAAGAAAACTGATACAGTGAAAGAATAGCAGGGCACTGGCTGTAGCCCCCTTGGATTCTTACTTTTACTAGAACAAGAGCCCAACAGTTAATTTCAAAGCTCAGTAAACTAAAAATATGGGAGTGTGTTGAAAAAAAAACCTGAGCTGCATTACCAGAGGATATTTAGAGAATTACAGACCATGCAAATTAACAGAAACAGAAGACACAAAATGGAAATGTGCCTAAGTATTGCAGTGAGGAAGAGAAGACTTTGTGCAGGCTGGCTTTGTCTTACTGTCCTGCTGGATAGGTGCAAAAGGATTCTCATGGGGGCAGGATAAACAATCCAAACTTGATACAAAAAATGGCCTCTGAGCTGCCTCTTAGAGTGCAGAGTCGAGTCAAGCTGTGTCCCACTTCCATGGAAAAATGAGTTCAGTTCTCGTCTGCAGTAAAAAAAAAAATGGAATAATAGAGATCAGGAGGGGGAGGAATAGAAACCAAAACAGAGAATATTACTACGCTGTTTTCTGTAGTAATCACCATGGGCTTGTGTTGTATGCTGCTGGTGGCTCTGGTTATTCCCTGCTTCTCAAAGAAGTTACAGAGCTGGAAGTGTAGCAGGAGCATTGAGGTAGAGGTGAGTTTCCATAAGAACAGCCGAGTAGACTGTGATTAACCAGCCTTGAGAAGAGACCTTTGGGGGGTGGAGTGTGAATCAGGACTTCAAAATCCTTGAGAAAGTTGTCCGGGAAATGCTTTTCCTCTCTCTTCCAGTTTTAAAAATGCAAGTACAAAGGAAAAATAGGTTGGGCAGGAATTGAATGGGGGAGCTGTAGGATGTTGCCTTTTCAAAGAGCTTACAAAAGTTCAGAAAGTGAGATTGTGTAAAATATATGCTGAACAATGAAAGAGTGTTCTTGGAAAGTACAAACTGTGTGCTCTGTCCTCTGCATCCACTATCAGCTATTTTTGGAGACAGTTCATCAGGCTGGACAGACATCTGTCCTCATATACTGTATCTGCACTTAGGTGGTTTTTTACTGTCCTCTTAATCACCTGTATAAATAGTTTTTTTCTGATATGTGGATAAAAATACCTCACAAATACCAAACTGGAAATTAAATTGCTGATTGTTTTCCAGTCCTGTTCCTACCAATTAAAAACGAAAGAGTAACTGTAGCTGTGCATCAGAAAGCTGTCAGTTAGTAAAGCAGACTGATATTTTATCTTGGATTCAGTAAAAGACATGAGTAATGGAAAATCTTCAGTGATTTTATCATTCTTAAATAATTTGTGTGTGGGTTGGGTTTATTTTAGTGCTGTATTTCTGCTGCAGGGGATCTTGTGCCTTGACCATTCTCTTGCTTGACTGGTATTTTGTTTGGGTTTTTTTGAAGGTACATGGGAATAGGACTTTCTGCTCAAGGAGTCAACATGAACAGGCTTCCTGGTAAGTCACTGTTAAGGTTTGTTTTGACTTACAATATGTGTTAAATGTTCGTTTGAAATAAAGATTTCTCTTTATATATATAAATCAGTGAATGTGTGTTTCTATTAATAAAAGTGCGTTACTATAATTGTCTTATATCTGGAAGTTTCAACCTATTGAGTGTTATCGTAAATTGAGTTACTGTTGTTGTCAATGCAGCCATGATGATTTTAGCAGATAATAGAAATTAATACTAAACTAATTAGTAATGGGCAAGATGATGAGCTTTCAGACAGGCAAACTCTTCTTTGTGTCTGAAAAGTAAGTAGGAAAATGATTTTGCATATAATCTCTATATTCCACTTGACAAATTTACATGAAAGAATCGGAAAATGACAGGATAATTGGCCTTTTGTATTGTCTCTCTTCTTTCCTTCTTCCCACTGAAAGACTACTAAAATGTGGTAGAGTGGTATTTCCAGTTAATATTGTTGCTTCCTTTGTTTGAAATGTGTGTTTTTAGGTTTGCCTCTAAATTGGTTAAGTGGCTTCTTTTTAAAAATAAGTAATTGGTAACCCTTCTTTAACAATATCCAATTTATTGAGTAAAATAACAATTTCTAGATATGTATTGACATACTGACTTCTGTGCCAGAAATTCTTTCAACTGGGCTTAAAATTGGAAGTTTGTATTTGGTAGAAAGTAACTGTTCTTCAGATGCCAGAATGAATGACAGCTGGTCTGTGGTGGGGGCTTTTTTGGCCTTGGGTGTTACTTTTGGTGAAGCTGTTTTAAAGATGAAATCTGTGTTCAGCCCTTCTTATGGATCTTGGTATCTCACAAGGAGAATGTTTTGTGAATGTCCTAACAAAAGAAAGATCTGGTAACTGTCTTGGGGAGAATGGTTTCAGTGACACCTGTGCTTTAAAGAATTTGCACCTTACTGCAAAATATACTTGTTTGTAATTGTTATGACAACTGCACCAGTCAGTTCTACTCTCTCTGCACTTCCTCTCCCCCCAGTCCTCCTGATCGACGTGGGTTGTGTGCCATGTACAAGGCAAAGCATGAATCTAGTCCCATCATCTCCTTCCAGGGTTGAAGTGTTTGGCAAAGGGGTTGTTTGGCTATTAATGGAGCCTGTTCTGTTCAAGAAATGGCTCTCTGGTATGTGTGATGCAAAGATGGGGGGAAATGTCTTCTAGACTTGGCTTGCAGATGTTTGGTTGGATTATGCTTAATTTAGGATTCTCCTAGGGTTATAACACGGATACATACATACAGAGTTCAGTACTTACAAAGATGGTGTGTACTGAATGTCTCAGGTGTGCTGTCCCAAAATAGAACAGCCAGTGTAATTTCTTTTTTTTCGGGGGGTTTTTTTCCCCCTTTGGTGACTAAAAATTACCCAAACCACTTCTGATAAATGGCTTTAAAGCCCGGGAGTTACCTGGGCAGCATTTGTGTTTGAGTCAAAGTGCCTGTATACCACTTTGCATTTTTTGAGTGCATGTGGTGAATATGGAATTCTTTTCTCTCAGTGAAATAAAGCATAAAGTGAGCTTGAGACTTGAGATAATGCTTGTTTAGCAATGAATTGTACAAATTTCATCCTGTGAACCTGTTGTTTGTTTGATCACATGCAGATTATGCTGCCAAGAGTCATTCTGTGGTCATAGTTAGGTCGCGCTCCCATCATCTGTGTAAGATTAACTGCGTGGCTCTGTATTACAGCTCAGTAATTATCTTCCTGGCTTTTGGAGAAGGAGCCTGATTTTTTTTTTTTTTTTTTGTATATTGTTCAAGTAACTGAAGTGAGAAAAATATTTCTAGGCTTAACTGTTATCAGGTCCTTCACAGCACAGAGTAAGTGAGAGCTCACAATGAAGTGACAGACTTTGGAGTCTTGACTTGGCTTCGTGTCAAAGTGCAATTTTAACTTTTTGTGACCTGAAGCCCTGCCAGGTTTGTCTCCTCAGACCCTTTCTAAGTCACTTCTGCTTTAACAGATCAATTTTCACTGAGTGTGCTACCAGGGAAGTGTGTAGCCACTACAAGTGGTGGTTGGGAGCCCAGAGCCTGGTACGGGAGCCAAAGTTGGTCCCTTTATCATTCCTGGTTTCACTGGGGATCCTTGACACCCTGGCAGTCCTAATTCAAAGAGCAGTCTTGCTGCTGGGTTCTGTCTCAAACTCCCTTTTCCCCTCACAAGGACAAACACTTTGGCCATATCCAGTTCCAAGGCAGGGCATTTGTGCTTTATGCCAAATTTATTTTGGCTTCAGCCCAGCTGGGTGCTGGTGGGGATAGTGCTGAGCTTTCTCTGAAGGTTACAAGTGTGATTGGAGCAGCATGAGCTGAGTTCCCTTAACTATCCCTCTGCATTGGGAGTAGAGACTGCTTTTAATTGGAGAGTTCCCTGTCCGTGTTCGACACAGGGTTTCTTTGAGCTGTGCTTTGAAATTCAGTCAGCAGGTCTGAAATGATTGTGGGATATTATTAACTACCAACTTTTGTGACCCTGACAGATCTTGATTTTTAAAAATTGTTTTAGAGACATTTAGAACATTTACTAATAAGCATTCTGCTTTACACCAGTGGCTTTTATTGAAATATCTGCTCACTTCTTTCCCCATGTACAACTTTTTTTTCACGTATGCTCAGCATTTTGGTATTGGAGGATGAAATTACATGTTGCAGCTGAACTGATCTAACTCAGTGTCATCCAAGGAGAGAAACCTGACCCTTCCCTCCTCTCCACCCCATCTGCACAGTCACTCTTCTTCCCTGGTGCGAGCCTTTGGCTCTGGCAGTTGTCTCCTCGTTGGCCAGGCCAGCTTTCAGGCCAGGCAGGAACCTGCGTGCCTCTCGGCTGTGGTGGGCTTGTGGTGGGCTGGTTCCTTCAGGACTTGTGGAGCAATGCTCTTACCTGTGCATCCTGCATGTAACATCTCAATGTCTTATTTTTATTTTTATATTTATTTTTCCCTCAGTCCAGTAAGTTTTTCTGAGTCCAGGTGAAAATGCGTTGGTGGTTTGCTACAGGTTTCACCAAACCTTCCTAAAACAGGAAGATGATAAGTGTCCTATCTTTAATATGGATGAGATCGCACGCTCGGAAGTATTCTCCCCTGCATGTGATGTTCTGCATTGGTTCAAGTCCTTCATGCTGTTGAGAAATAACATTTCATTTGTTTGAGCTCTTTGAGGGTAACCCAGCAGGAACATAGAGCCAAGCAGAGAGGGAAGGAGGGATGAATCTCTAAGGTAGCAGCAATGTCTTAATTCAGCTTAAGATGTTGTGAAACCACACCCTTAGGCATACGCTGCTTCAGTTTCTTAAACAGTACAGATAGGATCTACCAATCACTTTTAGAGACTTTAAACACTCTCTGGTTAATAAATGACTTGCCCTGCTATGCAGCATTGTACATGCTGAAGGGAGTGCCAGCTTTCACTCACCATTCTTCAGTTTTCAGAAACATTGGTAATGTTTTCAGCTTGCTATTCAAACAAAAGGTACTGCTTGGCTTATTCACTATCTGCCTGCTCCAAACCCTCTGTTACAAGAACAAGCTTTCAAACTCAGTAATGTTTTATACACTTGAATTAGTGTGCAGCCAGATAAATCAGGAGAATTTGATGTACAGAAACCTGCTCCCTCTTGGGGTTTGGCTTCTGGGACTGTAGTGCTGTAAGCCAGGTCAGCAAAACCAGAAACAGTTTGTCCAGAGTCTTTGTTCTGCAAAAGGTCCTTGTGAGAGACCCATTTTTGTAGACATGAAGATAAAATAAAACTGAGTCCTGGGAATTAAGAATTCCTTATGCTCTCCTCCTCTGTGAAAGCCATACTTCATCCTCCATAAACCAACATGTGGACTGGTCTTTCCGTTTTAGCTTTGTTTGGAGATCCTTTCCTTTGAATTTTCTTGCTGATAGGTTTCTGTTGACATTTGTATGTAGGACTTTTATTTCTTCTCAGCTTATCTTACATGCTGTCAGAGGAGATGCAAGCAGGGGGAGCAAGACTGTGAAGAACTCTGTCCTCCTGTACCTTTCTTTGAGAGGAAAAAGTTACTTGTTTCTTCCTTAGGGATGTTCCCAAGGGTTTTTCATGCTGGTGTGCTCCCCTCTGGGAGCAACCAGAGAAGGGAGGCTGAGTAGGCGTTGTATCATAAAATCATAGAATGTCCCAGGTTGGAAGGGACTCACAAGGATCATTGAGTCCCACTCCTGGTCCTGCACTAGTAAAATTCTCATGGGAAGATATTATACCTCATCAGAGTTGGGGATGGGTTTCTGCAGAGACTCTATATTTAGATTTTCAAACGTCCACTCGACAAGGCTCTGGGCAGCCTCATGTAACTCTTGAATTAATCCTGCTACAAGTGGGAAGTTTGGCTGAAGACGTCCAGATTTTCCTTCTAGCAAGCTTTGGTTTTGATGTGTTGGCGGATTTTTTGGGGTTGTTTTTTGATTTTTTTGTTTGGGTGGGGGTTTTTTGTGTGTGTGTGTTTTTGGTTTGGTTTTTTTTTAAATTTTATTTTATTTTTTCTTATTTTCTTTTGTTTTCTGTGATTGCCGTGGAATCGTTCTACTTCAAGTGTGTTTAAGGAAGTTTTCAGTTTATGCTTTGGTTTGTCACTTTCTGTGACTTCACTGACAAACAAAGGACCTGTGGTGAAGGACTCAGTCCCAGTGCTAAGTGTAATAATTATAGAAGCTGAGACCTCACCAAATCATCTGATCTGAAGCGAATTCAATTATGCATTAGGCCTGCCTGACAGGTGTGTGTCTAAACCAGTCTTTCATTATTTTTCTGGCAACTTCTTCCAACACTGTCCTTGTGTTGGAAACTTTTCCTGATGACAAAGCTGAATACCCCATGTAGTCTGAGTCTATTCTTGGATCACGTGGAGATGGAAAAGAATTAATTTCTTTCCTCTTTGTAGCTCTATACAAGAAAACCTCTGTCACTGCTTTGTGGTCATACATCCCTGGCTCTTCACCCTTCCCTGTTTGTCAGGTTTTCTTGATTTATGCCAATTCTTGTAGACATTTTCTGAACATTTAATCACTGGATGTATCACAAGCACCAGTATCTTACTTTTTATAGTAAAAGAAAACATTAAAATTCAGAGCAAGTCCAGGAAGTGGCTCTTATCCCATCTTGCAAACAAGGGCAAAGGAAAATCCTTGCCAAGCTTTCACAGTTCTGAAGGCTTCAGTAGAAAGGGGAGGGGAAGAAGCTACATGGTTACCTGGGAAAAGAAGGCCTTTGGCTTCTAAAGCAATCAGCAAAAGCCCTGAAGTATGGGATTAGATACATGAACAGTATGTGGCAAACAAACAGTGATTCAGTCTGCTTTCAGAGCCTCTTGGCTACATCAGCAGCTTGGACACACTGCTTGATTTTCTGTCTTTAGAAGTAATTTCTATTAAGTTTATTTATTTATGCAGCTGATGAAGCTCTGTCTTATAGTACCTTATGGTGTTTGTCCTGCTGCAAAGCTCTTTCAGAACTATCCTTTAAAACAGTTGTCCAAAATGGCACGTGGGATTTCCACACGGTGTCATAACAAAGCCTTAGACAGGTGTTACTTACACATGCAGTGAGTCCTTCAGCTGGCTGTGCCAGTTCCTATCCACAAAATTGCTTATACTTCTGGTACCCTCTAATTTATCCTATCAAACCAGTTTGTGGGGCTGCATGTGAAATGGGTCATGTAATTGGGTTAATAATAATGGGTGGGGGGCACTGCTTGAATCTGGGGTCGTTATTAACTTGGATCTGTCCACTTGGCTGCTTCATCACACAGGTAATGCAGGTTGAAACAGCTCCTTTGGGAAACTTTATCCTCTGGAATCACGTGGCTAACAGTGGTCGGAGGTTATTTTTGATAGAAAGAGATATGTGTTGAAAACCTCAATTAAACTGCCCTCCAATTAACAGTTACCATGATCATGGAGACATTTTTATAAAGGGGCATCTTTACAGTCATACTGGGCTGAAGCTAACTTGGCTGGCTGAATTTTTATTTAGGCTGAGAACTTCTCCTAAAACTTCAATTGGGTAGCCTTTTTGATGACTTAACTGTGCTTTTACATGAAAGCATAATTTGTACCTCCTGAGAGGTCATCAGTATGTTTAGAAATGGCAGGTTTTAGCACTGCACAGTGGAAGAAAAGAGAACAAAGTGGGTCAGTGTGGTGGGTCAGCTCCAGAATTATTAAATCCATTTGTGCAGAATGGATTTTTAGAGAAATTCCTCACCACGTGAAAGCTCGCCTGGGTGCGTGAAGATTATCATGGTGCATAGAACAGTGGTGGATAAAAAGCATACACTGCCAAAAAAAGATACATGTTACAACAGATTTGAGATTTCTGGCCTTTGTAAGTCAGAGCCCTTTGGATTTATCTACATGAGTCTCTTATTTTTGGAGAGGGGGTTTATTTATGTAAGTGAATCTCCTGGTTGTCACTACTGCCTGTACTTTTATTTACATCTTTGATTGTGCACTCCAGCCACTAATAAGTGCTCAGTCCACAACACAAGGCTAAGCAATACAGGCTACCTAGCCCCATTTGAGCAAAAAAATTTAAAAATCTCATACTGGAGGAAGTGTCCTGAGACTGGTTGAAACTGGTTGTTTCTTTCTTGAATCTGCTCTTACTGTACTGTACCATCTGCTGTTTTCAAAATAGCTTTTATTTATTTTTTTAAGTTTGAGTCAAAATTAAGGTCATACTAAAGAAATTAATAAGAAATTTGGGCTTCTTGTAGTAAAACAAAAGGATTTCCTTTGAACTTAAGCTTTCACATATTTTTAGTGTTAAGATTTTTTTTCCCATATGGAATCAATCTTGTGTTCAGTGTATGTAAAATGCCATCATAGGAGAGTAATCTTAGGAGCAGTTAATTTTTGTTTATCCTGGGCATACACAACTCATTATATTGTTTCTTTTTTCATCTTCACTCTAAATTCTATGGGTACATGTATTCTATCTATATTTTAATGGCTGCCCTGCTGCATCATGTGTTAAAGAATCTGAGTTCCTCTGGTCTTACTTAACTCACTCTCATCTTTTCTCTTCCTCCTTCTACTCTCTGCAGATCAGTTGAATACCTTTTAAAAATTAAAAATTAAAGCCACAAAATTTTTAAATTTGAAATTTTAGAATTCTCAAAAATATATGATTTCTATTAAAAAAAAATCGTTGTATCTGTGGGAATCTTTGGAGTTTGTGGTTGACGTGTCCACTGCCCATCAACTTCAGCTGAGCTCCACTGAACTGCTCAGTTGTCTTCTCATCCCATGTCAGCTTTCTCTTTTTTCAATCAGTTTTTTCAGTTTATGTGCTGAGTTCACCTGAACTTGTATGAAAATTCCAGCTTGAATATTGAAACAGATTTGTTGCATGTGCTGTGCATTCTTTCACATCCCGTCTTTGTCCCCTAGAAGAACTGCAAGTTCTTTCTTTCACATTCTTCAGTTTTACAGAAATCATTAATGGGCTTTCTGACAAAGTTCAAATTTGAAAGATCTAAATTTCACAGACATCCAAAGTGAAACTTGCTGGTGTGTGATGGAAAGAATTAATTGGGTGTACTCTGTGTGGGTGCCATGTGGTATGGGAGGGAAGGTTATGGACTGAATTTGTGTACGAGGATGGTGGTGATGGTTTTGTTATGAATGACACATTGAGTGAATTGATATTTTAGGTAAGTTTTTGTTGTTGTTCGAATAACCTAAATTCACATCAGCCATTCTTTACCGTGGCAGCTGCCAAAGCTCTGTCCTCACACACACCCGTGCTCTGCACATTTGGGGTGTTGCCCCTAAGGAGCTTATCATGCACAGAGCTGAGCACAGCTTGGTGGGGTGGATGTGTTCCAGAACACAAGCCTCGTGCTCAGGGCTGATACTGGCTGAGCTGGCGTGGCACAGGGGGGTTGGACAAATGTCTTAGTTCCTTCACAATACCTGCTGAGGGGTGACACCAGAGCGATCAGGTCCTCAAATGAGGTCAGACTTGATGCTATCAGGTGTGTTTAGAGCTGGAGAGTAACAAAACCAGCTCCTGAACCACAGACTTGGGGTGAATTACGTTCTGAATTAAGGTTAAATTGAATATCATGTTTTATTTAGGGCTATGTATATGAAAACTAGAACTGTATCAAGTAAAAGTTTTATGCCTTTTCCCCTTTCCGACTGACTTTAGTTCACGTGTTTTCTCGTATCGATTGCGATGATTGCCCTGTGTGCAGCCAGAAAAACTGCTGCCAGCCATTTGGTTGGGTTTTTAGGGAAGTGTTGGGTTTCTTTTCTTTCTTTCTTTCTTTTTTTTTTTCTTCTTTTGGTCTGCTGAATTAGACTGGCTTTGGGCACCCAGACTACAGGCTTGACTGGAGGAAGCAGACAGGCTCCAGCTGAGCTCTCAGCAGCTGTGCCTCACCCTGGAATAGTTGGGAAAGTGCTTTGCCATTAAAGCTGAACAAAACCATGAATCAGTATTTCAAGACAGTAATCCTGGCCCTGGAAGATAACCAAAGAAAGTGTTTCCACTGGCCATTAAGTGCTCAGGCATCAGTATGGGTAGGTGATTCTTACTCGGGGGTTACGACTGAACAGCACTTTTCCATGCCCTGATTTCCGTGCCGTATCTCTTTCGGAGCTGGGCTGGCCTCTTCTAGAGGTTCTGTGCACTGTTCTCATGCAACATGCTCCCAGAGATGTATGATAGGGGTATGCTGGAGCTCCTGCCTTTGCATGGAGCTCTCTGTCATCCAGCAGGTTGTGTTGGTTTTGTGCCATGTGAAAGCAGAGTTTCCAAAGCAGAGGAGAGATGGAATTGCGCAGTGGGGTTTGGCCTTCACCAGTGCCACAGGTTGCACCTCCAGCTGTAGCACAGATTATGGAAAGTCCAGGTATCTTAGTGACAGCTAAGGATTGACTGGCACTTTAGAGACAGCAATTTAGCTTGTCAACACAAGTCATAATCCAGCACTGCTTGTTTTTCAGATTAAAACAAATTCTTTAATATGGCTGTACCTATTATCGGAGCCTTTTGGATAAAAGGTAACATCGACACAAAGCTCAGTTTCACTACAACTCAGGCTGCTGGGTAGCAGCTATTTCTACTGATGGATAAATGTGATCCTCTTCAGAAAACCCTGTTGCTTCACCTTGATTAATATGGAAAGTATTTAAGAAACCTCAGTTTAGAATCGAGAAGGCCTTGTTGCAACCTCTTAACATCAGGAGATGTGCTTCTTCCGGAAGACTTTTCTCTCCATAAGGTCTTCTGTTTAGATAAGTGGGTTTTTGTTCATAATTTTCTTAGCTCATTAAATACCATTTTAGGGATTGTTTTTAATAGTAGCTGGACATGAGTCCCCTGCATTCTACAGTGAACTCTGACATTGCTTTTGGCTGAGTCACTGAACTGGCCTGCCTTGATATCTCTGTAAAATGCCCATTACCTTCCAAGTTTTTGCTGGAGGTGTCTTAATATTTTATAAAGGTGTTCTTGCCATCAGCTGAAGGTTGAAGTTGGCCCATAAACGATCATGTGAATTATTTAGTATGATGAGATTTGAAGCCTGTGTATGTTATAAGCTTTTGATTGTAACTTGCTCTTTACCCCTTCCACTAAATAGATAAATGGAAAAGCTCCTTCTCTGACTCCTTTTCCCCATCCATATGCTGCATTATTTTGTACTCCTGCTCTGCTTCCCACCTCCTCCAGTGTGGTGCGTCAGGGAATATAATGGATATAATAGTGCCGTGGCGACCTGATCATGCTAGAGAGCTTTTCTTTTGTAGATAGAAACAGCCTGTTCTGTAGTTGCTTTAACCATGGTGTGCTCTTCACAGGGCTGTAAATGGCTCGTAGCACATCTTGACCTCTCTGGTGTAGGGAAAACCAGATCATGTTCTGACTCTCAAGCTGGTAAGTTAGGAGGACTTGCCATCTTTATTCATTCAAGGAAGCAGGATTTTTATCTTGCTTGTTGTATTCTGTGGTGCGGCGCATGCTAAGTAATAGTGAAATGGACTCCTTACAAATTTCTGGGGCTGGTGGAACAGACCTTTCCTGTTGAAAAGGTATTGCCTGTGTTGCAGCCATCCAGAGGCTTCTGGTTTTGTTTTTGTTCTTTATGAGTCAGTGGGTAGTGCCACTTTATATAATGGTGTAGACTGTGGTTTGATGTTGTTTTGAAGGCTAGTTAATATGCAGTAGTTGTTAAATGGTAGGACTTGCTGATCTGGTCTAAAAATCACTGTGCCAGATCAATATTGTGAAAAATTGAATTGTACTGTGTTACTCTGCTCGTTGTCTCTGTGGTGCATCGGCAATGCCAGTTAGCACCCACATTCTGCTCAATCTCCCAGACTCCTGAGTCATACTGATTTTTGGGTCACTGTGTCCTTTTCTTCCTTCACTCTGATAATATGAGAGAGATGTTGTGATTCCTTTTTTTTTCTTTTTTCCCTCTCCTTTGGATTCTTGCCACACATAAGTCTTGCTGTGAGGATTTGGTCTGAGTTTTGTCTCTTTTACAGTTGCAAGTACTTGACTGAAAAACATGGAATAGTTTCTGAGCCAAAGCTGCAGCCAGGCCTGCCAAGAGTCCTGCACTCTCTGATTAGCATCATCTGCTGTGGCTGTGCAGGGGCCAAACTGACTGTGCTTCATCTGCTGGGACCTGGGGTGAGGGGGAGGCCATGAGCAGCAGTGCCTCGCTGGGGTGTGTGTGGTGTTGGGCTGCACTGCTCCATGGCTTTGTACAGGAATCAGTGGGATACTGCAAAGGTTATGGGATCTGAACCCATCCACCCCCTACTTTAGGAAGTTTGTGCTCCGGGGGTTAAAGTGGTTTTATCCTCTGTACGAGCATTGGTCCTGTAGTGCAGGGTTTGGCCTTCTACCGCATTCATTCCTTTTGCCGCCTTGTAGAAGAAATAGAAGCTGTTGCAAGCAAGAAAAGTTGGGGATGTTTCTAGCTAAGGCTTCTTCATACCCTGGTGACCCTGGGTAAGTGGGTTTTAGGGTTGGTTTTTTTTGTTGTTTTTTTTTTTTACCCTTGACATGTTCCGGGCAGATGTCCAGGCCCTTGAAGTTCTGCCAGGGAGATGCTGTAATGTGCTAAGCACGCTGTTCCCTGGTCCTATTCCTGTCCTGCAGTTGGTGTTGTGACTGTACCTAAACAGTTGGTCCGTGCCAGGGCCATGCCTCCCCTATGCCCACCACCCCAAATCTATATCATAGGTTGCTGTGGCCACTGAGCAGCTATTTTTGTAGGCTTATTGTGGAAACAGAAAGATATGTTGCAGCACTAATAGTTGATTTGATTCTAAAACATGATTGAATAAAGAAAAGCAAATCAACCACCCTGCTCTCCCCCAAATATGTGATATGTATGCAGCTTCGTAAGGCTTGGCATAAATGCTATAAAACCGAATTGCAACTGAGATGCTGCAGACCTCAGATGCTTCCTGGGGCAGCAGGCTTCTCATGACCAGGCATTTGGCCTCTGAGGTTGTAGGAGCACCAGAGCTTGCTCAGCCTTCCTTTTACTGGGGTCAAAGGCCTGTATTCACTGTTCTGGACTGACGTGCACCCAGAGGCCCATCCACTTGCAGAGCCAAATCCACTGAAAGATGAAGTAATCAACAGAGGGTGGTTCCACTTCTCCTATGGTACTGGCTCGTGCCCCATATTCATTGTTGTCCTGTCCCTGCCTGGGACTGCTCTGCCCAGGACCGTGCAGAAGCAACATCCTACTTGTCTGTGCACCATATTCCATCTGTTCAGTCTCTGTTGAACATACTTTCCCCTTCCCTGACCTCATGCTCTGCTGCTGCCAAAGACCCATAGCTGGCTGAGCAATAGAAGCCTGCTCAGCACAGTGCATGGAAAAGGCCCTGCCTCCAACTGGAACGTGGTCCAGCAGCAGCTCTGGGCTCTGCCGCTGCCTCCACCCTCCACATCCCATTCCCCAAGCACTGTACAAGCAAAGTTTGTACATCTGTTTCTGCTGGACTTTGGATTCAATACATCTTATAAAATTATTTTGTTTGGTTTATTTCAGTGTGTTGACAAAAGTTCTTGTCCCTTTGCAGCTCATGTTTGCACACCACTTGCCCTGGCACGGGCAGCTGTGGGAAGCTAGGATTGCTGGCCAGGGGAGTGGGAAGAGGAATGCCACGGGCAAAATACTGGATAAGAGTAGAGAGGGGAGGAAAATGAAAATTGTCCCAAAATATGAAGGAGAGAAAGCAGGTAGAGACGAAATTTGGAAAGACTGTAGAGCGGTCACTGGGGTCTGTCCTGAAGAATAAGCCTCAAACTCTCCCATTACTCATGATGCTACAGGCACAAACCCTACTGACAAATCTTCACATTCTTTCTGAGGAACTTCCATCTGCTCTTTGTATGCCCAAACATACTTCACCATTCCCTTCAGCTTCAGATGTGCAAGGTTTCCCCCTGACTGCAGGGAGGTCACCACTGAATG
The DNA here is from genome assembly GCA_013389985.1 of Dryoscopus gambensis. Lineage (NCBI taxonomy): Eukaryota > Metazoa > Chordata > Aves > Passeriformes > Malaconotidae > Dryoscopus > Dryoscopus gambensis. The sequence continues at coordinate 46,684 of WEIT01009714.1, read as the reverse complement.
TGTGGTCAGCAAGGCCCTGCCCTTTGCAGCAGCTTCTACACCCATTACATTGAATGCTTGGGCTGAGTTGCAGTAAAATATGTTTCTCCTCTAGAATGTTCATGGGCACGGAATGGTCCATGTGTCAGTGGTAAAGTTCATCTGTCTGCCAACTTCTTTAGCCCAGCAAGTGCAGAGCAGGAAGAGTCTGACGTGTCTGGCTATAACTCACTGGAAAAGTATATTTTCCATGATCACTGAGCCTTGTGTGTCAGTCCTTTGGCTTGTCATCAGAGGGGATCTCAGTACAGATCCTTGTGGGTGTTGCCTTCCTGTCCCCCTGTGCCCAGTGGCAAGTTTGACATGTTTGAACCTCGATGCACTGGGGGATGTCATCACTTGGCTTTCTTCTCCACCCTGTGTGAGCAAAGCGTCAGGCCAGAAAAGGCATAGTGAAAATACTGCCCTTGGTAACTTGCATCAGGGCATCCTGCCTCACCTTCCTTCCATCCTTCCATCCATCCATCTATCCATCTATCCATCCATCCTCTATATGATGCTCCATGCTTTCAAAGTTGAGCAGCATATGCAGGTCCTGGTTTTCCTAGGTGTGAGATGTAGCCATGATGCCAGTTTTGCCCAGAGCCTGCCAGAAGTTCTTTGTTCATTGCTGGTGCTCTTGAAGCAGAGAGCTAAATTGCCATGTTATTTCCGTGGTGCTGAGGTGTAAATGGTCACCCAGCTCAACAGAGCCACTTCCCACTTGCTGCCTTCTGAGGCAGAGTCTGATCTCAGGTACAGAAGTCAGGATCTGACCAAAAAGTCAAGAGTAATGCAAGGCTGACATTGAATGGGAAAGTTGGGATTGAACAGGGACGGATGTAGGACAGTCAGGCATAGTAGTGGCACACTACATCTAACTCCAGTGCTTGCTTAAGAGTGAGTGTTTATCAGTTTATCCTGTTACTGTGTCCTGAAGTAACTCAAGTTTTTTCTGCCACGTGTCTGGCATTGCATAATTCTGACCTGTTTATCAAGCAGCAGCAATGGAACTTGCTGTTCATTTTTTCCCCCTATGTTTTGGGATCAAGGTAGTCTGCCAAGAAGGTCAGCATATCAGCTTTTTCTTGTCAGCAGGCCAAACAGAACTTCAGTTTGGTGCTGAACATATAAAAATGTCCTCCCAAGCCCTACTCATGGTTTTTGTTTTTCTTTCTTCCCGTTCTTTGATTGCATAATCTGAGCTATTCTGTATCTTATTAGTAAATATATATTTGGTTTGAAGGTTTCAATTCAAAGGGATGTAAGTTGAATCTCTTTTTGCTCAATAACTGCTGAGGTCCTACCTGTAGAGTGGTTGTGATTCTGTATTTGCATGTTCAAAGGGTTGTCTTCAAAATGACCTGTAGTGAGAACAGTCTTAGAGTCAGGATGTTGAGGTTCTGCTACAACCACTGCCATGGGCCAGGTGGCCAAATCCTTTCTGTTCTCTGTCTGTCTCCCATATTCAAATGATTTTGTGCTTTTGAAGAGAGGATGGGGAAGGGAAGGGAAAGGGAAGAAGGAGAGAACTGTGAACTGAACCCTGCAGCCACTCTAGCTCACTTGATTTCAGTCTATAGAGTATGGTCCGTCAGGAGTCCATGACCTGTGTTTTATAGGAAAAAGAACATTCTCCAACTTTGTCCAGATTTCTGAAATTTTGAGAGGAATCTGCACTTGCATTTGAGAATTTTTAGTCTTGGCCACAACTTCATATAGGTGCTTAGTGTCCATTGCTCTAGACATAGCTTTCACCAAGAGACTGAAACAGGATGTTCATTAAACAGCCTTGTTGGAATGAGGTACCATTGCATGGGTTCTCCCAGGGTTTTCCTAGGAGCAGCTGCCTGTACCTCTCTGTCCCGGAACGGACAGCTCGAGGTGCTGAGGATTGTGAGATTGAGGGTGGTGAGAGGTGCTGGGGGAGCTGTGGGAGCCGTGCCTCATGAGAATCTCTGCAGAGGGAGCATCGTCAGAAGAGCAGTGATGCATTCTGGAGTGATTACAATGGCTTCGTGGACACATCAGATCAGTAGTAAAAAGGACAATAAAGGGAAAATGCTGGGATTAACTTGTAGAGGGCTAGGGAACAGTGCAGAGAACAACGGCAGCCTGTTTCCCTTCTCCATGGGGCACCTTCAGCTCCATTCTCACAAGTAACACTGTAAATCCAGGAAAGATTCAGATGATGATGGTTAGAAAAGCAGGAAATAGCTAAATAAGTAAGGAGTTGCCAGCCTGGAAAAGGGATAATTATGGGGGGTTTTGCAGAGGTCTGCATACTGACGTGTATTCTGGAGACACCAAATCCATAGTTTGCCATCTTCTCCAGTGCAAGAGCTACAGGATACCCAGTACAAGTAATAGGAGGCACATTTTCATTGCTTGCAGTTACGCTGTCAAACTTCTTGCTGCAGGACACAGTGAATGGTGTGAGTGTATATGTACTTCATGAAGGATTGAACAACTTAATGGAAACAAAATCCTTTCAGGAATACTGAGTGAACAGAATCGTCGTCTGGCTCAGTCTGTCTGTGCTTACAGTTGGTTGGAAAGTGGTGGCACTGTTCAGTCAGGGTGTGATATGTGCACGTCCTGTACTTCTGCTGTCTCACTTCTTGAAGAGCATCCTTGTCTGGGCTGACCCCCTATCCCACAGGGACAGCCTTTTTAAGAGCATGTGGGTGTCACCTCATCTCTGCCTTCCAGGTCATAGTGTCTGCAGATGTTCCAGGTCTGCAAGTACTTGAGTACAAGTGGCACAAAGGTTAAACTGTCTGGGGAATTTGCAGATGCAGGTGTGGGGAGGGCTTTCAGGAAGTTCTGATTCAGTCCTTATTAAAGCACTGCTGGATTTTGTAGAGGAAGATGTTGACTAACTGGAGGCTCAAAGGGTGTTGAGGGAGTCACAGTGGAGGTTGTAATATGCTGGACCCATTCCTAGGTGGCGATAACAAATTGTTAATGATGCAGGAAAAGCCCAAGTTTTCAGGAAGTGTTTTGAGAAAAGTTGGAGTCTTTGTTTTCAAAATACACGTGATGAGTTACTCCCCATTCTGTTGGTAATCCAGGATAATGCCAAATGCTTTCAATAGAGATATGCTGTTTAAATCAACAGGCCCAGATAACTTTGACCTAGAAGTACTAGAAGTGCCGATTGTTGTTTTTAATTCAGATTATTAGGAAATTTCAGAAGATTGGCTGAAGCTGGCCAGTGCTGGAATGACCTGTATGCCACCCGCCCTCATGTTTATTTTGGGCAGAATTTTAAAAATCGGGATATGTTTTTTATTAATAAATAACTTAAGGTTAGGCATATAATTAATGCCTCTCAGCTTATGTTTACAGTGAGTACAGGAAGTTCACTCAAACAACTCTGGCTTGTTTTTTTAAGATGACCATGGTGATCTGATAAGGCTGACAGCCTAGATTTAAAGCCCCTGGTGGGGTGGTGGGTCCAGGTTCAGCACTACGAACATTGGAGTTGAAAAAGTGAACTCTGCATATCATTAGCAAAGTGCTGGGTGAGCAAATTTCCTTAAATACGTTAGTGGTTTTCAGTGGAGAATAAGATTCAAAACAAGCTTTTTCCAGGCATGTTGCTGTATGCACCATGTTTGTCATTGTCTTCAAGGCCTTTATTCAGTCACTTCTCACTGGGGTTCACCACCACCGTTGGTGCTACAGCAAGAACTGACACTGTGAAGCTCAAGTCATAAAGGAACAGGAGGAGGGTTTTTTCACTAGGCTCAGCTGTGACCTGTAGGTAATGAAAGCTTTATTTCTTACACTGCAGAACCAGTAATGTCTGCACTGGCACAAGTATTTAGTGAGCTCATCCTCACTGTTGGACACACTGTTGTATTTCTTACGGGAGCCTTACCCAGTACACGATGTGTAAGCACTTCACTGCTTAGATGTAACTGATGACAAGTTCTTGGTAGATGCTTCGTAATGCCAGGAGTGTTTTGTATGCAGAAGACCTAGAAGTTTGTATTTGGATTGCATTATGAGTAGGTTAGGAGATAAATTGATTTAAGTTATCATCTGAATTATAACTTAGCAACAGCTTCATTAGAGAAGTTCTGAATGGACATTCATGTAACAGGTCTGGTTTTGGGGAGACTAAAATAAAAGATCAGCGATGGCAACAGAGAAAATAAAAGGGATAGTGGAAAAGAGTCACAGTTTTAAAAATTCAAATATATTTCAATTATATTTTTACTGGATGGAGTCTTAGCAGTGGAAGTTTGACAACAGACTCTAGAGCCCCTATCACTTCCTCCTTTGTTTTGGCAAGTCAATTTGGCATCATTTTTGTGCTTGCTGAGGGTGCTGCCTGTGCTATTGTCCCTGTCTTTCATGAAGATACGAAACAGGACTGGTGCTACTGTCAACAGCTTGTTTGGAGCTGATCCGAGGGAAGATGGATCTGCCTCTTGGGACATCTCAGTCTGTTCCTGTTGGATGTGTGGGACTAAATAGAGGAAATTACTCACCATTTCTACACTAGAATTTGCTGGGAGTCCTTCATGCCTTTCACTCCCAAACTTTACTCTGAGGTCCAAAATCTTGGACTGTGGCATGTTTCAGTCTTGCTTCATTCCCTGACTTTCCCACTGGCATTCATTTGATCTGCTGCAATAAACAGGAGGCCTTAGACATGCACTGACTTTTGTGCTTTTCTGAGAAACCCTGAGCATGTGGGTGCTGATGCCACAGTGTCGTAGCACTATTTTACAAGATTAAATTTCTAGTGCCGTCATGTTGTTGTTGGTTTTGGAGGAAAGTCCTGGCTCGCAGAAGTGCTCCAGCCCACCTTCCCAGGGCTCTGCTCTGTAGTTCTCAGTGTGCTCAGTCTTTTTGTGCCTCATTGCAGGATGTGCATTTCCTGCACAATCTCTGAGGTTCTTATATAGTCCCTTTGCCAGGGCCATCACTCCACATTTAACAGAATCTGCAATACCCTTGGGTTGTTTAAGGTCAGTAGATGGCCAAAGCACCTTCTTCTGCTTCCCTAAGCATCTATCTGTATCCGTTTAAAACACAGGTGTCTGTTTTTAATGTTGTATCTGACTTTTTGGTAGAAGTCTGTCTCTCTGTGAGATGTGGCTTTGATTCTGCAATTCATAGGAACGTTCCAAATGAAATTACTGGGAGATACAGAAAAGAACAAATGGGCAGGGTGCAATCCCTGAGCCCAGCTGTAACCCTTAGCACAATGTTACTGGCAGAAGAAATAAAAAATATTAATATTAGAATTGACCACTTTGCAAACTGCCCATTGACATTTAAGGGTTGTGTTTTAAGCTGTCTGGAGAACGGGAAATAATTGTATCCCAAGGGAAACAGAAATTCTTATCAACTGCTGGAAGGAAAATGTAGATTTGAGAATGCAAAAATTGCCTCTGTCCATTTCGTACACCTGTGACAGCGCTTACAGACAAAGCTGCAACTGTCTGAGAATTATTTTGTTAAATGCTTTTGCTGGAAGATTGTGTTTTTGAGAAACACAAGTGTTTTGTAAAACAAGTTTGTTTCACCTCAGGCAAGGTAAAAGAGAAACAGGAGTTTAATGTATTGGGGTTCTTTTTAATCTATGTCAGAGTGACTTCTGACAAGTTGTTCTTTGTATTATTTCTCCTAAGGGATAAATGAGATTGAAATGCCAATGATGTGTTCTGATTAAAAACCATTAATTTCTTTCCAGTTACCAGTATGTGAAAATTAATATTGGGATGAATCAGGAGTGGGAACCAAATTTTAAAACTCCTACAGAAAGTGGTGTCCTGAGAGTTGTAGTAGTTCCATGTGGTTCTGCTGAACTGGCTTCACTGCTGTCCTGTTCTTTTCCCTTGTCTTTTGCAGGATGGGATAAACATTCTTATGGGTACCATGGTGACGATGGGCACTCCTTCTGTTCCTCGGGGACAGGGCAGCCCTATGGCCCCACGTTCACCACTGGAGATGTGATCGGCTGCTGTGTCAACCTTATCAACAATACCTGCTTCTACACGAAAAATGGCCACAGTTTAGGTAAGTGAAGGAAGGTGTCTCAAGAGAGGGATGCTCCAGCCCTGCTCTCACTGCTCTTTAATACTTTGCTTGTATTGTAACTCTTGTCCCACACCTTTGAGTAAGGTTTAAGAAATGGCAGAGGAAAAGAGCTCTCAGCAGCAGTCAGCAGTTGTAAATGGGCTCCAAGACAGAAATGCTTCCAGCAGGTAAAATGGTTTCTATGCTGGTCAGTCTGTTTATATATGTTAGAATTTCATCCACAGCTTCTACTGCTTTCCTCTGCTACTGCACAGTAGGTGGGAGGTTGGATAAGATGTCTAATGGCTGGACAACAGGGAAAGAAAGAAGTGGGAAGTTTAATTAGTGTGTTGTTCAACTGCCTACAAAGCCACAGTACCGGTGTCTTCATTTTTGAAGGGACTGGTCCATCTGAAAGCCTCAGCACATTGGTCCAAGGATTCCCAAAGCCAGACATTAATTCAGCACAAGAGATCTTATTTAAGCACTGAGCTCTAATTTAGTTCATTCCACACTTGTTTCAGTAATTGTCCTAAAGTTAAGGACTTAAAAATTTTGCCCAAATTATTATCTCAGATGTTTTCCAGGCATCTGTCATATCCTATATGTCTAAAATAGAAACTTTTGGCCATTTTCCCCTAAAATACCTTTTCCTTGGATGACATGTTCTCCACCCCAGATAAATTCTTGTCCTTTTT
>WEIT01009714.1:0-39909 GCA_013389985.1 Dryoscopus gambensis | reverse complement strand
TTTTTTTTTTTTTTGTCACATAAGATGTGCAGTAAGTTTTCATAAGTTCATCTCACTTTTTGTGCTGGGATTCATTTGATTTGGCAGGGAGGGACAAGCACTCCTTTCCTTTGCTTCTCCTTGCTGTGTCAATTCTATTTTGTTGAACTCAAGATTAAATTGGTAGAAAAATACCCCACTCAAAACATTTAACAGAGCAAAGTTGTCTTGAGTTACTGGCTGGGCTGAAGGAAGGAGTGGGATTGGAGTGCAGTGTGTGCCTGGAGAGTGCAGAATTTCTGGTGAGCTCTTGGGAAAAGTACTGGGCTCCCCAATATTAGAGAGACAGACTTACTGGAGAGAGTCCACAAAGGGCTGCCACGGTGATGAAGGGTTTGGAGCATGTGTCCTAGGAGGAAAGGCTGGCAGAGCTGGGGCTGTTCAGTCTGCCCATGTCAGTCCAGTACTGGTAAGACAAGTAGAGGCTTGAAAGCAACAGCTGATGGTGCAGAGCAGGAGCTTTGCTTAGGAATGAGACAAGATAAAACAACAGTGACTGAGGTATGAAAAAGATTTCACAAAATCTCTCCTTTTAGTTGCTGTCCTTGATTTTTGGCATGTATTTACACAGAAGCCCTGTAATGGTTTGTGCTGTGCTCCTCTGGATGTTTTCTGTTGTTGAAGTGGGTGGTTTTCCAGCTCCACTGTTTTTCACCCTGATGGTGCTGTTACTTTTATCATAACAAAAGTGTGAGAGTCAGGAGGAGGCCAGGTCTTCTATTTAATGAATACAAGTTTGTTCATTTGAAATTTGATTTCTTTTTAATGACCAAAATCTGCACAGTATAAGCTTTATCGGTTAAAAAGTTGTTGCTTTCTCCTTCTCTGTTTTGTACCCAGGACTATGTTATGCCTGGCTCTCTGGGCTGATGAAGCCAAATAAAGAGCCCAGTTCAGTAACTTCTGTGTTACCTTTCGTCATTACCACCCTCTGATTCTTTGCTTCATGTCCTTGCCCAGAGATTTGTTTTGTTTGGGACATTCAGAGTTTTTTTACAGCAGTGAAGTTACCTAGTCTTCCTTTCTTAAATTTAAGTGTTCCTTTTCCTTCAAAGATGGGGCTTTTTTGGATGGAAAACTTGTGTTTTTCTAATCTGACATTGAATGACGCCTTGAGGAACAGCCTACCCCAGCAGTGAGCAATGCCAGTGGGAAGAAGCAGGAAGGGAAGGGAATTCAGTTACCAATGCTTAGAGAACAGCATTAGATATAAGCCTTGCTGTCCCCTGGGTGTCCTCTTGAGCTCTTCAGATGTACAGTACAAGACATGAGCTGTCTGAGAAAAGGACAGGTAGAAGCCTCTCCTGAGCATTCACAGCTGGCTCCTGCGTGTACCAGCTTTTCTTTGAGCTGTAGTGGCATAATGGTTGTACTGAGAGAGGAGAGATGGTGTGGTTAGAGGAGACAGGGATGGAAGTGCAGAAGGGAGCAGCAGACCTCAGGCCTTGCTGGGTGACCCCACAATAGCTGCAGGAACATTCTACTGCCTTTTTACAGAAGCAGAATGAAAACCTCATCTGAGGAGGCTGTTGGTAGGGGCCAGCAGTGTCTGTTTGTGTCACTGATGAAGAAACACATCGTCCAGGAAAAGTGCTTCCTGTGGAATGCTGAGGAGAGGAGCCCCTTGACCAGGGGTTACACAGCTCCTCGTGGGCACGGAGCAGAGAGATGTGAGGAGGTGGTGAGACAGGTGTCAGCAGAGGAACCAAGCCCAAATGGAGGCAGGAACAATGATTTATTTTGAAGTCAGAATCCTTTCTTCCCTGAGGGAAGCAATTCTTTGAAGGTCTTTAACTTCCATGATATTTAGTACTAACTTGAGAATCTCATTTCTGTGTTGTGTAAACCCGAGGTTTACCATGAAGGGGATGAATGTGTTTTTTCTTGGTGTCGCCTGACAAAGCTGTGAAGCCATGTATGTCTCCTCCTAGGAGATGAGGTAATTGTGTAATCCTACTGCAGATGCCAAGAATATTCATGAGACTAATCAGCCCCTTTGTGAGGCCAGTTAGCTTGAGAGCAGGGTTTCAGGGTTTGAATTTGTCTTTCTTTTAATGGAATTACTGTAGCTTTGTCTTTCCAATTCACTCTTCACCATTTAAGTCCTCTGCTTTTTCATCTATTAATTAGACACCCCCCTTTTGTTTTCCTTACAATTTCTTCTGTTGCTTAACTATTATCTTCCATTGTCTCCATACTTTTTCATTTAATCAGATCCATCAGGAGCACTGTATAAGAACTGTTTTCTTGGCCATCACAAATTCTGGATGTTCTGGTTGGAGCTAAGTCTTGAACTTTGTTTGGAGACGTCACATGAAAACTGTTTGACATCGTATGTAGTCTTAATTCTCTGTTCTGGAAAATGTCTTGAATGTCTTCTGGCTGCTGATGAAACACTTTTGACAAGTTCTGAGCAGAGTCCTGGCAGTAAAAAACATAATGAGATGTGGCTAGAAGTGTGATGAGAGTGAATTTGGAGAGAAAGAGGGAGAAATGTTGGGGCGCTAGCCATTAAGCAGAAAGTCTTGGACCAGGACATGAGGAAGAAATGTGACTGCTACAGGTCTCTGGGTTTAAGTGGATGAGTTTGGTCAGGGACTAATGTAGGAGTGTCTCAGATCTCAGACTTTGACAGCAGACCGAGGTAAATGGAGCAGCAGGGCTATAAAAAGTGCATGCAACCCTCTGAAGTCTTGGCATAGAAAACTTCCCATAGTTTGAGTTCTAGTACAGGCTCTTGGAAAGACCAAGTTAACCTAAAAAGTAAAATATCCATTCTGCAGCCAGTTTAGAGACTAGGAGGAACATTAGGGGTACTGCAGAAATCTGTTGTCATAGAGAGACGCAGGTGTCAGTCCCAGGTTTAATAGGTTTGACCCCAAAGCTTCAAATGAAGTTTGCAGACAGCAAGAGCACTGGGATGTTCAAAACAAGACTTCCGATTAATCAAATTTAAAATCATAGGATCCTGGAATGATTTGGGTTGGGGAGGACCTTAAAGATCATGTTGTTCCAACCCCTCTGCTGTGGGCAGGGACACCTTCCACTCGATCAGGTTGCACAAGGCCCCATCCACCTTGGTCTTGAACACTTCCAGGGATGAGGCAGCCACAGCTTCACTGGACAATCTGTGCCAGGGCCTCAGTACCCTCATTCACTACCAAAATGAATAGAAAATTACAGACTTGGCTGCAGCCTTGTTCTCTGTACGAGCAGTTTTACCCAAGTGGCCTGATTGGAGGATATCTGTTTCCAAGGGCATGTAGAGCTGTGTGGGTTTGACAGTGCTTCTCCTCAGCTTCTCCTCAGCAGCACATTGGAGAAGTATTCAAGTATTTTCCTGGGCTGGCATTTCCTAGTCTGCTCTTTAGGATGCCCACCCTGCTGAATGTGTTGTGTTTATTGCAATCCACCAGCACTGCTTAAGGATTCTCTGGATCACAGTAACCTAAACAGATGCTGGAGGAGTGCCCTGCTGTGCAGGCAGTGGAGTGCTGTGGCTGATCACCCAAATGTATGTTGTCTTGTGCAAACGGAATCCTACAAACGGCCAGTCATGAGGCAGACAGGATGATTGTTGCTGGGTGGAGAGCAGAGATGGGCTGGAGGGTCCGTGAACATGTTGTGTGCCTGGGGTTGTGTGTAAGTGCACTTCAGTCATGGAAAGTGGGAGTCCTTTGGTTGGTTGGCAGGTGAAGATGTCAATCACACTGTGCCCTAGCACTGAACCTTCATTTAATGTCTTTGTATCACTGCCTTGATGATCTTTAACATCGTGGGCTTAGAGGGGAGGCTCTTCACACACTTGCTCTTGCTTCCTGACTTCTTCATTTGTCCAGTCCTTAAGTTTTTAAGAAGGTTGTGGTTTTAAATTGGATCCAGGCTCTGGAGGGGCTGCAGAGACAGAAAACAGTTTCACATTCAAGCTGCGATTATTTCACTTTCTGCTGCTGGCTTTCCTGGGCGCAGGTGTGTAGCAGTGCAGATGCAGAAACTCTAAGCAGACATGTCTGTGCAACTGATCAAGTGCTGTCTGCATAAAGCATTTTATTATTCTGAGTTATGTAACAGAAGGTGGAAAACATACATTTGTCTCATTGTAAAGTCAATGCAATAAGTTTATTTATAGAATCATAGAATAATTTTCTCTGGGAGGGATCGCTGGAGGTCAAACATCCAACACCCTGCTGAAAGCAGGCCCAACTAGATCATGTTACTCAGAAATGCCTCAAGTTTTTACTGTCTCCAAGAATGGAGATCACCTTGGGGCTTTTCTGGTCCCAATTCAGTGTTTGACCACAATTCATACTGAATTTTTCTAATTAGAATTTCCCATGTTACAGCTTGTCTCTGTTGCCTCCTGTCTCCTGCCACCATGCATCTCTGAGAAGAGCCTTTTTTTCTACCCTACTATATGACACAGCAATAAGTGTCTGCCCTAATGTTTTTAAGACTGGACATAGTCTTTTCCCTTAGCCTGTCTTTGTCTTACTGGCCTCTGCTGGACTCACTCCAGTCTCACTGTGTCCTGTATTGGGGAACCCAAAAGTGAACATCATAACCAAAGTGTAGGCTAACAAGTGTTGGAAGAGAAGGGAGAAACCCCATCCTTTAACCTACACTCTCACTAACACAACTCAGGATGTAGTTGATCTCCTTTGCTGCAAGGACCTGCCACTGGCTCCTGCTCTACTTGTTGCCCAGGAGGACCCTGAATCTTTTCTGCAGATCTTCTTTCTCTCCAGTCAGCCTCATCCTGTCCTGTTTTCTGGGAGTATCACAACCTGGTGGCAGGGCTCTTCAGTTGCTTTTGTTGAGCTTTGGGAGGCTTGTGCTGGATCATTTCTCCAGCTGTAGCACTGTGCCCTCCAGCCTATTGTCCACTCTCCTGTTTGGTGACACCTGTGAGGCTGCTGGGAGCACACTTCGTGCTGTTATCCAGGTCATTAATGGAAGACATTAAACTGTTTTGGCCCTGCCATTGATCCCTGAGGGGCAACTCTTGGACTTTGAGCTGCTGATCACAACTCTTCGATCCTGACAGTTCAGCCAATTTTCCACCCACCTTGTAGTCCATTCAAAAACCATGTGCTTGTCCAGGTGCTGGAAGCAGCTTCCAGCCACACAGCTACACAAGCCTGGCCACCTTTGGTTCTGCGAGGTGCTGGGGGCAGAGGAAGACTCCAGTGGACAGCAGGCTCAAGGAGATTGGCCTCATTCTGGCCTAAGGGCAGGAACAAGCTTTCATCCACCTTTTCATCCAGCTGAGCAAAATAATTGCAAAGTGAAAAAAAAGGTTTGAATGAGGAACAATGTCTGGCAAAGTGACAAGGTGAGAGAAATGCTTGCTGAACGTTTTCCTCAGCCACGTGTTCAGCATCACCTGTGTGCACAGGTGATGTAGAGAGGGTGCTCAATAAACAAGGTTCAAACTGCCAGGATGTTCATTAAACCATATTGGCTATCTGCCAGGATGTTAGTTTAACTTTAATGGCTGTTTATTTAGTAAAATATTCAGGATTTCTTTCTGAGCATTTGATCTGGATCTGTGCTGTTTGGAAAAGAAATTATTTGTTTCCTATATTGACTCCTAAAACTAGTTTAAATTACCATTTCAGGCTGATCTGGTAACATTACATTGCAGCTCTGGGTTAAAATAGTCCTAAAATTAAAAACAGAGGGTGGTGTTCTCCTGCTTCTGCAGTGCCTTCCAGTGCCAGGCAGAAGGCAAGGAGGAGAGGTGGGATGTGTGTGAGAACTGGGTGTACTGGTGTGGGTACCAGCCCTCCTCTGGCTGGGGACAGAAAGCGTTCTTGGGAGCACACATGGGGAAAGACTGCAGCTTCCAGACTGACTCCTGGAATGTTAGCTGGAAGTATGGATTTAGCTCAGCCTGATGAGCTGATGGCAGCAGTGTCCTCTGTGCTGTTGGTGACGGTGACCCAAAGCCTGTGGGGTAGAGCTGCTGTCTCTGGCTGATCCATCTCACGGTGCTGCTGCCTGGCTGCTGGATCCCACCTGTGGCCAGAGAGGGAGGAGAGGCACCATCCTTTGGAGCAGTAACTGGCATCTAAATCAGGTGCAGAGCTGTGCCTGGGGTAGCCTGGCTGTGGTGAGTGTTGTTCTGTAGCCAAAACTCTGTTAGCTATCCCAGGCAATGGCTGCCTCGGCTTAAGTGCCTCTTTTCTGGTATGCCAAATGTAAATAAAAAGCAAAACCATACACTTCTTTTCCATCTCTTCTATTCAGAACTGTAGCAGCCGAGTTGAGGATGAGGCTGTTCTTTGCACAGTGTTTCTCAGGTGCTCCTGGCTGCACCTTGGTCCTGTTGGCAGGGCTGTTCCCCAGCTGTAATGCCAAGTGTTGAATGTTCATTCCTGTCTCTAGCTGATAAGAAGAACCAGTTACAGCCTAAACCAGAGCAATTTTATACTGTTTCTAACACCAAATTGAGTCTTGAAAACTTAACTCCTTCCTAGTAACAGAGGGAGAAGCAAAGGAAAGAAGAGCTGCTTTTAGAAAAGCAAATTTTTGTGAGAGATGTTTAAAGCATTTAGGCTTTTCCCTGAACCTTTCTCCAGATGCAAAACCTTGCAGAGGAGGGGAATGGGAAGGGAAGTTACTTCTAAATACTTGAGGTGGTGAAGTACAGGGTCAGAGCTGGAATTTATTGGAATGCAGTAATGTTTTGTAGCATGTTAAGGGTGTAGGCAAGCAGGGAAAAAATCCTTTGTCTTTTTAATTCTAATATTTTTCCCCCCACAGGTATAGCCTTTACAGACCTCCCTGTAAGTACACCTATTTTCAGTATTTTAACTAAGGATGCAAACAGAAGGGAGGGGGAAGAGTGTGGGGGTGTGATTTTTTTTCTGTTTGATGGCCTGTTAAAAATACCATGATAACACACATTACTGAATGATGTGGCTGCTCCTTTTTCTGAAACTTCGTAATCCTGTGACTGGGTTTGTGGGCTACTCACATGCCTCCTCTCATCCCTCACCACCTCTAAGAATATGTTGCTCCTTCTCCTGCAATTAAAGCAAGGATGCAAACTTCATTACAGGTCATTGTCTTCCAAATGCAGCTTCTACTCTGAGGAGGAGTACGTCTGCATAGTTACACTGATGTCTAGTCAGGTCTCGCAAAAGCACAGGGGGTCATGCACAAGAAAATGTTCCCTCTTTTCCAGACCCAAGTGTTCCTGGACAAGGAAGATGTGTTTAGTGAATAAAGGTAAAACCAGGTCAGGCATACACCAACACATCCACTGCATCCATCTCTCATACGCAGGACTTCCTGTCCCTAAGGTTGCACTCCTGTCTTTGTTCTTAATAACCCCAAATGAATTTCCTCTGAGAAATTTCTTCATTTCGATAACTTTTTTAGGCCTTCAAAGTCATCCATTTTCTTGGCTGACTTTCCTGTTGTGTGGAGGAAGGGTTGCTTTGCTTTGTTCTGTACTTCCTGCCAAAACATTTATCTTGTTCCTCTAACTTTTGTATTGTGAGAAATAATGGCTAGCACTCCCTGTTCACCTTCCCAATGGAATTTAGGGCTTTACAGATCTCTCCCATATCCCAACTACAGCCTGCACTTAAATTGCAGTTATTTGATTGGCCTTTTCACATCAGCTGTCAGTACAGGGTTGGGGTTTTTTTGTCCTAGGGTCTTTGAACTTGGTAACATTGCAGTGTGTACTAAACCAGAAACTCTTTATGTGGGTTGTTTCACAGCAGTTCATTCACTTGGTCCAAGTAAAGTACAAGAAGATTTTGCCTGTCCATGAAGATTAACCTTTTGGAGTGAGGTCTTGTGACAACCTTGCATCCCCAGCAAGAAGATACTTCTGTGATATACCCCTTAATTTTTGGTGCTGTTTGTTTTCCCTCTGGATATAGATTGCATTAGTACTCACAGGTTTACCATATTCCTTCTAATTTTTTTACCATTTGATCTTCTCATTTGGCTAGACTGCTTCTCCTTCTGCAACAGGATCAGTCTCCACGTTGAGATAGATAGAGAATTGGTATTTAGGCTCTTGTCAGTCAAAAGCAGCTGTCCAGCACATGTAGCACTGCTTTGTCATTTACAGCTCAAGTGCTGCCGTGGAGCTTCACAGGACAGATTTGGCAGGTTGAAATTCCCTGTCCTGCTTAGCTTAACTTGCATCCTGTTGATCCTGGAGTGCACAGTGAGCTGACATAGGCATTTATTGTTCAAGGGTACGTTGTTCACCTCTGTGCTGAGTCTCTGTTAGGCACAGGGGATGAGCAGCTGGGGAAGCAGAGCAGAAGGAAGGGTGTTTGCTGCGGTGAGGTCTTGCAGTGCCGCTGAGATTGAACTCAAAACTCTCCTGAGCCCCTGGCATCTCCCTGTCCTGCTGTTTCTTCATCTGTTTGGATCATCCTCACAGGATCTCAGGCTTGTTTGTCTGTGTGTCTTGTGCAGAGGAGATGTTGTAGTGTGAAACTGGGAGAAGATCTGGCCAGGGTAGGTTTTGGCGGGGTAGGTTTTGGCAGATGCCTTATGGTGGAGTCTCCAGTGGTTAAATGGTGTGTAAATGGTCTCTGTGCCTTTTACCAGCCAGTTTGCTGAGCTGTTTTTCTGGGGAAATCCCCTTCTGTTTTTTACAGCAGCAGCTAATCCATGACACTCTTTTTCTGGGCCAGGAAGGAGAACAGCTGATACCTTGTAGGCCTCCTACTATTGAGAATTATCCTTCAAGAGATAATTCCTCTTTGAAAAGAGGAGGAAAGAAGCTTGACTGGGTCTTTTCTCCCCTTAACCATGTATGTGAGCAAGGATGGGAGACTTCTGCCTCCATGTGGATCTAGGACATTCCTCTGCATGTGCTAAATCGCTCTGCTGCTCTGTTGGCAGCTTCATCCTAAGGATGCCTGCACCTGACTTCAGCATTCTCTTGTCCAATATACTTCCCTTGGATTACTGCCTTCTTCCTTCACCCTTGCAGATTCCAATGTATTCCATGTGCTCTTCTTGTTCTCTTGGTCCATGGATTATTGGCTGTTCCAAACAGTTCAGGTTACTGCCTTTCCTAAAGAAGGGGATGCCAAACCCACGATAGACTTTGGTTTAAATATAATCAATACTATCAGAGATTGTAGAAGTCTTGAGGCAGTAGAGAATACAAAGTTGATCACTTGCAGGTGATGTTTATCATTTATTATAGCTCTCTGATCCGGGCTGAAACACCAGATCCAGTCATTATAAAGTAAAGAAGAGAAAATAACCATTATAGGAAAGAGATGGAATGTAATCTGTGTTCTTCACCTGCTAAAGCTGCAGTTCTAACAATTTAACTGCAAACAGGAGTGGGAACAGCAAACTTACCTGAGTGACCCTTGAAGTGCTCTGGTCTGAGCAGCTCCACATGGATTTTTTGGCTCTGATCCATTCCTCATTACTCACCCCTCCAGGAGGGCTTCAGGGGAGAGCTTTTCCTTGTGTTACAGCCTAACATGAATGTTGAAGCTGACTGGTAACACACATCCGTGAGAAGCTTGGCCAGTAAGCCCCGTTACTTTTACGCTTTTTAAGATTAAATTTTAGGGTTGGCTTGTCAGTGAGATTACACAAGGAATTAAATTGGCCCTTCAAAACATTGCTAGATTAGAAATCGTTTCCTTGAAGTGCTTGTTCCAAAATTCCCCTTTCAGAGGCAAATGGGGAAGACTATATTTTACAAAATTCACAATATTAGGAAGTTGAAATGGATACTTTAATTTGAAAACCAGAGACACACATGTTGGGACATACTTGCTTTGGCTTGTTTCAGTTTCCTATAAAGGGTGTTTTAATTTGTACAAGAATACTGTGATAGGAAAAATCATATTTTGGCTTAGCACAGGCTGAAGTTAAAACCAAAATAACTGCTGGAAATAGGAGTGAATTCCCACAGAGAGAGTTTCTTCTTTTTTTCAGTGCTCAGGCCTGACTCTTATTTACACAAGCCTGGATCAGGTCTATCCTGCCTGGAGGTTTGAAGGAGCAATAGGAGATGGAAAAAAACCCAGAAGAGCCCAGGGTGGGATTGTAGGAGTGCCAAGGGACAAGGGGCTTAAAAAACAGGTCAAGATGAACAAGGGGGTTGTGAGCAACTGGCCACCAACATCAGGGCAAGAGGTGGGCCAAATGTCATGGGGTAGGTGTTCCTGAAGAACTTGGCAGGAAAAGCATCTCCTGGGTCAGTGGGTTCTGGGATCGTGTCTGCCTGCATCTGGCAGGGTGCGGGAGATACGTGTAGTTCCCAACAGCCGCTGAACAGAGAGAACACATCCCACATGTGAAAAATGGGATTTTAACTCAGAGATGATTTGAGAGACATAGAGGGTAGGCAGCTTCTGCTCAAAGTTGAACTTAGCCCAAAGTGACTGAAAAATGCATGACATCTTGTAAATTGGGGGGGCTGGCTTGCTTCCAACTTCCAAGTATTTTGGGTGTCTGATTCCAGGCTTTGGAAGCCCGTGGGTTTAAGATTCCAAGAAGATAATAAAAAGTCTGAAGTATGGACTGTGCAAAATATCTTGATCCCTCATTAGAGATATATCCTTGTCAGCCAGTTTAGAAAGAGTGGAGGCATTTTCCTCTGGCTTTTCCTTTAACATGATGTATTTACTTTGCACATCTCTAACCCAGAGATTTCCTTGGTGTGAGAACAGGAAAGGAGGAGGTGTGGTGAGTCAGCAGCAATGCAGTCATCCTGATCTCTGTTTTCAGGTTCCAGCCTGTATTTATAGGTTCATTTCTTTCTTTTGTTTTTTGAGGTTTGACAATTTCAAAGGTAGAGGAGGTTGGTCAGGATCTTGCCCAGTTCAGTTTTGAAAACTCTCTGAGAACAGAGATGCTGCAGTTCCTCTTGGAATCTGTTCCAGGCCTAAATCATCCTCATCAGGAAAGATTTCTTCCTTATGTCCCATCAAGTATTCCCGGCTGCAGCTCATGCCCATTGCCCATTCACTGAACACCTTTGAGAAGAATCTGTCTCCATCTATTTTATCACATCCCCCTTGGGAGTGGAACACTTGCAGTTAGATTTTCCCTTTTGCCTCCCTTCCCAAAGCTAATTCCCTCAGCCTCTCCATGTATGATGCCATGCACTCCAGCCCTCTGACCATCTCAGCAGAACTCCACTGGACCCTATTTGGGAATGTCCATCTTGTCCTGGGGCTGTGGATGAGGAAGCAGGGAGCTGAGTGCGTCCTGCAGGTGAAGCCACTCCAGTGGAAGCAGAGGAGCGATCACTTCCTGCTGCCTGCTTTTGGCACTGATTAGGATTAGGCTGAGCTCTAACTCATAACAAGTAGATCTCAAGTAGGTCTACAGTACTACAGTGGGTCTCAAGGGGTCATCAATGACATTGCCCCTGTTTTAGGTCTCTGCAACAGTGAAGAATCATTTGAAGAACTTTTCCAGAGAATTGTAGGAAAGCCCATGTCTCTTGCTATAGAGGAGGAAAGAGTCATCCTAGGTTTCTGATTGGACCTAAGGAGAGAGGTCTGCCCCTCTACTGTTCTAATATCTGATACGGGTTCAGTCCTGAGCAAGGCATCACAGCCAGGCACGTTCCAGACTTCATTTCCATACATGTGTCCCTGTGCCTTGTCCAGTGTCCAGTTTCTGGCTGGATCAGTCTCCACTGTTCTAGAGCAAAGTGGGAAAAACCCAACACCAAACAGTTCCTGAGTGGCATGAGAGAGGTTTCTTCCCCCACCCTGCAGGCTCTCAGCACATGCTGTGAAGCAGAGAATTCATGAAGTTTGTGTCTGTTTTGCAAACATAGAAGTAATTTGTGCTGCACAGAAGTAATTTGACAGTGAATGAAACATGCTCTTGAAAAATGTGATCAGAGTGATGAGAACCAGGCACCCCTGTGCCTTTTCTGATGCTGTTTCTCTTTTCCCAACATTTAAGTGGGATCAGGGATTCAATTTATATCTATAACCTTATTCTTAAAATAGCATGAATTTAGTGACCTTCTCACAGACTTTGAACACCTGTTTTCAATTAGATCATCCTTAGAAGCTGAATTATTTGTTGAATTTTAGAGGCACTTTCATGGTGGTAACCTTTTTATTTTGCCCATGTTCTGGTGATGGGTCAAAGCTTCCATTTGGATCCATAGACTTATTCTTAAAGTGAAATTCATCTATCAGTAGTGTAATTTCTTGTGTGGAAGTCTTGGGATCTTGGGATCATCAAAGATCTAACCTCAGAGCTCCACCACTGCCTGTTCCCTTTTCCTCAGAGATGTAAATTACTTAGATAACTATTTCCAAGGAATAGAAGAGTTCATTTGAAACAGGAGCGAATACATAGATCCATTGATTGAGATGACGCACATCTCATTTATTATTACTACTACTACTATTAGTGCTATTACTATGGCTGTTGTTATTATTATATTATCTGCTGGCTCTTGAAGCTTGGTAGAAACTGCAGTTAACTAAGCCAGAAGTGGCCATCCACAGACAGCAGTCATGGCCTCGATCACAGGCTGCTGGGGGATTGAACCCATTGTTCTGGTTTGATGCAGTAACTTTTCATAAATACACAACGAGTCACAGGATTCCTTGAGAAATACCCAAAGGGCTGTTGCCTCTTCCAAGCTCATTATATTTATTTCAGTTTAAAGAGCAGCTCTTTAGTTTTACTAAACCACGTAACTAGAACCAGGAGGAGAAAGCTGTGTTTAATACAGGTTTCTTCTTCTTCCTTCCCAGTCAAACCTCTACCCTACAGTGGGTCTGCAGACTCCAGGAGAGATCGTGGATGCCAACTTTGGGCAGCAGCCTTTTGTGTTTGACATCGAGGACTACATGAGGGAGTGGAGGGCGAAGATCCAGAGCACCATTAAGCGGTTTCCCATAGGAGACAGGCTGGGGGAGTGGCAAGCCATGCTGCAGAAGTAAGTCACTGCCTTGGTGTTCAGCTTCTTTTGTTTTGTTAGGCTTTAAATACTTCCTGAATGCTAATTGATGCTGTCTTATGGCCAAAATTGCCACTCAGTGCATTTTGCTCAAATTGTTTTACCCTCTGTTTTGTTTACGAGTCTTTCCTGAGTAGATCGCTGCTGTTTCAAATGTAAAAGATATGGGAGAAGTTTTCAGCTAAAGATTGCATGAAAGCTTGTAGCAATGGAAGAACATACAATTTGGGGTGATGCACTGGGGAAGGGAGAAGACACCATAAAAAATCTTAACGGCTATTATGTAAGTCAGCTGAATTCAGAAATGAAAGAGCAAGAAACAGCCTAAACCAAAGGCTTCCAAACCCAATTGAAAGCACAATGATGACATTTTATAAATTTATGAATATTGAAAGCACTTCCCATTGCAAAAAAGGATTGAGTGGAACTTGATGAGAACAGTTGGCACGGAGTTGTCAGAGGTCAGGAGTGCTATTGATGCTGTTATTTGCCTGCTTCCAGACTCCTTCCAAAATGGGACTAAATTAGAGAGCCAGGACCTCCCCTAACAAGAGCTGTTGATTCTGCTTCAATGGGACCAATTTATCCCTGTATTTGTTCCTAGTGTTCTCCAGAATTTTTTCTTCTGATGTGCACGGTGGAGTTGTCAGGGTCACCACTCTGGAGTTCTTCCTGTAGAGCTCTTGGGCAGAAGCACTTTTATTTAAAACAACTTCTAAAAATGACACACCTGCTTACAGTGTTATGCCTAAAAATGATTGCTGACTCATAAAATACTTCTTTCTTGTCCTGAAAGTAGCCAAGTTGAATGTATGCTTTGAGCTGTGACTTGATCAGATCAATGCCAACTTCATCATGAGAAGCCTGTTTTGAGATTCATCCTGAAAAGCTTTGAAATCCTTTGCTGGCTTTTTAGATTTTGTTAAAATCCAGTGAGCATTAACATTGAGTCACTGTGTCCTGGGAAGGCACAATCAGGAAGACGTTTTTGTTGTGTTTGTTTTCTGACACTGATACTCTTCCTTCCCCCAAGATTTTTTGAAAAAGCAACTTTAAAGTGTGTTAAAGTTTCTAAAATCAATGCTGACAGTCACCAGATTAAAGTATCTGTGAATGTGCAGAATTCATAAGGAGATTGAACTACTAAAGATATAATTGCTGGCAAATAAGTGATGGAAGAAATTCAGGACCAGAATCTTTTCTTTTTTTTACATCTACTTGAAAGCCATGAACCTCTCTGAGGTTCAGATTTATGTCTGTAGAGGATGTCACTGGCAGTAACACAGTACTGAGCCTTACAAGTGACCCTTGGATAGCAGTCATTAAATAAATTAATACTGTATATACATTGAGATTCTTATTATTTTAATTTTTTTTTCCACTCTGTAAAGTGAATTTAGAGCCTCCCTTCTGTTTGCTGAGAACCAGGTGCATGTCTTGTAAATATACACAGTTTGGACCCAGAAACAGAACCTTGGTTATGTCCTAAGCAAGCTGCGTTTCTCACTGAAATTGCAACTTCTGTTGGGTTGATTTCTTTTTTGTCCACTGTGATGACTCTGTTTCACCAGAGCCTCATCATTTCTTTGTATTTTCTTTTTTTCTAGTATGGTTTCGTCGTATTTGGTTCACCATGGGTACTGTTCAACAGCAACTGCCTTTGCCAGAGTCACAGACACCACAATCCAGGAAGAACAGACCTCAATAAAGAATAGACAAAGTAAGTCTCTCGGATAGTCATTCCTCAAGTGTGTTCCCTTTGGGACTCTGCAGAGGAGTGAATGCTGTGGAAGTTACTCCATGAGAGTGCAAAGCTGTCCACAGCACCCTGCTGACCGTGGAGTAGGGCTTGGGAACCTCTGCTGGGAGCACTTTTCCTGTCATCACTGCGCCCTCTCCACCCTCTGCCATCTTTGCCTGGAGAAGTGCCCTATTCTTTCCTGTCCCTGTCTGCTCTGCTTGGCCTTTACCTGAGCTGAGATCACTGTGCTCCAGAGATCTCTTTGGATTTGAGTTCTTCACTCTAGGCTGTTGCAGCAGGGGCAGTTCCATTAGCCTGGGCACAGGGACTCGGACACATCCATTTAGTTTCATTGCATTGCATCCCAGAGTTAAGGACTCTTCCAGTCCCTCCACACATTGTGATTTCAGGTAATGTGTACATGCTGAGGGGTTTTCAAATTCACAGCCAACGTGTTCAGCTCTCACTGAGTGAAGAATTGGTATTCTGTGTCTGTTTTGGTTGCTGCTGTTTGCTCCCAAGTGGCTCTCAGTTGGTAGGGCTGTCAGCGCTTTTGGTCCTGCAGAATAAGCCTTGCAGCTTTCTCCTGCTGCACCTGTTTTTTTAAGCTTTTCTGTTTGCTGGCTCAGCCTGCAGAATGGCAGAACACTGGTGTGTTTTCTGCATTCTCCTGGCTGTTGAATACAGGCCACATCCCTGCACATTTACCTTCCCTTTGTGAACTGTTTCTCGTGTGCCTGTTACGTATCACAGCATTGTGCCGCTTTGTGGCTCGCTCTCCATACATTGCATGTGCTTAGCCAGCATTCGGGTTCATCTGGGGACTCTGCTTTTAAATAACTTGCAGTTGCTGCCTGATAGTGCTGATGGGCTTTGTGCTTTCCAGGTCATGCATTATGCAACCCTGACCCCAGCCAGTGTTCCCAGTGGTGTGGGTTTAAGTGACAGAGCCTGACGGGAGGCACGCGAGACAGTGCGGGCTCGTTTGTCTGAGGACAGGTGACAAGGCAGATGGAGGGAAGGAATACAGAGCCCTGAAGTTGGGGCTTGAATAAAAGGTGTGAGGAAAACACAGATGGGAAAACAAAAAGAGGGGGAAATATAAAAGGGAATGACATCTGTGAGAGTTGCCAAACAAGGCAAAGCAGAACTGTCAAAAGCAGCGAGACGAGAAAATGGACGTGCAAGAGAGTGAAATGAGAGCTCTTGTGTTGGTGTGAGAGCCACGGCTTTGATTTCAGCTACGATAACAACAGATAGACACTGAGAAGTGGGAGACAAGAGAAGTCACTGCAGCTTGTTACTGGGATTGTTAATGAAGATTTACCAGGCTGGGCTTCCAACTGCTCCAACCATTTGTGAAAGCCACAGCCTGTTGTTACCAGAGGCTTTGCTTGCAAAGCACCTCACAGGCCCTTCCAAACCTTCCCTCTGCTGTTTATAAGGAGTGCTGGAAAGACAATGCAATTTTAGTTTTCAGTACATTTAATTTTTAGCTGTGACTACACTTAGAAAAATGAAATGTGAATCACTGTAGATCATCAGCTTCTCTGAGCTTTCAGGGATCTCGAGTTGATTCTCGCACTTGTGTCTTCTGACCCACTGAAGGAACATACATGGGACATGAACACCCAGCATGACGAGTGTCTTCTGCCTTGTATCTTTGCACCTCCTAGAGGTGTACAACTCGTTGAGCTGTTTCTAGGTTAGTCAGTAGCTGGTTCTCAGAGCTGGTTTGGCTCATTGTAGCATTACTTCTCTGGGAATTGAGTTGGACTTGCAGGAACACAGTTTTGTTGATAAAATTACTTCTGCTGAGAGGTAGGAATATTGGGGAAGCAGTACTCTGCTGTGGTTTAAGCCCACAGACCCTCTGAGAATACTCCTTTTATCTCATGCTCAAGTGTGCTTACACTTCTAAGCGTGAACCAGCCAGAGAATGTAGTATGAGGGTGACCTAGGAAGTTGCCCTCTGAAATTGTCACTTCCTCAGCAGTTTCCTTGTTTCCCTCCAGCTGGCATGTTCTGCTTTTGTTTCCATTGCTGCAGAGCTCGGTGACTAAAGGACTAAAAGTCTCAGAGCACCCCATCCCAACCCACTCATTTCATCCTTCAGATCCTTCTACTCTTGATGGTTTTTTGCTACTAAGAGATCCTCCCTCATTTTCACAGGGTTTTCCTCACCCTAATCCGTAATAAACCAAATGTGGTCTTCAGTTCTCCCAAGCCCTTGTGCAAGGTGGCAGTGGGGAGCTGGGTGGAATGTATGAGACAGCTCTTCTGGCTGTTCCTGTGGGCTGGTCCTCTGTGACACTAGATCTCTTTTTGCTTTCAGGAATACAGAAGCTAGTATTAGCAGGCAGAGTGGGAGAGGCTATAGAAGCCACGCAGCAGCTCTATCCTGGCCTCCTAGAACATAACCCCAACCTGCTCTTCATGTTAAAGTAAGTATGAAAAGCTTTATGCTCCCTAATGCTGAAAGGTGTAAACAAAGGAGGGGAGAAGAGCCTGTCCAAACATCCAGTCTGGCTGCACACCTTGCTCTGAATTCAAACTGTTTGAGATACCTTTGGGAGTCCTTTGCACATTGCTTGTAGCAACGCAGATGTAGCCCTTTTGTTGCTGCTCAGACCCAGTATGGCCTTGCCTCATGAGGTCAGGCATAGATGGATGAATTTTAGTTCTGCTGACTGCCAGAAATTCCTTCAGAGGAGTTTCTTTACTGGTCTTGTGGAGATCTTACAGCACTGGAGCAGTGGCAGTCACTGTGAAGGTTCCTGGAAAGGCAGATGTATGGAAAAGGCTGTCTGGGGTAGAGACTCAAGGAAAAAGTGTCCCAGTTTTCCCAGGTGTACAAAGTGGCTCTCCCCAGACTTCTGAGACATGTGAGGACAATTCCCAGTAAAGCTAAATGAGGAGCTGTCCTCACTGTCACTGTGGATATTGCATTTTTTACTCTTCCTTCTCTATTTTCCATTGGCTACCAGTATTTTTAGGTTGATGGAGTAGTGAAGGAATGATGGTGTTTTACAGATTTAGTATCTTCTCCCTGAAAAAGCCCTCCACAGTTTAATTTTGGAGTACCTGCAGAGGACCTGGAGCTGAAAGCTGTAAAGGAACAGCTTTTTCTTAGCACAGTGGAATTAAACTTGCTTTTTTGGGGAATGTTTTGACATCCGCTAGCATCAAAGGTGAAGTTTCTGAACTCCTTCCTCTATAGCATCATCAGAGCACTCACAATACAAAGGCATCAGGAGTCTGAAATGTCTTTTTGAAAGTTTCTAGGACTTCCCCACTCGGGAGCTTCAGGAGCTGAGGCAGGCTCAGTGCAGAGCATCCTGGCTGTCACGCACCCTTTTCTCCCTCTTGCCTCCCATGAAACCAGGTGCCGGCAGTTTGTGGAGATGGTGAATGGCACTGACAGTGAAGTGCGTTGTTTCAGTGCCCGCAGCCCCAGGTCCCAGGACAGCTACCCCGGCTCCCCCAGCTTAAGTCCTAGACATGGATCAAGCAACTCACACGTTCACAGTACTGGTGAGTGTGTCCTGTGTCCCAGGTGAGCAGAGCAGATGTCAAAGGTGGATGTGGTGGCCTCTAACATTTCCTGCTGCTTTCCATGTGTTATTCTCTGAAATGCTCCTTTCCTTCCCCAGCTCAGGGGACGTTCTTTTACCGTGTCTCTACCCTGTCACAGAGTTGGTTTTGCATTAGTTATTTTCCACAATTGTCTGCAGAGCAGGTTTATTCCAGGATAAAGAAGCTTTTGAAGGCAGTCTTCTACTGCAGCCACCTGTGAGTCAGTGTTTCACTGATGGAGTTCTGAGAGGAGGTCTGGAAAGCAAAGCCTGTTTTCTGTACCTTGGAGTCTGCAAAATAATTGCTTTCCAGAAAGAACTGAGCAGAAGCTGCATTGTCAATGGAGCAAAAGGTCAGGGGGATGCATTGCACAAAAGCTTCTCCCTACCCCATGACTTTAGACTTTACCTTGCAAGCTCTAAACATGTGAGAACAGAACAGTTCTGTTCCAGTAAAACCCAGCTCTGGAGCATCAACTCTTTGGAGTTTGGGAAATTAAACTTTAGGGTCTGAAGTGGAAAGAACAAGATAAATGAGGACACCTAAGATATCCTCCCTAGGTAATTACTGGCTGCAGCTTTGGAGATGGAGTGAGCCAGGAAGAATGATCTGCAGAGCCCTTGGAAGCAGGCTGAGCTGCTTCACTGAGCTGTGAGCTGCTCACGGCCATCTGAGTGTGTTTTGGGTTGGTATTCCCACTGCTGCATGTGCCAAACTGTGAACAGGGAAATATTTAAAGAAAAGGAAGACAATTACTTGGATACCTCCAAGCTGTCACTCATACTTTCACAAGTATCTTTGTTTTCCTCTGCTGTGTTGTGAGAAGCCCTGGGTGTGTTTCTTTGACTCGATAGTCAGAATGATCCCATCAGTCCATAAAAGCTCGTTAATACCCGTGTCCACATCTGCAACTGCAGTGCAAGGCAGCATTTATACATATTTGTCTCTACACATGGACATCACCTTCCACAGTTCTCTGTCAGACCTTGTTCTTTCAAAAGAGTATCAGAGCATATTTCAGAGATGAAGCAGAACTTTTGTGAACAGTCTACTCTGTCGTTAAAACACCCAAAACAGCCCATTTGAATCTTTGTGTTGCTGTGATAGAAAATAGAAATACGTTTCCTGCTATAAACATAATTGTGGGATCAGCTGATCAATTTGGATATGTCACCATCACTTCTGGAGGAGCAGCCATGCCAGGTCACATCATTTAGCCAAGGTCCTGTGATCAGTATTGGTTGCCTAAGGAAGAATATATGCAGAAGGCAAGCCCATAGTGAGGCTTCTCCAAAATACTGCTTGAGCCACAAACGATTTGCTGTTGTCTTGCTATTAAATAGCCCCTGTCAGTTCTGAATCCATATAAAACTTGTGGTAATGAACAGACGCTTGTGTCCTGTGTCAGTGTGTTCTGCAGCTTGATAAGAAAAAAGCTCCTGTTGTGGAGGAGCAGGTGACATTTCAAGCCTGACTCTCAGTGAGTTCTGTTCTCCTGAACGAGGAAGGTTAGCTTGTGCTCATTAAGAGGATTGCTATTATTTGCTGAGTGTTGTGTGAATCAAGTACATCCCTAACTTTAGATAGGTTGTGGAAAGCCTGGGCAGTTCTGCTTAGCAGTAATTTCTGTACTTGTGAACTGTTTCTGCCAGTCTCTAATTTACAGCCCATTTTTAGAACTTCATGAAACTCAGATGGTGCTGGTGAACAGTGGGGTTCCTCTCGTATTCATTTGTGTTTTCTCTAAACCCCATTGAATTTAAGAATGAACCATAATTTAAGATCTTCAGTCTTATTTTGTTTTCTTCTTTTGGGGCCTGCTGTCTTGCTGAATTGTTGGCTTCACAACAGAGTGACATTGTCAGTCTGGTCTCATTTTTCTTTCTTCTTGGCTTTCAGGAGCAGATAGTCCAACCTGTAGCAATGGAGTCATGTCCACAAAAAGCAAACGGAGTCACAGTAAATACCCTACACTGAGTTCATCATCTTCATCTTCCTCATCCTCTTCCCCTTCATCTGTGAACTACTCTGAGTCCAATTCTACAGATTCTACCAAATCTCAGCAGCACAGTAGTACGAGTAATCAAGAAACCAGGTATTGTTTTTCCTCTGGAGACACCTGAGCTAGGAGTGGGATGGTGGGGAAAGTCTCAGTCTGCTTTCTACGGAGCCCGAAGGGCATCTATCCTGCCCTTTGGAACAATATTTGCTGTCTACAAGGGCACTACTCTTCCCAGCAGACACAAACCTGTTCTGGCTCCCATGTTGTGGCTCAGGCTTGGAGGTTCATCTCCTAAGGAATATTATGATGCTCTTGTTTCAGGCACCAAGCTGTCCCATTACACTGATGCCATTGGAGCCCAATGTGATAGTTTGCCCAGAAGCTTTCCCAGTCAGCCTGGTGTTTCTGCTGCCTCAGCCAAACACTTGTTCCTGCTGAGCAGTTTTCCTGCCCTGTCCTGGGTGAGGCAGCAGCTCAGGCCACTACTGGCTTTGTGCACTGCCCTCTTGTGTAATTCCTTGGGCCGCCTGTTGCCCTGTTCCTCCCAGGTGAGCCTGAGCCAGCAGTAATTTGTTTCATGCTGTGACAGCAGGTCAGGCTGAGCCTCTCTTCTCCAAGAAGCCACAGGTGATCCAGCAGTTCAGTGCAGCCACTGCTGCCTTTGCTGGAGTGTGGAGCAGAGTGAACTATGGTGAAAACTCAGCTTCCTTTGGGCTCCCTCTCCACACTGCTGTTGCAGGGCTGTCTGAGGCCCCACTGGAGCAGAGGGTGTCATTGTGATTAAAAGAGTCTCTTGCTAATTGCAGCTGGCACTCATCCTTCGAGTGCTGTGCTGCGCACGGCTTGCAGGGCAGTGTGCAGGCTCAGTTGTGACCTCTGGAGAGCCACCTAGCATGTAACTGAGTGAGAAACACTTGTTCAGACTCAATTTACCAGAATCATTTAATGATGCGGGATTTGTCATTCTTTTTTCTAAATGTAGAGCCCAAGTTCCAGTGAGATTTTCTCGTGATTTCAGTTAATCAGTAGTTAATCAGCAGTCTCAGCCTGCTGTCTTGGACATTTAAGTGTTCAGCAGTGCACTGTTTGCAGGGACTGGGGACGTATCATAGCCAAGATTCCCCTCCTGTGCAGTCTCTGAGTGTGTTATCTGTTATCTGGCTGCTGTTTGGTGTCCCAGGGATCACCGCTTCCTGAGGGGAAAATGCAAAGCACTCTGCACCTGGAATTATGACAGGCACTTAGCGAACAGACACCTGCTTCATAAATTGTCTTCAGAAGCCTGCAACAATTTTTGCAGCACTGACTTGGACCATCTGGCTCCCTATAGTCCCACTGGCACCTTTCCTGGTGTGCTGGCCATGCTGGGCACTGTTTGGCACATGAGCTTTTCATTTCTTCCCTTTTTAATTTAGACATCTGACCTTTCTTTTCTCCCTTCACCTCAGTGATAGCGAGATGGAAATGGAGGCTGAGCATTACCCCAACGGAGTGCTGGAAAATTCATCCACCAGGATAATGAATGGCACCTACAAACATGAAGAGATCCTGCAGACAGATGAATCCAGCATGGGTAGGTCCTCACAGGCAGGAGGGGTAAAGGGAAATAGAAGGAGCTGGTGTCAAGAGTTGAAACTGTGGTTGGATTGTGGGGAAAAAGTATCTACTTTGGGCTGCTTTCGCACCCAGTTAATGAAGTGCCTGCTTTGTGGGGAAAGTTAGTCTGTCCTGGAACTAAAACTAGATCTGGCTTTTCATACTCACAGCGGTGCTGGTGATATTTTGGAGCAGGGAAAGCAATAGGAATCAAAGGTTTGTTCCATGCTGGTCATGAAATTGAGCTCAGAGCAGTCCTGGCAGAAGTGCCTGCTGGAGAGCTGAGCTGGGCTGTGCCAGGCTGGTGATGTCCAGCTGCAGAGTGGCCTCAGCACAGCTGGTCAGCCATGACTGTCTTGTTTGTGGGTGCTTTAGCCAGGAGGGAGCAGATGAATCAGCTACACTACCTCTGAAACTGATTCCTCCAGTTATAATGGCTCTTGTGAGCACTAATAGTGGGAAAGTGGTGGTGTTGGCATCTCTGACAGAAAGTTCTCTGAGTCCAGGATTTGTTAGACCAGGGATTTCTGGGTTGTATATGCTGTGTTACCTGCATGAAAGGGTAACAGACTGGAGCTGCAAGCTCCCAGGATTTTATCAGGAGACTTGATTTCAAGGTAGTCCTCAGGCATTAAACAGAGCTCAAATCTTCCCTGTATCTAACAGGCACTATGACAAACCCACTGCTGGCTGTTGTAGGGCAGGGATCACAGAAAGCTTCCACTGGGATAAACTTAGGGCTGGAAGCAACTACCTGCTCCAGAAGGGGAAGGAGTTTGTGGGTACCGTGACACACAGTGGGCATTGGTGGGGAATGCAAGATGATTGTTCCTTCTCCACTGCTTCTCCTTAGAAGACAGCTGCCCCCAGAGGCAGCTCTGTGGAGGGAACCACGCTGCCACAGAGAGGATGATCCAGTTTGGACGGGAGCTGCAGATCCTGAGCGAACAGCTTTGCAGAGAATATGGGAAGAACACCATGCACAAAAAGATGCTTCAGGTAAGCCTGGGCCTTGTGCTGCATTGCAGCAGTTCTCTGGGCCAGGTCTGGGGTTGTGGGTCCACTTGCAGACACCTGGGTAACGCCCACTTCTGCACCTGCTGAGCAAGAAGGGACCTACGTGGGGATCAGAGATCAAAACAGGAGTGTAGAGCATCTACACTCCATTCTCAGCACAAGAGAGAAGAAATACAGCTCCTGTCTGGCTTCCCGGAGAAACTGCATGCTCTTCTTCTCTCCAGGTGACACTCTACCTGCCTTCCTGTGCTGGCTCCCCTGCCAGGTGGAGGGGGCACCCTCTTTAATCTACTATATTGATGGCCCACTGTGGTCCCTTGCTGCCAAGAAGAAAAGGGCCATTTCTTTTCAGGAGGTAGGCACCTGCCACCATGGCAGTGGCAGGAGGTGCCCTGGCTGGACTTGGTGCTTTTCCTGTGTGTTTGCAGCCCTGCCTGACCTCACTGTGCCTTTCTGTTCTCTCACAGGACGCCTTTAGCTTGTTAGCTTACTCAGACCCTTGGAACTGCCCCGTTGGCCAACAGCTGGACCCGATCCAGAGGGAACCTGTGTGTGCTGCTCTCAATAGTGCTATTTTGGGTAAGATCTGGTTCCTGTGGGAGTGTTCCCCCAGACATACCTGCTCTCAAGGGCTGTCCTGTGGCAGGCAAGCCTGTCAGAAATACTTGTGTTTAGCTTTGGCCTTTCTTTCTGTTGCTGGGGACTGTCAGGGCAGTAATGCAGGAAAGGGAGTAGGAGGGAAGCCTGCAGAGAACAGATCCCCTGATACACTCTGCTTTTGACTCTCTTCCTTGCATCTTCCTCAATGCTGCTCCCAAGGATGCTCCTCAGGATTTTCCTCCCCTGCTTACTGAAGAAGCCAAGATCTCTTTGATGCATTTCCCACCCTCTCTCTTCATGCTCTGAACCCACCTGAATAATTGTGTGGATTTTACCAGGGCTCTTTTCCATGCTGTATGGATTAGCAGAGTTCAGCCCTGGTATCATCCTACTCTCTAGGAGGGAATGCAGTTGCTCTGTTGCAACATCTCGTAAGTGAAACTGTTTTCCATAGTGTTGGCTCTAAAGCATGGCAGAACCACAATTCCAGTAACCTTTGAGTTCATGCTGAACATGTAGAGTTAAATGCAGGCAGGGTTTATCTTCCCTGTGAGCATTTCCTCTGTGTGTTCCCATCATTGCTGTGCCTGCTAGAGTGCAGAGAGCCTGGCTGCCTGCAGCCCAGTGTCGGAATCAGACAAGCCCTTTTGCTCTTTCCCTTTCCCTTATGGACTTAACTGTGCTGAGAGATCTTGTTATAAGTTCATTTTCTTCAGCTAGCAAGGCAGCTCCCCTGTTTCTGATGAGCTTTGCTCTTCGTGTCAGCAGGATGCCAGTTTGCAAGAAAGGGATTGATTTGTTCTAGGCAGGACCCTTGATCCTGTCACCAGACCATGCCCACACTGTGTCACTGCTCAGGTAACTTTGAGGACACTCCCCAGTCTGGGTTAGCTCAGTCCATCCACAGGGGTCAAATACTGTCCACTGATCAACTTCTGTGTCTCAGAAACCCACACTTGGCTCCTCTGCACAGTCTGGCTCACTGTGCCCAGGCAGATTTCCTATGGCGTCTGTGCATCTCACACTGAATGTTCCTGAAGGAGATTTAGAGATTATCTTCTGGGGAAAGGAGCAACTTGATGGACAGGCCCATGAGGGCTCCTTTTCTGACTGAGTAGAGGAACAGAAAATGCATGTTTTGGGAGGGAGAGCCCCTTCCCCTGGCAGTCAGCAGTTGTTTGTCCAGTGCTTGAGGAGCATGGACAAGTTGCTGAGGGCTGTCACCAGGGAGATGTGGTGTCTGGACATGCTTCATCACGCAGGTTACCAGGCACCTTGTCTAGCTCTGCTGAGGGTTCCCTCAGAAAACATGCCACTGTAAAGACATGGTGATGAGGGAGTGAGTTGGTCCAGGGCTGGGGCTGCTGTGCAACCCTGCACAAGTGGGAGGAGTGGAGAGGTTGCCTCTCACCTGGGGCCAGACTCTCCTGCCTTTCCTTATTCCTCCACGCTTTGATCTCTCATGTTTTGAGAGTTTTCTGGCAGACAGCATCAGCAGGAGCTTCGTTGCCTTTTGTTGCCCTGGCCACCACAGCAGCACTCTCTCGAAGGCCCTGCTGAGGTGTGGGATGTATCATGGGTGGTGGGGAGCAGCAGCAGCACAGAGCTGGCAGTATTTGGGAGCAGCTTCCTTTCAGAGCCAGCACCTTCTGCCAGGGATCTGGGCTGGGATGGAGAGTGGCCTGAGTGCAGGTGAGCCAGCACCCGCCAGAACACCTCTTCTAAACAGCTCTCTTCCTTTGCCCCCACAGAATCTCAGAACCTGCCAAAGCAGCCCCCGCTGATGCTCGCCCTGGGCCAGGCCTCGGAGTGTTTGCGGCTCATGGCTCGCGTGGGCCTGGGCTCCTGCTCCTTTGCCAGAGTAGATGACTATTTGCACTGACCACCCGGGCGGGACGGAGCTGACGTCGTGGAGTGCTGCCCTTCACCCTCCATTGCTGCCACTCTGCACCACCACCTCGTTCGATAGCCTGACCTCCCTGCCACCGACACCCCTCTAGCACACACACACTGCCTGTGCAAGGATCGAGTGAGTCCCTCACCGTGTGGCTATTCCTGACCCCAGGAAGACTGGCAGACCTGCCCCGTCTCCCTGCCATTGCTGCGGCTCCAGCGGCACTCAGTATTTCGCTGGTTATTCTAATGTAGCGCCTTCTGATGTAGGGGTTTTTCTCTTTGTTTTGATTTGAGTTGTTTCTCATGGTTCCACCAATATTTTATCTGGAGAGTTTTGCTGAGCTGGTTTATGCTGATTTACTGAGGAAGCTCATCAAGTTGGTGACAGCTTGTTCTTTTCTTCCCTTCTCCCTCCATCATGCACATACAGCATCATCCGTGCTAGTAATCCGAACTCTTCTTACAGTGGCAGTTCAGAGGGATTTTTTTTTTTATTTTATTTGAATCAATGTTTATTAAAAAGGTCTCTTCCACCTCCACAAAGTCATTGATGTATTTATTGCCCACAGACTCGGTCCCAGCCACACATATCGCACAACCCCTCAGGAGGCCGGGTGAGGTAGGTCTTGTCACACACTAATGATGGGAATTAGAGGAGCCTGGTCCTTCATGGTGCCTCTCTTCAGAGCCCAAGGCTCTCAATCTTGGCTTTGTGAGTGGGAAGAGTAGAAGATTGACATTGCCTGCATTGGTGGTTGTGCTGTAGAAGCATCTCACAGCCCTGAGAAAGAGTTAAATCCAGCTCTCTGAACTGCTGGAGAGACGGGACTGATTAAGATGAAGTCATCTGCCACTGTATGCATAGAACCAGGTCATGTGAGTTGGCCAGAAACATTCGTGGGTGATGCCCTGGTGGGCTGATAATTTTTAATTAAATCACAAGTCCCCCTTTTTCTCCACAGAGGAGCGCTCTGTCACTCACTCAGTAATAACAGCATTTCCTGCCCTCTCCCATCCCCTGTAACACTGATCTAAATGAGCACTTCTGAATTTTGGAAGAGGGATGAGAAACCTGGGCTGAGCTGTGCTTGTCCTTGCAGGTGGGACAAGCTGAGGTCAAGTTGCAGGTTGGGGTCAGTACCAGCTTTGTCAGGCCTGAGCCGTTCAGAAAGGAGCAGCAATGTTTCTTTAGGGATTACTAAGATAATTTTCGAAGTTTCAGGCCCAAAAGAGACCAGCAAGGATCTGTGGGTGAGTAACCTCCAAGTAAAATGGACTAATGTGTCCACGTTGTGTGCCAGGCCCAGGGACTTGAGTGCTACCAACCATTCAGACCACCTGTGAGTGTTTCTGAGCATTGTTCTGTTACCTGGCGAGGCTGCCTGGCAGCACCGTGTGCTTTGCATCCTCTGCTGTACCATTAGGAGATGGCAGGTTCAGCCTGGCTGCACAGGAGGAGTTGGAATGCTGCACCAAATTAATTTTAGGTCAGTAGCTCTGGGGAGGACCCAAGGGAGCTCCAGCCAAACATGAATTTTACTGCTGTTCATGAATTTTTTTTTTGGAAGGTCAGTGAAAGATGAACAGGTTTTGTTGAGGTTTGTCCTTAAAATGGCCTGTGCCAGGACTTCAAGCAGCAAGAGAGCTTGTGTGCCACTGAGAAGGAAAGTAACAGCAGCCCAAAGCTTTAAGGATTTTCTGGGTTTGCAGGCTGGATTTGCAGCTGGCACATGAGGTCTAAAATCAAAGCAGAGCAGGGGAGCAGGTGCCAGGGCAGTCTGTGGCAGTGAATGTGCAGATGGTGTTGGAGGTGGTTGGGAACATTATCCCTGCCTTTTGGTGAAGGTGTGCAGTGTGTAGGGGCAGTGCTAGAGCCCTGCTGGTCTAAGAAAACAGGCAGCAGGAGGTTTGGAGATGGAGGAGATATTTTTATCAGATCTCTGGTATAGCTGCAAAAAGCAGAGGGAGCTCTACCACAGCCTTTCTTCCAGGGAGACAGAGGCAGAGAGGTGCAGGCAGAATTTAACTTGCCAATCTGGGGCTTCTGTTCCAGCTCTGGGGAGCAGCTCATGTGCCTGAAAGATCATCTGTTGATTTTCAACTCTGCTGATGCATCTTAGCCCAGCCTGCCATCCTTGCCTTGCTGCGGTGCAGAGAGAACTCAGTGGGCAGGTTTCCTTCCCAGAGCCTCTGGTCCCAGACGTGCCAAGGCAGCGCGTGAACTTTGCCTGGTGGGATTCTCCTGCAGGCTTCCCATTCCTGAGACTCAGGCTGACAGCACACTGCTGGGCTGACTGTGGGTACTGAAGCTGAAATACTCCAGGACCTTGCTTTGCCTCCCTCTGGCAACTTCCTCTGCTGTTGGTCACCACTTTGCAGCAGTGTGGCCGCAGTCAGACCTCCCTCATCTTTGTAGCAACACCATCTTAATCTCTTTCTGAGGTTTTAGTGGTTCCTTCTCTTTGTGGTTTCTTTAAGCCAAATCTCTTCATCATGTGTCATATTAATGCCCCATCTGGTCTCTCAGCAAAGCTTTGCTGACTCTCCTAAAGCGCCTTTTTTATTTTGGTTTCGGTACAAAAAAAACCCCGAGGTGTTCCTAGATATCTGGTTATTTTGGTGCCAAGAAATGTGTGATGGATGTTATTTAGGTTTTTTAAATTTATTTCAAGTGCTCTGGTGGTTTCACTAGGGGGTTCTGCTTCTTGTACTCAGATTCTGACTAATGTGGCCATGACTCAGTATGGGGAAGATAAGCATGTTTGTGGTGTGTGGTGGGATGCAGGCCTCAACCTACCCCTGATTCCTAGATGGCACTTCTGGTGTGGTTTTCCCAGGTTGTATTTCAAAGCCTCTTGCCTTTGAATCTTCCTGGCTGCTCTTTGATGGTTCATGTAGGCTGAAACTTGGATTATTGCAGTGGTTTTTAAAAACAGAGCTAAAGTGAATTGAGGTCTATAACACTAAATGTGGCTGTACACCTAACCCGAGGCTACATGGCAATTCAAAAGTTACTTTTATAAAAATCATTTGGGATTTGTTATTCCAAGTGCCTCAAGCAGCCTGGTCACTGCTCCTAAGAGTCCTTCAGTAAAGCCATGTAAACGACTGTGGAGCTGTAGGAGAAACTGCTGGTTTCCCATTTCTTGAGGGGACAAGGACTCAGCTGCAGCCCTGTGTTGTAATGCTGATGGCACTGGATATATACTTCCATCATGTGTGGTTGACTCAGGTTGCTCTCTGCTGGGCTGGCTTCAGATCCTGGGAGAAGGTTTTCCAGAGCTCGGCTGGACTCTGCACAAGCTGCATTCCTCAGCCCCAGGAGAGGCTCTCCAGCTGCCTGTCCTTCCCAGGACCTGGGAAATGCCACTGCTGGGACAGCTAAACCTCTTCCAGCCCCGCTGTGGCTGCACACTCAGAGGGTCTCAGCTGTCCCCTGGTTAGTCCAGAGGTACCACCAAAGAGCTGTGATCTAAGAGCAGCAAAGACACTCCAGCCCTGTGCTCTGGACACCCCACCCACCTTCCCGACACTTGGCACTGCAGCAAAGGCCTTGCAGAGCGTTTTGCAGGGACCTGGTGGAACCTGATTTCAGGGGTGGTGACCTGCAGGCCTGCACATCCTGGGCTTTGGGTTTGAGTCCAGTGCCCTGCCTGTTAAGTGGCCTTTTGCGAGGAGCAGTTTGAGAACTCCCAGCCTGGAGCCTTGGTTAAAGTGTCCTTCAGGGGTTCTATGGAGAGAGCTTCATGGAGCTGAATTACATCACCAGGCTTCTCTCCCCATGGACAAGAGTTCATGCTGCCCCCACAAGCAGAGAGTGAGAGCATCAAGAGCACATTGGGAGAACTTCGGAGTGAGATGCACTGGAGTAGCTGGAATAATTGTTTCTTGGACAAGTATCCACCTCATACGCCTGGTACTCCAGCCTCTGACCATCCTAGTGGCTCTGCTGGATGCATTCCAGTTTGTGGCTCTCTCTCCTGTACTGGGGGAGCCAAATCTTGTTCCTCTTGGTTCCTCTTGTTCCTCTTGGAACCATCTTGTTCCAGATGATTCATCTCGCTGCTCCATGAGCCTACCCTAGCAAGTATTTAACCAAAGCTAATTCAAGACTTAAAATGTTGAGAGGGCTCTCAGTCAAGCTCTCCTGTGGGCAGGGAGGGCAGCAGTCTATTTCCTGTGCATACTTCAGTGTGCTCCCAGAGCCAGCTGGTTTTGGGAAAACTTCTTGCTGCTACCAGCAATCCCTTCTTGCTTCTCTGCCTCCCACAATCCCAGTATTCTCCCAGCTGCACAACCACAGTGGTATCTGCAGTGCTGGGTGCTGTGGGAGCTGCTCCGAGACCCAGGCCAGCTCTGTGGCTTATGTCTGTGCCAAGCATAGATGTGGCAAACTCCAGCTGCCCTTCTTGGCTTCTTCTTCCCTGCTGGCCTAAAGGGGCAGGTCCGCATGTGACAGTCCCTTTTTGCCACCCTACAACATCCTGTCAGCCTGCAGCTGGGCTGGCTGCAGCACCTCTGCCATTCTTTGGGAGGCTGTTAGGGATTGAGCCCTTGTGTGGGGCCAGCAGAACGGAGAGGGACTCCCAGTGAAGCACTGGACAATGTGCAGCATCCAGCTCCTTAGGGGAGGTTGTCCAGTGGATGCTCTCCCTCAGCCCCACGTGAACCAAAGCAGGAGCTTGTTGCCTTGGGATGTGTGAAAGGTGTGTGGTGAAACATGGGTGCTACAACCTCTTCCTGTTTCCAGCATCCTGGTGGTCCTCTCTGTGCTGCTGCCCACCGAATTTGGACACCGGGAGGTGCAGCTGTGGCGTGGAGAATGGGCCCCTCTGGGAGTGTTCTGAGGTAACCATTCCTCATGGTTACCTGCACCTAGGATCTTACCATATCCTTCCTTCTCGTTTTTCACAGTGACATCTCAATCTGTCCTCAAGCTGTGTCCTTGTTTTCACGTTTTATTAAGGCATCTTTACCATTCTTTAAATAGTTTTGTTCTTGAAGCTGCCTTGAAAAACTGGAGCAACCAGAGCTGCTGGAACTAGTTCTGGGGATTGAATGTATCATTTTCCACCGTGGGTAGCAGGGATGATGAACCATCTCCTCCTTCAGCAAAGCAAACCAGGCTGGATTGCGGCTGTGCTTTGGTACCTGTCTGTGTTAACACGTAGCACGTGTTGCTTAGACACACCTTTCAGAGTTGTGCTGTCGTGGGGTTGATTGAGAAGGTGACCTGTGGCAGCCAGGCTGTAGAGCAGCGTTAAGTGTCATGAAGCTGTGTGGTGCACCACATGGATCAGGAAGTTCTTCACATGAAACAGCAGTGCAGCCTGGAACTGCCCCGTGGCTGCAGCCGGAGAGAGTCCCTCACGCTCCAGTCCTGGGTGCAGTGAGGCCCTGTGGAGCTGGTCACAGCCTGGGAGATGGAAGAAGGGGCCCCAGTCCACCCAGGAGTCCCCTTTGCAGAAGGAGCATCTTCCTTCCAGCCCTGCCAGTGTGAGAGCAGCCTCAGTGGTGGGTCAGAGAGAGAGCAGGTCTCTTGTGGAGAGCAAATGTTGGGTCTCCGGCTGTACGAAGGTGTTTCTGCAGAAGGACATGGTGGGGATGTGCCAGGGGACGTGCTGGGTGCTGCTGGGACCCTCTGCCCCAGAGGGATGAGTGATGGAGGGAACTGCAATCCAGCAGTTCTTGGTCAGAGCCAGAGCTGGCTGTGAGCCTTGTCTCGTCTGCTGTGTAGGGGCAGAGAGCTGCAGGAAGTGGTACTGGGGCTGTGGGGGGGAAACTGCAGCAGATTTGGGAGGAAAAGGGAGGAGTTGAGAGCCTGGAGGCCTCTTCCATAGGCAGCACTAGCTGCTCTCCACCACCCTTCCCTGCAACAAGAGGTGGCAGGTGATGGATGAGTGAACCTGGTGTGTCTGTCCATCTCCCCACATCGCAAACCAGAGCTCAGAACCTGCAGCTTGAGGTGGAGCAGTGCCTGGCAAGCCAGGGCATCATCCAGGCTTGAGGAGCACATGTCCTGCCAGCTCCTTTATTTCCAAGAGGGAGGCTTAACTCTCTCCTGCTCGCAGGAAACCCATGAGTCCTGTGTGGAATTTACACTCACATCACCACAGAAACCTTCCTGGAGGCCATGCAGACCTCTGCTCCTTGCTGAACGTCCCATGGCCAGGCAGACGCCTTTTCTCTGGTCACTCCACTTGGGTCCAGGTGTGTGCTTGGACGTTTTTGCTCGGGAGGACTTTAGCTGCATCCTTCCTCCAGAAGGAAACACAGAGGGATTTTTGTATGCTGGGCTTCTCATAGGCTCAGATTTGGAGAAAGGACAAGCAGCAGCAGCTCTGGGGATAATCCGGATTTTAAAGAGTATTTGAAAAACACAAGTATGGTGACTTCCAGACCAAGGACTGCACCAGCGTTGGATTGGGATTGTGTCTCTCAGTCCCGCCTGTGCAGCCGGGGAGGCAGGGGGAGGCTGCGGCCCCTGAAGCTCTCGCATGCAGCACTGCAAGCCCCAGGACCTGCCCAGCACACCGTGAACTCTTCTCTCCTGCTGGTTGCTCAAAACTCAGGTATGAAATGCTCAGCTGGAGCACGGGGTGCGAGGTCTCCGCAGGTTTCCCGGCACTCCCTGTGCCACTCCAGGCTTCCCATCTTCTTTGGAAGGGAGCTTCACCTCTTTGGTACAACATTGGCTACGTGGACATTACACAAACTGTGCACATTGGTTCAGTCTACGCTTAGTATTTGTGAATTAAGTTATCTGATGCTTCGCATGAAAACTTAAAAAAATGGGGTCGGGGGGGTGGATTTTAACTGAGAAAAAGCCTATGAAAATATACTGGAAATATGGTAAAGAAATCGACATTCTGCTGTATATTGACAGAATTATTTTTATTAAAATACACATCCATGTGCAAGAGCCAGTGTGGAGCCGTGTGCTTTGTCAGTCTCTGCCCACTGGGGAAGGCCACTTGTGTCCCTTCTGACTGGGGATGCACAGTCCTCGAGGTGTTTGTCCCCCACTATCTGATTCTGCTTCAGCTTTCCTTTCCACCACTGCTTCCTCCCATGGTGCTTACAGTTCATGGGCAAAAATGTCATTAGGGATGTTTTTCCTGTGCCATTCAGTGTCCTAGGAAATACAGCCCCGAAGCGCTTTCTAACCATGAGCATAAAACACTGATGAAGCTTCTTCCAGCGATCATTTGCCACATTGCTTGCTTTCACCTTTCTGAGGTTTTCCCATGTATGTTTGCGCCTCTCCCATGAGAAGATGGGCCGGCAGCCTGGTTTTAGCATCTGGGATCCCACGCTGCCCCCACCCTTCCCCGGCCCTGCAGAGGGACAGACAGCCAGGACACCTCTGTCCTCACCCTCCTGGTACTGTGGGCATTGTTTCTCATCTCCCTCAGATACTTTGCAGTGGCCACCAGCACATGTGGAAGCTCTCAAGCTATTAAGGCTTTGGTAGATCAGTATCTTTTCCCAGAACCCTCCCCTTAATTCTGGAGCACCTGCAAAGCCCATGGGGCTCTGGGGATGTAGAGCCTTGGCTAGGGGTGAGGGTAACCTCCCCTATGGGTCCTGCACCTGTGGGTCAAGGCCTGGCTCCACCATCACATCCCGAGTGAAGCACACTGTGACCAGGCACAGTTTGCTCCTGGAGAAATACAAGCTTGTGGCACAGATTTTTTTTTGGTTGCAGCTTGCCCTGGGCTTGTAGGATCTGCTGCTTGGGCTGGAGAATCAGGAGAAATTCAAACAGCAACTTGTGGCAATGAGTCTTTATTATAAATATTTGCTCCACAGGCACATCTTGGCAGGGCAGTGACAGCAGGAGGAGCTCGGTAGCTGGCTGGTCCATGGCACTGTGACACCTCATCCTGCTGGGGTAGGGATGGCTCCTCCTGCAGTGACGGTGCCCACTGCTACAGCAGCCTTTGGAGAAGAGCTGCCAGCACCGCTGGCTCCCTCCAGAGATGGGAGGACTGGATGGGCGAGTCAGATGGCAGATGGATTTCATTCTTTCCTTTGAAGCCGTTTCATGGCTCTCTTCACCCATTGCTTCTTGGGGTCGGCACAAATCTCATCACCACTGGCAGCCAAAAATCTGCAATGAGAAAGTGAGGGAAAAGAGTGAAAACAGGAACCATGAGCCATTCCCTTCCCATGCACTATTTCTCCCCTGCCTTTGTGCAGCCCCATCCTGGACCAAGGCTTGGAGCCCTCTCCAGCAGCCCATGCCCTCCTTGGGCTGATGGTGAGTGTCTGAATCTTCCCAGACCACTGGCATTAGCAGAAAGCACTAAAACCTATTTTTTCCTCTCTTTGCCCACTCCCCAGAGCTGCTTTCCTACCACAGCCCCCCCCGCCCCGGCTGGGACTGAGCTGTCTGTGGGATGGGATGGGGGAGCTGCTCCAGATCTGGGATGGGAAGCAAACCCGGGGATACTCACACAACTGCAGGCTTGGGGCAGTGTTTGGATGTCTCGTAGAAGCTTTGAGGGTTTCGGAGGGTTTTCAGTGCGTACTCAAAGCAGCATTCCACGGGTGTGAAGTGGGCTGTGGAGGGAAAGGGGGATGTTATGAATTACATCACCAGACAGTGGGACCACAGGATTCGGAATGCAGAATGGAGGCTGTGGAGCATTTCAGCAGCTCCCAGAGCACCCTATGACAGGGGTTTGTCACCCTTCGGGACAGCAAGCACAGGACTGGGACGTGGACAGCAGTGGTGCAGGGGACAGCCTGGGACCTGGCACCTCACAGCCCAAATTGCTGCAGCCCCCAGAGCACACGGTAAGGTCGGGGTGCTCTGTCTGGTTTTGGGGGTCTCCAAGGCAGGGGCACAACTTGCAGGATGTTTTGGAAGGCTCCAAACAGCTGCATGTTCTCCCTCCCTCCAATCACTTGCTCATCCAGCTGAGACCTGGGGAACAACTGCCAGAGCCTGCTCCAAGCTCCTGCAGCTTCTCCCCAGGTCTGGCTTTGCTGAGACCACCCAGCACCTTCTCCATCCATCCCTGCACCCCGGGATGTGCTGC
Organism: Dryoscopus gambensis; assembly: GCA_013389985.1. Lineage (NCBI taxonomy): Eukaryota > Metazoa > Chordata > Aves > Passeriformes > Malaconotidae > Dryoscopus > Dryoscopus gambensis. Next base: position 5,449 of record WEIT01009714.1, on the reverse strand, counting down.
CCTGCCCTGGCCAGGGGGTTGTTCCTCCTGTCAGCAGCACCATTCCCGCTCCCTGCTGGGGTTTCCTGCCTGACCTCCCCAGCGGGAGCTCCCCAGCGGGGCCTCAGAGCCCCGACCTGCAGCAGTGGCCCGAGGTTCCTTACCTGCGGCGTGGTGCAGGGAGAAGGTGAGGAGCAGGGTGAGCAGCAGGACAGTCCTTGCAGGGAGCATGGTGGCTGTGTGGTGGCTCTTCCTCCGTCCCTTGTGCCGCCCTGCCCGGTGGCTGTGGCTGTGGCTCTCCCTGCGCCGTCATTTATCCTCTGCCTGCCGCCCACTCGGGCTGCATTTCCAAAAATTTCAGACCTGTTCTAAGAAGCCAGGGTCAAGGGGGTTTCTGTTGTTTATTTTTGGGACGCATCCAGCAGTGGGTGGAAAAGTTTGAGGATCAGTTCTGCATTCTATGGAAGAGCCGTGACGTGGCAAGGAGCTTCCCGGAGACTCTGGCAGAACTGAAAGCAGATTAAAACCATCTTCCCCTGGGGGCAGAACATCACATCTAGTGCTTGTCTGTTTGTTTCTAACAGGAGGGACAACCCACAGTCCCTGAGCAGGGACAGGGCACGGGTGGGTTTAACTGGTTTGCCCAGATTGTCAAAGGCCAGTGATTGAGTCCCATCCAAACTGACCTCCCCAGCCACCGTGGCCACACAGAGAGCACTGGGTTAGGCAGGAAAGCACGATGGGATGGGATGGGACCGGATGGGACAGGATGGGATGGGATGGATGGGATGTCAGGCAGGAGAAGCCACACTGGACCAATCCAGGAGGGACCCCAGAGCAGGGGGTGTCAGAGGTGCTTTGGGTGGGTTCAGCAGACTTTATAGAAAGGGAAGAAACGGGGCAGTGGCTGTGGGCTGTCTGAGGAGAGTCTGGGTCTGAACACAAGTCTGAGCCCAAATGTTTCCTCTGCCTCCCACACCAGCACTGGGATTGAAATGAGAGTCAGGGGGATGGAGGCTTCTGGCCATCAGTGCACAGACAGGGCATTCCTGCAGGGCAATGGGACAGATCCTCCCACAGCCCCAGGAGAGTCATCCCAGATGCCACAGAGGAGGGGCAGGTGGCACGGAGCCCAGGTTCCATGCAGGGATCTGCTCCTTGGGAAGGCAGATGCAGCTGTGTGAGGAGGGGGTGAGGTCCTGATGGGAGCCCACATGGGATGATGCTGAGTGGGAGCACAGAGGGGGACCTGGCTGTGGTTTGGGGGATGAGGCAATCCAAGGCTTCTCAGAGGGGAAGAAAGGTGGAAACGGGCTTCTTTGAAGATTATCTCATGTCTGCACGACTTCCCTGAAAGGAGAAGGAAACAGATCAAATGTGCTGAAAATGCTGGTTTATAATAAATGGTCTGCAGGACATGGGGTCTGCTGGCCTTGCGTGGGGCAGGGTGGGGCACGCAGAGAGCTGGGCACAGCCCCACTGGGTTCTCGTGCCACTGTCCCCAGGCAGGGCTCTGCAGGGAGCAAATGCCTGACACACAGCAGCCCGAGTCCTCTTCTGCAGAATTTACATCACCCCCAGGTTCTCCTGCCCTCCCTGCCCACGTCCCTGATGCACAGACCCTTGGGCCAGCAGCCACCAGGGTCACGCCAGCTCCTAGGCACTGGTTAAAAGCACAGGACTCTAATTAGGAGAGAACTGAGCTAATGGCTTTTTCCAACCAGCATGTCCTGGCACAGAAAACCTTATGTGCCAACCCTGAGCTCCTTTTCAGGCTTCTCTGAGGCACACAGTTGCTCCTCCTTTCCCTTAGCTATTTACTCCTGTCCCCAGAAGCATGAGTAGATGCCTCCTCTCCCTGCTCTTCATAAAGCAAATCAGTGCATGAGTGCATGTTGGGTGTTTGAAGGCCTGGAGAGGCCCCACAAGGCTCTGGAGTACTGGGCTTCCCTCTGTGTCCCTGCCCCAGCAAACCTTTGGGTTTGGTTTAAGTCTTCTCCAGCCTCTTCTACAGTGCCTGGGATGTTCCCAGCAAGCTCCTGAGCCATCCCCCCCAGTGGCACAGCCTCTTCCCCAGGTGTGGAGCTCCTGGTTAGGCAAATGCAAAGCCAAGTGGAGAGAAGAGGGGTTACAGACTCTGCACAGGACTTTATGGGTGTCCAAACCACCCACAACCTCACTATAATTAATAATTGAATACAAATTTTCTGACTGAGAAAAACCCCTAGTTCAGAAATTAAAATGGATAGGCATGGATAAAGAAAGCAATGTAGAGATGGGAAATATTCTCTGATTCGTAAAATGCTTTGGGGTTTGAGCAGGTAATCACAAAAGGTAATACTTCAACAGAGAACATGAACTGTCTGCACACGATAAAAGTCGGTGTTGGGCTGGACCTGCTTCCCCCGCCGGCGCCCCGGGGTCTGTGCTGCATCCGAGCCACAGCTGTCAGGAGAGGGCACCAAGTCCAAGCAAACAGGGTGACTCCATGGTCAGAACTCCTGAAGCAGAAAGGCAACAGTTTAAGAGGCTTCTGCAGGCTGAAGCCTCCCCTGGTGCACCCAGAATTCTCCACCTTCTTGGTGCCTGTGACACCTCAGGTTCCTGCAGCGTGTCAGGGTCACCCCTCAGCTCTGAAGGGTTTTGCCTCTGCTGTGAGAGCATCCCTGGAGCTGCTGTGGCCAAAATCCCCTTCCCCAGGAGCCGGGAGTGCTGGCAGCAGGGCTCTCAGGCTCTCAGGGACTGCCTGAGCATCATCTGGCTGGTGGCAAGGGATGGTTTTTTATCACTTGGTGGGGTTTTTTTGGTAGGTTTCTTTTTTGGTTGGTTCTCCTTTTTTTCCCCCTTATTGAACTGTCACAGGGAAAGAAGGAGGAAGTAGGGGGAGGTTCAGAGTTGCAGCATTTGTCTTCCCAGGTCACTGTTACACGTGAGGGAGCCCTGCTCTGCTCCCCATGGCTGAACCCCTGCCCACCAGTGGGAAGGAGAGAAGGAATCCCTTATTCTGCTTTGCTTGTGCACCAGTTTTGCTTTATCTATTAAATCCACAACTTTCCTCACTCTTGCCCTTCCAGTTCTGGTCCCCCTCCCAAAGCCCTGGCAGGGATCACCGCTGAGCTCTCCACGGCCCCTGGCAGGGGCGGAATTTCCAGGGCTCTATGTGCAGGAATCCCTTGTCTGATTCAGCATCCCCTGTCTGTCCTACCTGCCCAGGGAGCTCTGCAGAGAAACCTTTCCTCTGCAGCCCAGCTCAGAGACACCACAGGCCTGGTGGTGGTCGACAGGCTGTGCTCCCTCACGGGGCAGCACACGGGACAGGCTGAAACCTCTAAGCCTGAAACTGACGGCAGTTTTGCACCTAAAAACCCTCAGAGGAGTCTTCAGGCCCTTTTGGGTCCCCTTGAAGTCCCATCCATCCCCCTCCCTTCCTGCCCTAGTGAGACCCAGTGGGAAAAGCCCCCATCCTAGCCCCAGATGCGGGGCTGGGAGAAGAAAGGACACCACTCTTCAATATCACATGAAGTAAACTTTATTTTGTGGCTGTGATCAGCAGGCAGGTGCTGGCGGGGCCAGCAGCATTCCAGGAGCTGATGCCCAGCTGTGGATGCAGCACAGGGCTCCGGGGAGTCGGTGCCCTCTCCCAGCAGCTGGAACATCCATAACCCCTTCTGGGAGGGCGACTGTAAACCTTCCTTCCCACCAGGATGTTGGGTAGCCTGGACCAGGGCACCCACTCTACATCACGGGGCACGAAGTCGTTTCTTTTTTTGAAGCTCTTCAACTGCTTTCTGCACCCACTTCTCGTCTGGGTTTGCACAGAGCTTGACTCCTTTCTTGGTCTCAAACCTGCCAAGGTTAAAGGCGAAGCTTTGTGAGGAGTGGCAGCTATGATTCCACTTGCGCCCACACCATCCTCCCTCCCCTGCCCTTTCTCCTTTCCCTTTGTGCCTGGGTGCTGCCCCTGGGTGCTTGGTGTCCTACAAGCAGCTCATCCTGCAGCCCAGCACCTCCAGAGCCTGTGCAGAGCCCTCGGGAGCTGTGATGGCCTTGTAGAAATGCCCAGACAGTCCCATCCTCCCCTCTTCATGCTGGAAGATCACGGAGGTCACGCAGACCTGTCCCTGTCCCGTCCCCAGATGGAACAGATGAACTGAACCAGTGGTGGCCCAGGAGACAGCACAGCATCAGGGAAGTTGCCAGGACTTACACAGTTGCTGGGGAAGAACATTCCTGGGGAGTTGAGTAGAAGCCCACGAGGTTGGCCACCCGGAGACGGCCCCTTACGTAGTCGAAGCAGCACTCAGACGGAACGTAAGGGGCTGGAAAAGACAAAGAAAGAGGGTGAATGCTGGCTCTGGAAGGCAGCCTGTCTTCAGGACCTTTCCCCACGATGAACACAACATCCTCCAAGCTCTGCAAATGCTGCCATGAGGAGCCCCAGGTGCCCTCCTCCTTCCTTCCTGGGGCAGAAGGATGCACCAGGTTATCCCCCCAGCCCTGCAGCAGCTCTGCCAAAGCCACCCAGCCCCAGGAGCAGTCTCCATCCTTCCCTGCACCCCAGGATATGCTGCTCTGCCCTGGCCTGGGGTTGCTCCTCCTGTCAGCACCACCATCCCTGCTCCACAACGGGGTTTCTTTCCTGACCACCCCAGTGGGACAGCCCCAAGTCCCAACCAGCAGCAGTGGCCCATGAGGTGCTTTACCCGCATCAGAGCATGGGGAGAGGGTGAGGAGCACCACGAGCAGCAGGACTGTCCTTGCACTGAGCATGGTGGCTCTGGGAGGGCTCTTCCTTGCAGGATGCTGCTCTGCCTCTTCGGAGGAGCTCAACTCTGAGCTCAGGCAAGGAGGTGCTGCAATTTATCCTCTCTACCCCTCCCCAGGATTCCCTTTTCCAAAGAATTTGAACCAAATTCAAGAAAAGCTACCACTTCATTTCTCGTGGGGATTTCCATGTCACATGGGGTCATCAGGATTACAGACAGACCTGGAAAGACTAAATAATGTCAGCTTCTGTATTCACCCAGACAGGAAAAACCATGAGGGAAGTGAAATTTTCCTCTCTGCAGACATAAACTCAAAGAGTTCCCAGGCCTTCAGACAAGGGACTCGTAGCCATAGGAAAGGCAAAGTTCGGTGTTCCATGCAAGGTCACTGAGCCCAGAGCCAACACAAATATGCTGGAGATGGCTGGATGCCTTGTGAATCCTGGAGAGCATTAAAGAGAAGCACGGTGGCTGCTGCTGCCACCAGCCCTCTGTGGCTCGAAAGCAGCAAGTTGGCAAATACTGGCACAAACTGTATCATGTTCCATGCCGGTACTATGGAGAGGAACACAAGTTTAGCACCAAAAGTCCCTGTTTATAGCTGGGCGGTGTGGGCAGAAAAGAGAATGGGGTGTAGTCAAGCCCTTCCTTGTGGACAGGGCTGGCTTAGCCCCTGGCTTCAGGGCAGGGCAGGAGTCAGCATC
>WEIT01009713.1:10657-43398 GCA_013389985.1 Dryoscopus gambensis | reverse complement strand
GAAGAAAATTAGCTCTATCTCAGCTCAAACCAATACACTGTGTTAATTCAAAGAAGACTAAAAGCCCAGTAAGATGAATTTTCGCATTGATTACTGAGAGAGATTTGCTGCCGAATGAAGGTATCTAACTCATACTGCCAATGATGTAAAATAATCCGCAAAGGATATTTCATTCTGTTTTACAATGGGCTTCTTGCTTTAAGTCCTCAACTAGGTGGTGGCATACTGATATACAGACCAGCATTGCTTTCTGATAGTACCAGACAGCTCCTATTTTAAAATTTCCTCAGGAAGAAAAAGTGAAGCAGTTTTTGGAATGTGGCTTTCAAATAAAACGTTCTTATTCACAATCATGGTGGTGCAAAGGACACAATTGTCTCATTTTGCTGCAGTTCTTCTACAGTAATCCATATATAACCATAATATTACAGCTTAAATGTGAAGAGTAGTACTTTGTACTATAAGATCTACCTTATGTTAAAACTTCTTTGCATCAAGTTTTGACTCCATATACATTTCCTGAGCCTGAGTTATCTTTATTGATTTTTAACAGGACAAGCTAAAATAGGATTGGAAGCTCTCAAATGAGATTAGGTGTAATCACAGAATTTTCTCAATGCAGGCAAATGTTTGCAGCTAGGGAAAAAGTCCTTACTGTAGTCCAGCTTCTTACGTTCAACTTAGTCTGTTCTTCTATGTCCTTAAGATACAATAGGGATGTTACATTTGGAATAAGGCTGAGGATTTCACTGAACTCCAAAAAGAGGAATTAGGACATACAGCAAATGGAGCAGAAGAGAACGGCTAACAGTTACTATTTTTTTCTGTTTAGCTGGCATATTTCTCATCATTAAGGAAATTTGGAGGTGTGATTGTATAAATGCAGAATCATTCTGCCTGTTGGTGCCAATATCCTGTACTTAGTTTGCTGGATTAAATTTTTATTACCAATTAATTTTGTCAGAAAGATGGACTTTTTTTATTTTAGTAAGCCTCATGCCCTGTAAACTACATTATTTGGGGCTGTAAGACCTGACAGGCAAAAGATGGTGTATATGTTTTTAAAAATAGATTCAGACTGAAAATAAAAATGTCTTTCAATATACTTGGAAAGGAATGGGCAAGACTAAGCCATGATTCAGAGGAATGTCCTTTTAAATTAGAACTTTGAGATGGATGTAAGTAATGTGCTCAGATGGCATAAATGGAAAAAAGAATGGGAGTAGAAAAGGTCCCAAACAGATGCCTGGCAGCAGTTTTTCACAGAAACAAAAAATGTGTGGAATGACCTAGACAGGATTATGCAATTGAGAGTTAAACACTGGGCTACTTAGGGAAATTAGAAAGTATCCAGGGGCATGTGGGACACAGAAAACTTTGAAATGTAGGGAGCCATTCAAATATGCTTATCTTCAAATGTTCTTGGCTATACAGAGATAGTGATGCTCTTACTTTTACATGGTTTAGATCATCACTACCTCTCCTTTAGTGAATCCTCAGGGAACTCATATGGGTAATTTGTTCAATTTTTACCTTCTTTTATCTGCTTATTTATAGGTTTCTTCTGAATTCATTGCATAGATGTTTTCCATCCTTATGGTATTGATGTAACGTGCTCTGGAATAATGATGGCTGTGAAGTCCCTGGCTGGCAGTGGAGAATTAAGGTTTGGTGTGGCTGAAAGGTGGGTTTAATTTGTGCTACTTACTACTTTCCATGTGGAGTATTAGCTTGTGTCTTTCCTAGAAAGCCTTTGATTCTTCTTACAGAAAATTTGAAATATCTTTTGAATCAATAGCAATTATGTTTGCCCGAGACATAATTTACAGATGGAGCTACAATCTGCATGAAGCAGTTCTGCAGGTAGACTACTAATATGAACATGATTCTTATGTGGATAACAGGGAACTGCAGTTTATCTAAATGAAACATAGAGAGTTTAAGGTTTATATTTTTGTTCCAGTTATAAATATGTCTGAGTAAAGAAAGCTAGGAATGTCTATAGGAAATAATAGCTAACTTGCTATTGTGCACTTACGTTGTCTTGCAAGTCAAAAATTAATTGTGAAATTGTACAATTTATTATAAGTGAATCTATCTTTGGGTAACATCTTTGACTTAAAAAGTAATTGTAGGTGACACAATAATGTTCTTTTCTTCTGCAACTTCTTTGTCTGTATAGTTTTACCATAAATCCCACAATGATCAAAGTTGCAAAGATTCATTTCTGACCAGGATGTGAAAGAATCTTTCCTCTGAAGCAGCCTAATTTTTAGTCACTTTATGATCGTTAGGAACAAAGCCAGTTTTTTGTGGAGTCACTATTTTAACAGGCAATAAGCTGACTAGGATAACAGTTTTGTGTTAATTACATTTCAGTCTGTCCAAACCTATATAACTCACTTTTACACTGTGGCCCCTAATTTATTTGCTTTTCTGCTGTGACAGATCTGACCTCACAATAAAGTGTACACATTACTTTCATCATCTGCAAACCACTATTTTTTTTCCAAATTTTTTTGTTAAGCTCAACAAATTTTTGACAAAATTCTATGAAGGATGGGAAATCATGAGGAAGAAAATCCCATGGTGGGCAGATACAGCTGGCTTGTCTAAAAGTACTAAAAAAGCTTAAATCTCCCCAAACATCATCAACAATCTTTTTATATTAACTATATAAAATATGCAGAGCGTATGGTGTAGCTGCTGCATTGTTGACAGTTAGTTGTCCTAACAGACAGATGTGCTGCCATTCAAAATTTATGCCAGTAAAACCGGTAAAATACTGCAAACATTAAAATATTTGTTTGTTATCCTGCATAAATCATATATCTAGCATGCTGGTATGAATATTCTAAAACTTCACTGGTTGGTTTTGTTTTGTTTTGGGCTTTTTTCTTGTTAGAAATAAGAAATAAAAACTAAACAAAATGTTAGTGATTGCATATTAGCAACTGAAGATGAAATAAAGCCAGAATGTTCAGGTATTATCATGAGGAAGGGAGAGAGTACTAGTCTTTTTGATTGCTATATTGTAGAAAATAATTGGCTCATTATCATAATTACATCCATGTTCATGATACCAAGGTTGAACAAAATAATAGTAATAGCAGAGGGATGTCATTTTACTGATTCTGGCAGATATTAATTGAGGTAATAAGAATTTGGTGGTGCTTTAAAAGAGACAGGTGAATATCAAACCCAGAGGACCTTCGCTGTATTGCATACTCTTTACCATCTGTGTTGGGAATTCTGTATTCAGCCATGGACTGGGAAAGGATGAAGAGTTACATCTCCTTGTTTTCTGTTTCACTTCTTTAAAAATGCTATTTACAAGATAATAGTATGATGGAATGTGTATATTTTTAATTTGAACTTTAAAGTTTGGGTTTTTATAACAGAGAAACATGTTTTCTGTTAAGTGTTTATATTTTGAAGTACTGAACTGTTCATTATTTATTCTGGTTCAAATAATATTTCCTTGGTCATTAATGAAAATTATTAATAGTTTCAGCAACGAGTGTTGGCTGTTTCTCTCTCTTGTCTATGAAATCTTTTCTAATAAGAGGAAACATTTACTTTGCCCTTTTAGTGGTAAAAAAAAAAAGTTGTTCAAAAGATTTATGCCAGTAGAAAATGGAGAGTATTAAATGAGCTCCACATTGGTTCTAAACCCAGTAGATGTGTAACTGAACAGTATTAATGGGTGTTCAAAGGCATTTTGATCAGTTCATGCAACCAGCTCAACTTCCTAATAGAGAAGGCATGGTGACAAATGTGTTACAAGAACTCTGTTGATTAAGCAGTGTTGCTCTTTTACACAGTCCTGGCAATGTAGCAGCATATGAAGTATAAAGTCAAAACTTTACCAGCTGAATCAACACAAGTATGTTTTGTTTGGGTTTTATGCAAAACTGTTGTGACAGTTAGAAGATACTGCTTCCTAAGTTCTCCAGTATCTCATTTTGCTTTAATTAAATTTTCTACATGTTAGGTAAACATTCTTGGATGTAAGTTTGAATTGACAGAAAGTAAAATCAGAGCATGTGTCTGAAATTACAAAAGCAGTGATTGTTTTCTGAGTCCAACTGGCTGATCTGATTTTGCTAAAGCTTTGCAAAAATGTAATCTTGATGGACTTATGGAGCTGGAAAACATCATCTGATAATTTGTCAAATGTACATGTGTGTTTAAGAGCATCTCAGAATGGGAACAGTTTTTGCTCAATGAGATAAAGTTCTGGCTCATTCCTTGGTACATCTGACCTCAGCTGATCTCTCACAACAAAGAGAGCACCAAAAGTGAGTCCTGGGGGTACCCAGCTACCTTGGGTGTCCCACACAGCCCCCAGCAGCCATGTAGGGGTGGGGACTGGGCATTTCAGGCTGTTGAAACTAAGGCCATAACAATGTGACTAAATGCTCTAGTCTTAGCTCTTAAAAGATTAAGCAGTGTTTGCTGAAGATGACCTTTTTTCTGAAAATGAATTGCATGTGTTACAGTGATTGTAAAACATAGTTTTCCTCTGTTATGAAAGTTTCCATTTTTTTTCTTTTTGCTGCAGAGCACAATGTCTTCGACAGAGTATGATCAGTGGCAGATTTATGAGACTGGATATGGCTATGCTAAACACTTGCTCCTTGATACGAAGAGGTTTTTGTAGTTTGTTTTAATCCTGTGGGTGGTGTGTAAATGAAAGGAAAAGAAATGTCTTTTCCGATCGCTCAAGAAAAGTGGGAAAATAACTGAAATAGCTGGATGTTTCTGTTAAAATGTGTTTGTCAGTGCTTGGTTAAAATTATGGCACTTAAACAGATTTACATTTTGAACTGTCAAAAAGAAAGCATTTGGGTTCCAGCTGGTAATTAACCCATACCACCTTTTCCCTGGCCTCAGCTCCTCTGGCAGGATATGTATTCTAGAGGGAGGACATAATCTGTCTTTTATCCTCTCTAATTGCTCCTATAATTGGACGTGTATGTCTATACCCACTGCAGTGGTTGTGGCTCCATATTCCATCTCAGGAAGACGACATTACTGAATCACATCTGCCACACCTGGCACAAGGATCTCAAGCTTAGAGTGAAAATGGAATTTTACTTAAACTTAGTAGGATGCATGGGAAAGGAGAAGAAAGGACATCTAGGGGTTTTATTGTTGCATTGATTTATGTTGGTTTTGACTCTTGTTTTGTTTTTCTTTATTTTTGTATTATTTCCCAGTTCCTCTTATTTATTCCCTGGGAGACTGTGGTAGTTGGTGTTGCATTTGCACAGATCTAAGTGACATGACTTTTGGCCATAGGCTGCATCAATTCTCACTGCAAATATCTGATTGCCTCCTGACCAGCAGCTAACCCTGCTCTCCAGCTGCTCAGTGAAGAAGGGTATCTCCTATCCACCCATTAATCAGTGTAATCTATTACTGGCCTTCTCAGTCCTGTGCCTTCACCACCTTCACCCTGCTTTTATTCCTGCTTTCCCCATGCCTGTCAGGTACTTTCAGACCTGGGAGTCCTCCCAGCTTCCTGTGAATCACATTACTTTTCAGTAGCTGGAAGGAAGAATTATATAGTAATCCATGGACGAGATGCATTTAATGGATGGCCAGGCTGTCAAATGTTTGAAAGTGGTGTGGGAGAAATGTTTCTTGCCAGTTCAAATAAGTATCTGAAAGCTGGGATTTGCTGTAAGTGTACAGGTTCTCAGCTTGTCTGGGCAGCAGCTGCCTCCCTGTAAGAGCGCTGGAAAGAGAAATTAAACTGTGGCATGGCTGTGCTTGTAAAAAATGTCAATATTTGCCTGCTGTGTTGCTGACAATTTTTAGTTCTTCTTGTAAAATATTCCCTAATTAACCACTGGTGTGAGACTCTTCATGGGAATTAGATGTTTAATTTTTCAGAAAGGAAGAAATATTTCTCATCCAGCTGGGAGGAATTGGCAGCTGTGCCCAAAGTCTTGATATTGCTAAATCAGTTCTTTAACTGAAATGGAGAGTCAGATTAAGGCTTGTAAAACTTGCATGATAATTTATTTTTTTCTTATTGGTGTGACATGTCTCATATGCAGCTCTGCTGATTCTTTGTGCTGTACTTTTATGTGGGTGTGCATAAATATGCTGCTTGAACTGAGTCACATTTCCTTTACCCCTATAATTCTTCATGAGCAATGCAATTAAACACCTCATGAAAAATGGTATACTAGTAGGATTTGGTTTAGGACAGTTTTTATAGCACTTAAACCAGTGTATCTTATGCCTATCCTGGGATAACAGAAAAAGCTCACAGAGAAAACTACATTATTAAAGGTAAACAGCTGCTGTAATGTTTGTGCTAATCATATGCTACTCGTACACCCCTTAAGAACTTTATCCCTATATACACACCTGCTTTGTGTGAGAGGGAAACTTCTAGGACATTATGTCTGCTCAAATTGGGTTAATCTGGATTTTGACACCAGAACTGGTATGGACCATTAGTTCATGCTGTAATATGCTTCTGGTGCTTCTAAAATAGTGTTTTTTCTGCTTGTTAATAATAGATGCCTCAGCTTTGCTCTAGAGTGAAAAATAGAGATGGTTCAAAAAGATCTCAGGTGGAGTAATTTTCACTAAGAGGAAAGTCTGGGGACAGCAGAAAGCCTGTATAGGGTCATTCCTGCCAGATACAAGAAAGTATTGTAGTGAGATTCTCATGGGTAATACTTTTATAGAAATAGGATATTTTATAGCAGCTACAAAATTAGGACTTCAAAAATGAAGGACGAGCAAAATCAAAACTGCTACTTTGCTTCTTTCATCTGTATACACAGGGTGTCAGTCTTTTAATGCACGGTAGAAGCAGGAGCCCCTATTTTCTGGGTAAAAGGTCTTCCATGCCCCTGGAACTAGTCAAGCAGCAACCAGCACTCTGGAATTGGCTTTTCAGGATCAATGGCTCTTAATGAATAAATTGATACTTCTCATTGCTCTGTTTCTTACTGTTTATTATATGCATAATGTTTAGAGAGCATGTGGATGTAATAAGTAACATAGTTATTAATAGTTATTATACATATGAATTATTACAGTATTATGCAGTAATTACTGTTGTAATGTTTAATAAATGTATTGTAAACTACGTAGGCGAGCTGAAAAATAAATGGTCTTGAAACTTGGAAGCTGTTTCTAAGAATGTGTGATGACTTTCAGATTTTTTGATTAATTAAGTGAAACCTTCATCTTTGTTTACTTAAAAATGTGTCTGGATTAGTAAAGATGTGCAACACGTTAAAATAAATTTCTAAATTATTTTCCATGTAAAAGGTTTAGAACAAGAGGGATTTCTCATGCATTACATTTGCACCACTTTTTATGTTTTGAATAACATTTTCAGATACAAAGTGACTCCTCAGAAATACCATAAAATGAGAAAAGCTTAAGGGCAAGTTGTGCCGTTAGTGAGTGATGATACTTCTGTCTGGCAGTTCAGTTGGCTTGAATAATACAAGGTTTATGTGATTTATTATCTTACAGTGCTGCAGTAGTCTACTAATACAAATGTTTCCATTAAAAGAGAAAGTGAGCTTGCTAAATGGAAAAGATAATGTTTTATTAATTTTTCCTCTTGGTTTTATATTCTTGTGCCCTGCAGCTCCAGTGCAGCTGCTGTAAGTGCAAATGCAAATACCAACTTGCTTAATGGGGTAATTAAAGGCAGTGGAGGAAAGTTATGTAATGGATACTCACTAAGTGTAAAATATATTCAAGCCATACCATATGATATTTTAAACTATGGAATTGTCTCCTGAGGTTGGAAAGGCATTGCATATCATTTCTGAAATAGTTCTTTTTCCTGAAATTGGGTGTAAAAAAAGTTAAAGGCTCTTCCTTAATTCAGCAGAATCTAAATTCTTTTTGTTCATTTTACTTGAGTAGGGTAATTTGACTTTTTTCCCCCATTATTAACCCAGCTTCCTGATATAGTTAAAAAACAATGTATTGAAATCCTGGCTAGCAGCTGCATTATTAGGAAGACCACTATGGAAAACACAGTTTTCAGGAAAATTGCTTTGTCCTCAGATTATGTTCATCATTGCTCTGCACAGCTTTGTATAACTGAATGTAACTGAGGACAGACTCCAGGGACACAGAGAACTGTGTAGTTTAGCAGGGGAGATAAAAGCTGTTTAACATGTTCAGAAATCTGTGATTAGATAATTGAAGACTTTTTTTTTTCAAAACTACAAGGTTTTGAAACTGGACATTATTTGTCTTTTTAAAACTACTATGCAATATTTCGAGACAGCTTCCAATACACTGGACTTCACAAATCTTTCCAAAGATGCAGTATTTGGCTTACTCACTAGAATTGTTTCCTTTAGTAGCAAAGTGTAAAAGTCAAGTGTAATTCACAGTGTAACCATAGTGATAAAGTTATAAATATATAGAATTCAGTCTACAGTTGAAAGGAGATTTTCTACGTTTTAAAGAACAAAGCATAAACTGGCTCTGCTATTAAAATGAATGTATATGGAACTACAACATGTTTTGAATGAATTGAATAAGTTTGGACAAAATGTATAGTATGGCCTCAAATTAAGCCAAGAGACATTTAGATTGGATATTAGGAAAAAGATTTTTCATGGAAAGGGTTTTCAAGCATTGGAACAGGCTGACCGTGGAAGTAGATGAGTCATCATCACTGAAGGCGTTCAAAAGATGTGCAGTTGTGGCACTTAGGGACATGGTTTAGTGGTGGACTTGGCAGTGCTGAGTTAACAGTTGGACTCCATGATCATAAAGATTTCTTCAGCCTAAATGACTCCCTGATTCTATTATGAAGTGTAAGATTATGGTACTGGAAGCCTTGGAAGAGGTGCTCCCATGGCCTATGAAACGTCGTCTTTTTGCCTTAGGTAGGATCCAGTTTGTTTCAGTCCTGAACTAACAATATCAGTAGCACCCACAGTTTTTTCCCCTCCTTCCTGTCTGCAAACCACACTCCTGTCAAAGTTTGTCTTTTCTAATTCCTTACTTAATATTCTAGTCTGCAAAATTATTTCTACTACCTACCATCATGCGTGTTTATGGAGACAGTGTGGGAACATAGGGAAGTTGGTCCAGGTCTGCCGCGCAGTGACAAAAGTAAGTGCCAGAAAGGTCCACGCTTGGCTGCTGCAGCAACGCTTCTCACACTGGCAGGATTGTGCCTGTGCAGCGAGACTCATACAGAAGGTGGAGTGCAGTTGGTATAATGAGGTCTTTCATTGGTGCTCTGCAATTACAGCCTCTGCTAGGAATTGCTTGACTTGTGATTCTTAAACCTTTATTAGAATTCTAAGTGTTCTTTTCTTGTTTTGAGTAGATCAAGAGGTATATCTCTGGTACCACACATTCTCTGCTTGCTAAACTTCAAACTCTTCTATCTCGAAAAATATTACGATAGTAATTTTTAGGGAATTCATTGCCAGATGTTTATTTGTTAAATTGTGGGTGTTGTGGTGTTTTGTTTGTTTGTTTGAACTAACTTCTTATTCCCCACACCATAAGTAGAACCCAGGCAAAACAAACCCAAAATCATGACCACGAGAATCACCCTAAGGAATATTTTTGGCTGTAGAATAGCTAGATTAAATTAATAATAATCAACTAAAATATGGTTTGTCAAAGGAAATTGTTAATATCAAGTACAGGCATTACTCTCATTAACTATATATTTAGGGATAACATTTTAATTGCAAAGCTTTTTATATACATTACAGAAACTTTCCAAAAGACATAATTTTATTTTTATGGGATCTCTAATAATTTTATTTTGTTACTGTAGGAAAAAGTAGGATTAGGGTTTTCTCTTGCTCTTGGAGGGAGTGGTTGGTTGCAGGGTGTAATCAGTTGTTAGATTTTAGTTCTGATGCATTACTCACTCTTCTGTTTCATGTGCTTTTCTCACCTATCATGGGATATTTAATGTTGCTTTTGTCTGTTCTCCTTCATGAATGCAGAAATTAGGTCTTCATTTAATTAAAAAATAATCTCTCCACATATTTTTTTATTTTGGAAGTATTTCCTACTTAACTAAGCTTAATTATTGATCTGATTCCTCCATTTCAATGGAGTTAGTAGTTCAGATGTTACATTGATATTTAAAACTGTGGTTCACATCTCCGCTTGATAATTTTGCTAGGTTTGCTTATTTGCTTATTTTTTTCAGCATTTCTCTGCTGGAGTTTGGCTGAGGGCTTCTTCTCAAGTTGAAATAAAGTTGTTTTAAAAATCTGTTATAAAAATATTATTTCTGATGTCTAAAGTCTCATCTTTTACAAAACTGCAAGGTACAGTCTTTTAGAGTCTGTTAGATAAGAGTCTAACTGTAGGGATTCACAAAGACATGTGTGCTGGTGTTAATCCAGAATGATGGACTGCATGTACATCTTGTCTGGTACTATTCCAGGTGGATAGTCTTAAAATTATGTCACACTGTGATTATATTAAAATTATGTGAGGTTGCATGAATGTCAAAAATCTGATTGGTAGAGATACTTTTGTTTAATGTATAGATATTTAATGTGTATTTAATTGTGATAATTTTTTGTCATGCATAGTCTTAGATATTGCAGTTGAAATGTTCCAGCAGTGGATTTTTTTTTTCTTGTCCTTTTTTTATTCTTAATTTTTTACCTTTAGGCATTTACAGAGCTGAGTTCCTCTTTGACAGTGTGGAGGTAGGGGTTACTGTGTACCTGGAGCTGGCAGTTTTCCTTGGCTGCAGCAAGGGACAGGGTTCTCCTGTGTCAGTGGATGCCGCTGTTGCCACCACTGTGTATTGAGCACTGGGGACTCAGCAGCACCTGCTTCTATGCTGGCTGGCTCTATGTACCACACTTTTCCTAAGACCCTTATGAATCCTACTGGGAAAAAAATTACATGAGATTATTGTCAGTTTGAGTCTACCACACTGAGGGTTCGAGTTTTTTTAATTCTTTTTGTGTTTGCACTTCATCTCTGAAATCTGCAAGCTTCTCCACAGGACTGACTGCTAACAATTTCAACTCTTATCAGCCTTCAAATTAACTCAGAATAGGGTGCCTTTTGCCACCCTCCCTCCCCAGAGCTGAAATATCTCCAATGTTTTTAATGTGTTTCCCCACCATCAACAGCTGAACACAAGAGCCAACAGTTATACAGGATGAGAGTTCAATGCTTGTAATAGTAATAAGAATTTTTAAAAATTGCTTGATAGGACATATTTTTCCCTTGAAATATATTGACTGACACTTCTTTGTACCTTGTCTTTAATTCTATATTTTCATAGAATCATAGAATGGCTTGGGTTGGAAGGGACCTTTAAGATCATCTACTTCCAACGCCCTGCCATGGGCAGGGACACCTTTCACTAGGCCAAGTTTCTCAGAGCCCCATCCAACCTGGCCTTGAACACTTCTGGAGACAGGACATCCACAGCTTCTCTGGGCAGTCTGTTCTCAGAATAAAGAATTCTTTTCCTAACACCTAATCTAAACCTACTCTCAGTTTGAAACAATTCTCCCTTGTCCTGTCACTTTTTACTCATGTAAATAGTCTCTCTCCAACTTCCCTGTAGGTNAGCAGAGCAGAGGGGCAGAATCCCCTCCCTGGCCCTGCTGCCCACGCTGCTTTGGATGCAGCCCAGGACACCTTTGGCTTTCTGGGCTCCGGGTGCACATTGCTGGGTCATGTCCAGCCTCTCATCCACCAGCACCCCCAAGTCCTTCTTGGCAGGGCTGGTCTCAACCTGCTCATCTTCCAGCCTGTACTGATAGTGGGGGTTGCCCCCATCCAGAAGCAGCACCTTACATTTGATCTAGTTAAACCTCAAGTTTATTTATTTTTATTTTATCCCATATTTTGTATATATTATATATATATATCCTCTAAGGTATTTTAAGGTTATCTGATAAGGATGAGTGGAGTAAACAGCCAGGCTTTGGTAAGATGTGAAGAAGTGTCTGGTGGAATTCTAAATAGTATCTGTCCATCTATTCTAAATTTAGTATCTATCTGGAAGTGAGAAATAAAAAATCTGTGAAGGAATAGGCATCAACTAGATTGAAAAATCTGTTCTTGGTCACACTGCAAAAAAACCAAAACCAACTGGCATCATTGTTGAATTGTGTTGTTTCTGCTGAACAGCCCTGTTTTTAGGAAACAGTGATATTTTATATTTTACATAACAGCCTGACTTTAGTTTTCAAAATCAGTGCCCATGAAATTTGCAGTTGATAACTTGTTTTATAGAGTGGCAGAATAATCTGGACTGGCTGGTAATATGGATTTATGCAGATAAAGTGTGGTTTGGTCTAAAAAAGTCAAAATGATGCCTCTAGAAACAAGAAGTGCAGGTCTTACTTTCACAGAGCTTCTGAATTCTTGCCTGAGGAAAACAGTCACTCTAGAGAAGGCTCAGGGAGTCAGAGGAGAAAAAGTAACTCCTCAAGAGCAACCAGTGTGACAAATATTAGCTCAGTCTCCAGCTGTGAAATAGTGCAGGAAAGACAAAAAATCAGCATTTAGTAGAAAGACTAAAAGACTTGTTTTAATCTGTGAAATCAATACTGGAAGTGTTCTCAATGATTGATGTTGATAGTTTAAAAGCGTGCAGAAGAGCAGGAGAAGATGTAGAAAAATATCACATAAATATTGCTTGAGGAAGTGGCAAAAACCCCAGTTTATTTCATTGATAGCAATCTTAAGTATTACTTGGTATAAGATGCATAAATTCCTTCAGGTGGGGAATAAATATTGGGTGCTGAATATATTCTGTTAAAATAAATGCGTTTTTGAAAACTGGAATGGATAACATGTATTTATATGGAAATATTTGGGAAAGTTTAAGGTTTGGTAATAAGCAAAATCTGGTCCAGTAAATCCTAGGAACATGTGAAACTCTGGGACAACATATTTTGCCAGTAGTCAGAGATGTGGTGTGAAGAGTACAAGTACCCCATTATAGACCGTCTGTGTTGTAGTGGACACAGATGAGCTAGGCTGGGATTCCGTAAGTCCAAGGCTGTGCTGAGATTCTGTAATTCCATAATTTTAATAATGAAGAGGTGTTTTTTTTGATTATTTAAATAATTATTATTTATTATTATTTAAATTATTTAAAGAATAATGATTTCAATTATTTCAAGTTGTTTCCTTTTTAAATAGTTGATGGGGTTTGTTTTAGGAGGGGAGTGTTGTATAAAAGTTATAGGCCAGGTTTTGGTGGTAAGGAGAGGTCCATCACTGGCAAATATCTTGCGTTATGCACTTTGGTTATGATCAAATGGGGAAACTTTAGGTATGATTATAATAACTTCAATTAATATAACAAAAATCATTGCCTTGCTGGGTGCTAATATACACATATGTAGCCCAACCCTAAGCTCTAAACCCCACATTTCTGCCTGGCTTTGGTGCATTTTTGCTTGGCTGTGGCAGCTGTGTTTTTCTGCATTTTAATACTGTTGGCAGGTTGCAGAGGCTGTTCTCTTCTCTGCCTAGCCAGGCCTCTACAGTTGTGTGTCATACTGGAAGCACAAGAAAGGTTCAAGATGAACTGGAAACTATTACATGTTTATTGTCCAAATTTTGTAAGTGTTTCTCTGTCTAAAACAGTGATTGGCTGGAAGGGAAGCTTATGAAAAGCATGGGAACAGGGAATAGAGTGCTTTATGAATGGAAGTGGTGAAGAACTGTAATTACCATATAAATAGGACTTTTTTATTGTTACAGAAGGAAGGAACATACTCCAAATCTGGGAGCCAGATAACATGGGCCTAATCTAATTTAGGTGTCTGTAGCTGAGTTTGTAACCTGGCACCTCTTCTGTATTCAAAGTGTATTTTGATATTTTAGGGTAGGATTCTTCTGCCTGGTTTTAGAAATATACTTCTAGGCACGATAAATTGTATTTTATTGACTAGGTCTTTATTGACTGTAATGAAATATAGCTGAAATGTAGATAACAACAGTGGGCACTGATGAACCCTATTCAAGATATGTATTCCGAACTCCACAGGCAGTGCAATATTGCACATTTCTATCAAAAATGCATGTACTTTCTGAAATAGTTGCAAGAAAATTATATCCATTCTTCCCAGCATAGCAGTATGAAAGTTCATGCATTTGATTAATAGAGAAAAAACCCCAAATGCATTGTATGGTTGACTGATTTATGCTGAACAATGCTCTTTATCTTTGAACTCTCAGATTGCAGGTCAGACTGGATTGTGTAACTTTTGTTGCAGAACATTCTGTGCAGATGTGATTGAACAGATATGTGAAAAAAGAGTTCTTTCAAACAAAAGCTGAGCAGATTTCTCTAGCCATTTTAATGTGGGCTTGAGAAATGACCCCAGTCCTAATAAACTGCACTAAACTTTTAACTGGTATTTTGGAGTGAGGGGAGATAAGTTCTGATGAGTGGTTCTGACCCATCTTCCTCAACTTTCTCCCCTTCAGAAGCCGAGTATTTTACCTAAGCTTCCTTTCTGTATTTGTTCATGTACCTTTCCACACAGATGTTGAGGCTTATTTATACACTTCACAGAAATAATTTTACAGGAAGTCCAAGTATTTTTAAGTGACTGCCAACATACCCAGATTAAACTAGATATTGTTCTTTTCACCTTTGTTAAAGTTGTTTGATAAAATAGTTAACTTCTAAATGTTTTTTGATGTTTTTCACTTTTAATATAACTTGGGTATTGAAATTTAATGAGTTTATACTTTTTAATGAGAACATTGAGATCTTTTGTATGGCTTGAAGTGTTAATACCACGAATATGCAATATATTAAAATAATAGAGCTTTGGTGGCTCAGTGAAAATAAGCAATTGATGTTGGTACCTGCCAGGAGCACAGTGGCTTTGCATCAGCTGGCAAGTAGGCTTCTATATCACCTCAAGCTTTTAGTCATCACATTTTAAATTTAAGAGAAATTGTTAAAATGCATGGAGGAAAGTCTTACAATGGCCTTCCTGATTAGTCATGAAACAAGGAAAGGATTTTTTTCTTCTTTATAATGATTGAAGTATTGAAGCATCTGCGTCCTTTCCAATTTTGTGGAGAATGTAACTGTCAATAAAATACAAAATGCAGGACCGAAGCAGTTGAAAGAGTATTTATTCATTAAAAGTACAAGACATAACATCAATGGACAGGCTATGGTAGCTTTAAAATGTCCGTGATAGGAGGTGAAACAGAGAACTTTAGAATTCAAGAATAATAATTTCTGTTGATTTCTACTCTTTTATTCAACAGAATAAAAGGATGTGAGCCCCAAGTGATCTGGCATGTATTGACCACTTGGGTTTCTTCTGTAGTTTTGAACTATTCATTATAACACCTTGAGCTACATTGATGTGTGGGATGTAATAATTGATTTAACAATTTAGATATGTTTAGTGTTACGTCAGAGTAAAGGAAACTTCTTAAGTGGTGAGTTGTGTTATGTATCCTCCTGATCCATGGGAATTTTGTTTTGAAAGATAAAGAGCATTGATAGCACTTCTTGTTAATGAATCAGCTCATGTTTGTATTCGGAACAGTAATGGTGGCGGCGGGGGAGAAGTATCCTTTCTGGTAATTAAAAGTGCTCAATAGTTTGACGTGATTTCTTAGTTATTCTGTTCCTGCTTTTATACAGTTTCTGTTGGAATTTGGAAGGCCAAGCACTTATTCCAGATTCTACAAGAGTTCTGAGTCCTGAAACTCTGCTTGCCATACGTGCTGGTATGCACGGAACAGGATTTGGGAGATTTGGGACTAGATTCGCATGCTGAAATGTTGTGCCATTATCTCCCTCAATACCTCTTGACTGTTTAACCTCCCTTTACAAATGAATAGATGTCCAGCCATTAAAAGGAAGGTGTCACATTGTGTACTTTGGCACAAATTTCCATCCTATCTGTGTAAGGAAGTTTGAAAGAGGTGAAGAGTTTGGCATACAACCAGAGCTGCCAAGGGCTTTGTGCTTCCTAGGACATGCCTGCACCTGGCAGCCTTGAGGCCTGTGGCTGAGATGGCCGATGTTCAGCCTGCAGGTGTGTTCTTTCCCTGCTGGGCATATTCTGGTTTGCTGTGGAGATCGGCTCCTGGTGCAGTGCACTGCTCAGGTGTTAACCAAGGCATGCTGTCTGGTGGTGTCATATGCCCCATCACCCTCAGATGCTGATGCCCTAAAAGGCATCACAAATGCCTTCCTCCCCAGCATCTCCCTCAGTGGCCAGGCAACCACAGCTCCCACCATGCCACCACCCTTCCTCACAAATCACCGTCAGAAAGTTTTGCTTTCAAGCACTGCATTTATAAACATGTGTGTAAAGTTGTTAAATATGCATAAGGTAAGTAAGTTTTTGGTAAATAACTGGAATTGGTAATTATTGAGAAAAGTAGAATGAAGGCCTAATAGAGGGTAGAGCATATGTTTTTGTAAGGATTAAACTCAAGACTTGTAACTGAAAGGTGCAAGGACGTTTAAACACACAAAGGAAGATACTTCTGCTGAAGTTTTATTGTAAAATCCAAATTGGCATCTTCATGTTATATCCATAGCATGCTCTAATTTATTCTTGCAAGCTTAATTTTTTTTGGTTTTGTTTTACTGGTTTTAGAAATAAGGCAGGTACACACTGAAGGAGGAGCAAGAGGTAATTTTCAGCTTTTATCGACCTTCGTACAGTGGTTGAGAATGCTACTTCTAAGCACACTTTCTAGAAGGATCCCATTTCAGATAATATTTATTTTTACTGTTTTTTCAGTGATTAGTCTTGGCTTCCATATTTGCTAACTAGCCTCTCTGAGGAGCTTACCTATAGGAAACATGCATTTATATATAATTTTCAAGGAAATAATCAGGAAAATTAAATAATAAATAAATCTTCTTGCAATACAAGGTGAATTTAAAAATAGCTTTAGAGGTATTTGTTATACATATTCAGTCTGCAGTTAATCTCAGACCTCTCTTGTACACCTAAATATTTTTTTTAAGGTCTACTATATGAATAGAAACATATGTATTTAATTTAAACACTGAGTTCTCTTATTTTTTCTTCCTTTGGTAATATTTAGTGGCTTCTCTTTGTAGTTCATGATAGCTTCATTCTTTTTCTGTTTTCCTGCATGAAACAAGATCACGCACACAGTATGATAACTGAATCTTAAGGAGAAGCATGTCCATGGGTGTTAGTAATAAAAGTAAACATTTTTAATTTTCAGTATGTAGTTTGCTTTGACTATAAATTATTTAATGCACTATGTAATTCTGTAGGACTTCTGGTTTTTGGATAATAAATCCATCTCTGTATTTTTTTATTTGTCTTCTGTGTTACAGTTATTCCTTGACTTGGTGTTCATATATTTATCTTTTTTTCAGTGACAGAATCATAGAGGTCAGGACTACAAACAGACATTCCGTCAATAGCAAGAAATATCTGTATGGAGTTTGATTCCTTTCTAGTGTTTTGGGTTTTTTTCCCAGTAGCTCTTAAAATAAATTTTCTGATAATACGTTCCTCTTCTGCTTTTTATCTGTAATTTGAAGTGTCAGTCTGTCTTTCAGGATTACGACACGTGTTCCATTAACTTTCATGCCTCCCTGGCAGTCTTGATAATGAAATGATAGATGCTGAAATAACAGTGAGAGATAAGTATGAGAACTCTCCAGGAACACGTTCTACAAACATAATGCCGTACTTGAACAGTCTGATATTTTTCTTACACTGTAAACTTAAAAAAAAAAGTCTTGGTAGAATGATGGAGTTATATGAATCCATTTTAATTTATATGTGCTCTTACATATTAATGAAACTGTTCCTAAGTTTTAGAGGTAAGACATAACTTAAGTCATAATATTAAAACTTATGAGTTAATAAGAGTTTCAAGCACTTGGTAGAGCCATAATTTTGCAGTCATTTATAGCTTAGGACTCTCACATTTTGCATAACAAACAAAAATTGCCTAAAATATCTCTAGCGACCTTGATTTAACAACAGTGAATTTGGATTTATTCCAAATGCTATTATTATTATTCTGAAAACAGGAGAAGCTACTCATATATGAATTTCTTAATGGTAACCTATCATTTCAAATGACTGAAGACTGAAACATTACTAGTATCATTCCTCTGTGTGTGGTCAGCATTCTTGAGATGCTTTGTTAGAATAATTAGAAACCGTGGGTTTACAAACCATCTGTCTTTTTACAGCTATCCTCAGTAAACGTAAATTGCATAGCAGTGCAAAATCATGGATTCTGAGCAGCAACACTGACTGGTGCAAGATGTTTGTCTTTTCTGTGCAGTCTCATTTCTGAGCAACTACCGGCACTGCTTAGCATCTTTGTTGATGATCAGCAAGTTTGCTGATGACACCAACCTGTGTGGTACTGTCAACAGACTGGAGGGAAGGGATGCCATCCAGAGAACCTTGGCAGGTTTGAGAGGTGGGTCCATGTGAACATCTGGGGTTTGAGAGGTGGGCCCACGTGA
Organism: Dryoscopus gambensis; assembly: GCA_013389985.1. Taxonomy (NCBI): domain Eukaryota; kingdom Metazoa; phylum Chordata; class Aves; order Passeriformes; family Malaconotidae; genus Dryoscopus; species Dryoscopus gambensis. The sequence goes on along the minus strand of WEIT01009713.1, from coordinate 24,908 downwards.
ATGTCTTGAAGTTCAACATGGTTGGGACAATTTCAAGCACAAATACAAGCTGGGTGTAGAATGGATTGAGAGCAGCCCTGAGGAGAAGGACTGGGACATGTTTGTGGATGAGAAGCTTGACTTGACTACAAAGTATGTGCTAGCAGCTCAGAAAGCCAACCACATCCTAAGCTGCATCAAAAGCAGCATGACCAGCAGGTTGAGGGAAGTGATTCTGCCTCTCTGCTCTGATGAAACCCCCAAATGGAGTTCAGCTATATCCATCTGTGCAGGTCCCAGCATCAGGACATGGATGTGTTGGAGTGAGTCCAGAGTAGAGCCATGAAAATGGTCAGAGGTCTGGAGCACCTTTCCTGTGTGGAGAGGTTGATATAGTTGGGGGTTTTCAGCCTGGAGCAGGCTCTGAGGAGACCTTATAGCACCTTTTGGTATGTACTGGAGGCCTGCAAAAAAGCCAGAGAGGGACCTTTTACAAGGACAAGTAGTGATAGAACAAGGGGGAACAGCTTTAAATTGAAAAAGGGTAGATTTAGATTAGATATTAGGAAGGAGTTGTTTATTGTGATGATGCTGAGACATTTGAATCAGTTGTCCAGAGAAGTGGTGGACATCCTATCCCTGGAAGAGTTTAAGGCCAGGCTGGATGGGACTTTGAGCACCCTGGTCTAGTGGAAGGTGTCCCTGCCCATGGCAGGGGGATTGGAACTAGATGATATTCAAGATGACTTCCAAAAACCATTCTGTGATTCTATGAACAAGATGCAGACAAAAATATAATAAAAGAAAATATAAGTATTGCAGTTTGTTGGTTTCCCTGCGATGGTATGGCAAGCCGCAAACTTTCCCAGAGAGCGCTGCTGGGCTTCCTTGGGGAGAGCAGCTGTTCTGCTTCCCGTAGCCCCTTCCAGGCGGCCTTGCATGGCTCCGGCTGGCTGTCAGCTCCACAACACGGTGGCGATAAAGGAGGTGAGAAGGCTCCCAACATGGGGACCTCAGAGGATCTTTATTCACATGATCCCAAAGGCAGAGAGAGCCACATGGTGACAGGCTCGTTCCCCAAGGCAGAGAGCCCATGGACTAATAGTCTCAGGGCACAGGGGCGGTACATGGGTGGAGTTGGGGTATTGGGACCAACAGGAAGAACCCGAGGGAGTGGCCAGGACTAGGGGCAGGGAAGGGAGAACAATGTGGGCAGGGCAGGTATTTAGTAAGAACAGGAGTGGGAAATGCAGCGCTACAGATAAGGCGTAAGTCTTGGTTTGAGAATTGTTATTCCTGTAAATATCTAAAGGTAAGTTTACTGTTGGTGCACAAATCTGTGCAAGCTCGTCCCACAATTGTAAACACTAGTGGTCTGTAGAATGCAGCAGTGGAGGCTGTCTGGTCTTCAAAGTACTAGTTGAAAATATGTGGAAGTACTTCTCTAGTGTAAGAGTTGTCTCTGTACTGAGAGTATAACTGGTGGATGAGTGCAGCCTTATTGTAGCCCGCAGGTACAGCTTGGTAAGGGAAGGCCTGGTAAAATCATGGCTCCTGCTGTAAAACTTCGGCTAAGCAGAGAAGGGCTCTGGGAGAGTGGCTTAGCAAGAATAGAGGAGGTGAGGCTTATTGTGTGCTTACGCTATGGTGTCTGGTGATTGTTTAGAATAGGTTTGTTGTGCCTGCTAAGTATATAAACTAACGATTGCCTAACGGCATAAAAAGACCGGGATTTTGGTAAATAAAGTTCCTGCTTTGCACCTGCCTGGGGAGTCCTTGGTGCTTCATTCCAGCCTTATCATCCCATCTCTACACCTTATCAAAGAGATCTCAAAAGAAAGTTTCTGGTGTTGGAAATACCTATGGGAGTCATTTATGAGTATTGTAAAGATGCAAATCTCTGCTCAACAAGAGGTCACTGAAGAAGAACTTGAGCTAAAAGATAGAACAATCAGTGTTATGGTAAGAAAACTCTGCAGACAAGAAAGCACAGCATTTGAACAATCGGGCCAGTGCTTTGTTGTAAAATTAAATAAATGCATAAAAGGCAAGGTTTGGACAGCCTTTTTTTTTTTTTTTCTCTGCAGAAGATGTTAGAAACCTGAATTTCCACAAGACAGTTTGGATATGGTAGCTGTTGATTTTGCAGAGTTTATAGCTGCTGAATATCAATGAGCTACAGATCCAAAAGTAAGTCTTTTGATAATTAGATTTCCAAAAGAAAATATCTGATATGTGTTCAGATTAATCTTGCCAGTAATTGCCAGTAATATTCTTTTAGTCCTCAGAGTATATAGTAAAACTCAGCAAATTTTAAAATGCTATGATGACAAGTAGGAAGTGGTCAACTAAGAGTATCAGCCTCTTTAGTCAAAGTATCTAAAAAACCCAATAATATGACATACTTATGAGGTGTTCCACAAAAATAAGGTTATTTCAACCATTGTTTTGGTTATTTTTTCCTCATTGTCTTTTTCTTTTCACATGGTCTATTATTTTTTGAAAAAATAATCTAGAGTCTTATCAAGCTGAAATCATTGAGATATGATAGTAAATCACTTTACTATAACACAGCTTTTCTATCGCAGATTTATTTGTGCATATTTACTTGAGCTTGTTGGATATTAGAGCCAATATCTAAGTAATCTACTTAAACATACCATGTTCACCTCAATTTGGAGAAAATAGGTCAAATTCTGACATCTACCGTGACTTCATTAAATTAGACTTCTGTCTTTCTGCTGCTGACAAACTGAGGGCAAATTTAGCCTGGAAATATTTAGGGTTCATCATTTTTGCTAATGTTGCGAGAGCAGCTTCAGCTTCAAGCTTATTGTGAAAGGTAAAAACTGTGTTTTGTGCATTTCTCTAGTTGTGTTACGTTAAATAAAAAAAAGGGGTTTGCTCTGATTTACTTTGGAAAATGTATTGTGCATATTAAGATCTCTTTTTTATTACTCTAGGAGATGAGTTTTGTCCATTGGGGTCGGGTTGCTTCTTGGGTAGTATAACCCTTCACCACTGGCGTGGGTAAGGTAAAAAGATAGCCTTAGCTGGAGGGTACTGTAAGGTATATATGTAAGTGTTGTGGAGTCTTGCTTTGTAAAGCCAGGAGCAACTTCTAATATACTGAATCCTGTGTCAGTGTAATAATGAATGGAAAACAGAAGGTAGAAGCTAGAGCAGTGCAAGAACAACCCACTGCACATCGGTCTAAATGACCTCGGAGGTCATATCTTGGTTTAGCCAAAACTGGTCTGCTTATTTGCAAAGGGGCAAACCTTTGTGGCTTCACTATGAAGAAATGTGCTGTCAGCTCTAATGAAAACTACTGGTCTCAGAAATTACAAAGAATGACTGAATGCTGTTATAAAAACACTTCATGTCAGAATATGAAAATATTGCTTATTTGTGCTGAAAATAATACTATTCTGGATGCTTTATACACATTCCAAACATTATACTTACTACTATGTACTGAAAATAACTGCTTGACAACATATTTTGTAGATAAGTACATAGTAAACCTTGCTTCTTTTTCCCCCATGGTGTACCACAGATGGAGTAAATGGGGCTGTAACTCCCCTGGGTTCTTAAAAATGCACCGCCTTAGTTCAGATGCTGTAGCTGCATCATTGCCTTGCTGCTAAAACTGTCGGACCCAGTCTGGCATACTGGATGCAAAGCCCTGCTAGATTAAACTGACAGCTTTGCTTAAAATCTCTTTATGGATTGTTAATCACCAAAACAGAGGCTATTCTGCAAGTATTTACTGGACTGCAAGTGTTCTTATGCCTGGGTAATCTGGTAGATTTGAAAGGTAATGGTGAGCAGCTATTCTGAACTGGTGAACAGCTACTCTGAATTAAGAACCACATAAAATACCAAAGCAGAAGCTATAACAAGAGTTTTGACTTATCTAATTAAAATTCTTGTCTTTCAACTTGGCATAAGTCCTTCCTTGGAATTCAAGGAAAGATTTCAGGATTTATTCTTAGAATGATCATTTTTAAATGACAGGAGAGATGATTGAAGTGAATAAAAGCTTTTTCTAGAAACACTTTGGATGTTTTGAATTTCCTTTTTTATTCATGATGTATGTTGAAACACAGAATACAGTTGGAATTATTGAAAATCTGTCTGCTTCTATGTCCACCTCCCTTCCTTATTTTTACCACAAACTAATATGTATGTGGATCTGTGAAATCTGTTTCAAAAATGATTTCTTTCATCACTTTTTTTCACAGAGTGCTTTTTCCTCCCCCTTAATTGTGGTTTGGTGTTTTGCTACTTACATAAGTTGATGTTGTAAAATTTAAGTAACCTATTAGTTCAGCTGAGGAGTTTATTTCCTGTGATTTGTTTTTAAATATTGGGTCTTACTCTTCCTTTGCCCTATGACAAATATATAGAGGAAATTAATGTTCCAAACGTGCTTGGAAAGCAGGTTTAACAGGAAAGGGAAAACTATATTTAGTAGGAAAGGAAAGTGTTAATTGTAATAGGATTTTGAGGAACATAAATACCATACAGAATTAACGTATTGTTTAAATGAAATTATATCAAGGAGGTGTCTAAATAGAAGAAATGCAAATTGTGATGTAGTAAGATACACGTTTTGCTAATATAGCTCATAGGTTGTATAAATATGTAGTGTTATTTTGGTAGTTTCTGAATCCTAATGCTGACTGAAATGTCTGGAAACTTTCACCTTCTTTTATAAAGTTTAACATGCACAAAAAACCACTTCTGCTTTTTTATTTTTGAAATTAGTAATTTAGCTAAAGCGTGTTTTACGTTCAAAATCCTGCATCAGAATCCAGCCACAGAAGTCCCAGCTGAAAGCAATCTAATGGGCAGAGGTGAGGAAAACAGCAGTTGAGGGATGCTAGAAAGATGAAAGTAGTTCTTATTTCAACCATGTGGCTAAGTGCTTTTGACTCAAAGGGATGTCAAGTGAATTCTTTAACCCATGCAAATGGAGTGCTCTTACAACTTAGCTCCTCTGGGCCCTTTCAAAGTGTGACAATTTCTGAATTACTTAATAAATTTTGAAGTATTTTAATTTCCTCAGTTTTCCTTACATGTTTATCAGACTTCCACAATGCTTAAGGTAGCAATTTGGAATCAGGCACAAAATAAAAAGGTATTTTATGAAGGTACCATTAATAGAAAACCTCGTGGTAGAGCAGTATCTCCTCTAAAGACAAGGTCCAGACTCTCTAACACACTGCATATTTAGCTGTCATCTGATGGAGACTGGAAGGCTTCCTGATGCACCATCCATTTCCAGGCCCCCTCCCACAGAGGGGTCTTTTATCACAACCCACAGTCTTGACTGCCGCTGAGCCCCTTCGGCTCTTTCATTGTCCGACAAGCCGTGGCAGCACAGCACCCTCAGAACCCTCATTCCTTTGCACTATTTAATGACCTAGTTAAAACTTACTGTTACAAAGTTATTTTTGTGGCTCTTGTGTTTTGGATAGCACAAGCGTAGGTCTTGAACTTTTCCTGTGCTGGTTTCCTGATTCACAGTCTGTGCCAGCTCCCACTAATATCAGGACTGGGGCCATTCCAGTAATTGTTTTGGATGGAGAGCATAGGAGGAGTCTTCAATTAAGCTCATTTTCAGCAGATTAACCTTTTATTTGCTGGTCTGTCTTCTAATTGCATTTTGTTTACATGACCTGTAGTTACGGTGTCATTGCAATATAATCATGAAATTTACATATTACAAAATTACTTTGATCTTTGCTAAATAACTAAGGGGCAGTGTAATGGAGGCAGACATACTCCTGGAAATGTAAGCTTCCAGATTTCTCTTGCTACCAATCTCTCCTATTTGGGATTTGTAGCTGGAGAGCTATGTTTTTAATAAACTGTCCGTCTGACATGTACTGAATGTACTGAATGTCTGCAAGCAATTTCTTTTGTTTTTCTTTTTTAACCTTTGTTAATGGACTGTCAGGTATAGTTGGGTTAATAGCTAAAGGACTTGTAATTGTTATCTTCAGTAATATTTAATGTTAGTTGTTTTATTACCACTGTGAACAGAGTGGATGAAAGTCAGAAATGGTAAGTCTTGTACCTGTTTGAAGTGGGAGGGGTTCCACAAAGGTGTTCAGTTTACCTCAAAATGTGTTTCTTAATGTAGTGAAACTGCATCGTTCCCCTTTTAAGTTAAAGGGACATCTACAATGTGAGTTTCACAAAACTCGAGGTTTTTTTAAATGATTTCAGAATTTTAATTTATACTATAATTTTTATGAATTGAGTGATTTAAATATGTGTTTCTTTTTGGGGTTAAAATTATAGAATTTTATATAATGATAAGTATTACTTAGGTACAAGTTACACTTCTGGTTCTGCAGTTCACATATTTTAATTTGCTCCAATATGAATTTATGTGTCTATTAATGTCGTGATTTAGAAATGGCATTTCCACTGAAACATCCCAAACCATGTAGCTATTACCAAACTTTACCGTTAAGCTAATATCAGTATTTGGAACAACAAAGACAAAAATAAGGTAACAGTGCACTGTGTCAAATATGATCTTAAACTGCAGTTGTTTAATTTAGCATTTCATCCCTAGAGTGGAAATTACATTATCCCCATTATTGCCATTACTATTATAGGTTATATCATTCATCAGTCAGCCACTTGTAACATTCTTTTTTCAAGTAACTACAAAAATTAATACCACTCTATTTTCCTTTTTTTTTTTCTTTTCTGTTTTATGGGTTTGGGTTTTTGTTGTTGTTTTGTTTTGCTTTAGTGTTAGTTAATTGTTTCAAATACGGAAGAAAAAATTTCATGGGCAGTTTCACAAGGGTACGAGAGCAGTAGATTGGCCCAAACCTGAAGAGTGGGAAAGTGAACAATGGAGGCATGTTTTCATTTGATTAGAAATATTATTCTTTGGAACTCAAGGTGCAAATTATCCTGTGCCATAATGTTCCTTTCAAACACACAAGATAAAATTTGCATATCTAAATTGGATCAGCTTGAATGAGCTTCCCTGCTGTCTCATCCCCTCAGCTATAGTCTTTCTGGAATGGCCTGCAGGTGGATCCAAATAGTAATTTTTAAGTCTATTTTTAAGAGCATCTCTGAAATAAATATTTTTTTCTTTTAGTTTTTTATTGATTTCTTGCAATGAACATCAGCAAAGTTTCTCCTATGACTCAACTGAGTATAATGTACATGATAATTAGAGGTTTGAATTTAACTGTGCTTACACTGGCTTTAAAAATAACAATTTAAACTGGCTAAATAAAATCACAATTGTTTCATATTGTTAAAATAGTCTCCTCTCCTCTCCTCTCCTCTCCTCNCCTCTCCCCCCCCTCCCCCTCCCCTCCCCTCCGTAATGTTTTATCATAAATGTGACAACTTTTGCCGTTCAAGGGAAGACCCTGCAAACAATCTTGTACAACACTGGGTTTTTCTTCTGTTTTTTAAAGGTAGACTCACTGATACTGTGCTGATTCAGATTGTTATTCTCCCTTTCTATAAACATCTTTCTCATAACTTTGATAATATTTTATTACATTAATCAGGATGGAAATGTATAGACTATTTTCACCTCTACTAAAACAATTATATTCTTAATAGATTTTTATCAGGTGTTAGGGGAGACCTCATCATGGTCTGCAGCATCCTCATGAGGGAAGGTGGAGGGGCAGGCACTGATCTCGTCTCTCTGGTGACCAGTGGAGAACCCAAGGGAATAGCAGGATGGTGTGTAAGTGGAAGCTTAGGCTGCATATTAGAAAAAAGTTCTTATCTGAGAGGGTGGGCACTGGAACAGGCTCCCCGGGGAAGTGGTCACAGCACCAAGCCTGGCAGAGTTCAAGAAGCTTTCGGGCAAAGCTCACGGCACAATTTTTGCTCCAGGAATTGGACTCGATGATCCTTGTTGCTCCCTTCCAACTCAGAATATTCTATGATTCTGCTATTCTAATTAATTTCATCCAGCTGCTCAATTTATTTTGTATTCATTTGGTAGTACGACTTCTGATGTATCAAGGAGAAATGTTAAAAGAAATAATTTAATGTCTGTGGACAACAGGGCTACAGCTCAAAGCAATACTTTATTTCCTGTAAAATTATAGAATGTTTTAAGGGTAATATTTTTACAGTGTCTCCTTGATGTATGTAAAATAAATGGTAGCACAGTCTTAGGCTATAATGGTTTCTGTACCAAGGAATGGATGACTTAAAGCTTATGCCAGTTCATCAGTGTTTTACTAGTTGTCCATGTAGTTTAACTACCAAATGTTGATGTAAGAATAAGGAGCGTGTTGTCAAGATGGTCCTTGGGCTCCATTAAATGAACAAATAGAAGCAGGAAAGGATTTGGCGTCAACAGAGTTTCTCCAAAGCCTCTGTCCAAGGTGCTGAGGTTTAGTGTTCGTCAGCATTGTGGGATGGTACCACACGTGCTGAGGGACTGGCTCAGGTGGATGAGCTGTGCTCTCCTGCCACCACTGTGCTTATCTCAAGGTTATATTCTGGGTAGGTTTTGGGTTTAGAGGCTTTTGGTTTAGGTTTGGGTTGGGTTGTGAAGTTTTGTTTCTATTTTTGTTGTTGCTGCTGTTTTGTTTCTGTTTTGGTTTTGTTTCTAAACTTCTTATCTGGTCCGTGTAGAATGTTAGAGTGTTATAGAAAAGTCTGATTTGGTTTAGTAGTTTTATATACAGGTGGCTAAACCGGTGGTCCGCATTTGGTGGTTTTATATACAGATGGTCAATATTATCAACTCTATCAGTTTATCTACTTGCCTTAGTTCAGGTTGGTGTTTCTGTTTCTTTATGTAGGTGATCTGAAGACTCTATTCAGTTCTATAAATAGCTCTGATTTTTGTATTGTTGGAGTTTGTTTCTCTTGTTCTTGCCAAAGTAATTTGAAACTTTATGAGAATAGGCTAGGATTACTGCCGTATCCCATGATAATGGTATTCATATGTTAGTAAGAGAAAAAAACCCACTCTAATTAGTGTTTCTGGATGCAACATTAGCATTGCATGTTTGTTTTTTTTGAAGATCGCAGTAACTGTCTTCTTCCATCTGAGTGACATTCAAGGAGGTGTGATTGGCCTAAAGTCCAATGTCTATGTCTACCTCACGGAGCCTAAACTTTTATACTACTACAGTAAGAGGTTATAATACTACTTCTGGAACAACACCTTGGATACCATTGGTGGGGGAATAAGGAATAAGAGATATTCCAGTGGTTGTTCTTTGACTGTAGGATTAGTTCTCTTGCTTTAGGCTTTTAGGGAATACAATAAGGTCTAAGTCTTATTTCTGTTATGGGCAACATAAAATACCACCATTTGGGGAGAAGATTCTGACCGTGTTGTGATGGGGAGAGGGCGAGTTGAACTCTAGACAATAGACTGCTGTTGTACTCCATTTGTTAGTGGACCAAACAAGGAAGGATGGACCCTGTGCAGGAAATCTCACTTGTGCAAACAAACATGCACATCTTGAAAGTTACCTGACAACGTGCCACACTTAGCACTGCAGTGACTTGGCACTGAGCTGAGGAGAGGAGAGAAGGCAGCATTCTCTCTAACTGGTCCCAGAGTCTGGCTTTGGGCAGTGGGTTAGTGACAGCCTGCACTTCTCCAGATTTGGGCACTCTGCATCTGCAAGGTACTGGGCCTGTGTGTAACCAGTACTTCCCCACAATCTCTTTTTGTGTGTGTGTGTGTTACCCAGACAGCCACAGACCACCCAGGAAATCAGCCCATAGTAGGATCAGGTTGCATCTTTACTGACGTTTAGGTGTTATTCTGGCACCTGCTGATTCATGGCCTGTACTGATGTTCATAACATTTCAACATAAGGCACGTTTCCAAATGTGTATCCACACCATTGATACCATGTTGTAGTGCTGAGAATAGATTGAGTAGAACAACATTTTTGAATATTGTAACTATTCAAATTAATTTATATACCTACATATGTTAACATAATATGTTCACCAAATTATAGGTGTGTTTGGCTTTCTAGTGAAATCTTAGGCAATATGCCATAATAGTTTAATAATCTGTAATGAATTTGCTTGCTGTTGTCTCTCTGGTTAATCCTCAGTCTTTTAAATTGCATTTACTGTTTATAATCCAATGTATTTCAGTAGAGCAGACACAACACTTGTGCTAAGTGTCGTTTCTCATCTTTCAGTTCTTAGTGTTTACCATCAGATAGAACATGGATTATTAGTTCATTAGGGAAAATCAGGGTACAGAAAAGTTAATTAATAATGAAAGAGTTGCTTCTGTGTAAGACAAGAAATGCCTTCAAAGTTTTCCAATAATCTTTGTTAAAAAATTGTGTGCGCTTTGCAAAGAAAGCATTTGTTCTGCGATAGTGAAGCTAATTATTCTCAGCACACACTAGCTATGTCAAATTGCAAAACGAACATCAGACTCTGTGTGTTGTAGGAATTAAAACACCATCAGTTGAGTTAATGAAGAGCATACAATGAATATGATCTCATTTTTGCAATGCAGTTTAAGTGAAAGCCTTTTAAAAACTGATGCAAAAATCATAATTTAGGGAGGAAAACAAACAATAAAGCAAATGTTTGCTATCTATTTTAATTACTTTCTGCTTAGAGGTATGCATTAGGATTATTTATTGTTTGATTTCAAATTATTTCTCTTAAATGGTTTAAGAATACAGTGGCTAATGATCCATTCTGAAATCAAATGAATAGAGTCTTCTGTATTCCATTATACAAAGCCAAAGAAACTGATTTTTTTGATTGTTTCATTGTGATATCATGTGACGATCACTACTTGAAATTATAGATTAGCATAAGCATGGGAAAGTGAAACAGAATATGAAACACAGAAGAGAAAGGGAATTAGTGCAATTTTTTTTTTTCAAATGGGAAAAAAATGAGAGTGGATTTCTGAATTATGTACCAAGCATATGAATGTAATGCAAATGCCATCCCCTATTAATATTTCAATTATTTTTCTTTCTGTAGAATTTCTTACAAATACAGCACTATGAAAATCTCTCTGTAATAGATGATCTCTTTGAAACTTTTTAAATGTTTGGTGGAAAGAAGAGGTTTTGTCCTGGCCAAAAATAATAGCAATTTTCTTCTTGCATACATGTAAAAGATTGGAAGATTTATTTTCCTCCTTTCTGCCAAAGATTCAAGATGTGTGTTTCTTCCCTGTGTCAAAATTATGTACACACCTAGAAAACTTAGGACATGAAGTCAGAAGCCTCAGCTCTTAAACAGAAGCAAGGAACATTTATTGTACTTCACCAGTCCCTTCAGATATCAAAATTAAGTCTTGGGAGCTCAGAGGAAGCCCTGTCAAACTGCCTATCTGCAAACCAAGAATAATTTTTCTCAGAGATCATTGCAGTCAAATAACTCAATATAGTTAAGTTTTATAGTTTAAAAAAACCCATGATTCACAAGGTTGGAAATCAAGCAAGTGTTTTTTTGACTGCCAGTAAACCAGATATTGATAGAGAGAGAGGATTTGGTATAAGCATATGCATATTTAAATTGTTTGACATAATGGAGTTCTTTCCTGAATCCTGTCAGTATATTACTTTGCTATGGCAACCCTGTAGCTTTACAGGGGATGAATTTATTGAATTGCACCCTCCTTTAGCCTAGGTGAGGTACAATGTGTCTGGCTAGTCAGTGAGTTTCAGTATTTAAGATGTATTCAAAGACATGAGATATTTAACATCCTTTAGATAAGACCATGTACAATAATCAGATTTGGGCAAACTTCTACATATGTTACGGTTTTGCTTGTATATCTGTAGAAAGGAGAAAGGACTAAAATGATGTGGGATTTAACTTTCAGTTATCCTCCAAGGTTTCCAAAGCAGTTTGCTTATAATGGTTTTTTAATAGCTTTTGGAGGAAGCAGAATATATTTTTTGTTTTCTTCATATTTCTTCATGTGAAAGTCTGAATTATTTGATTTTGTAGTTGATAAAGAAAAATATTAAATAGTAACATAAAAATAGCTTTTGTACATGTTTAAGGAATGAAAATACCTCTGAGTCAATCTGTCTGATGGAGACATTAATATTTGAGCATATGAAGAAGTGTCTGCATCCACTCCAAGTGGATGGAGGTGGACCTGGTGGTGAGAGTAGTTTAGCAACATATTGCAAAAATTGCTATTTTCCTTTCACTGTGTGGGATGTTTCAGAAAAGTAACCTTATACTTAGGCACCGATATATCAGCCAGACAACTAAAGTTGTGTGTTGTATCTGTATTTATATATGGGGGCTAAGAGAATTTAAGCTGACATAAATTATGTTAGTATCTAGTTAGCATATTAATTTTAATATGTGTATTTAAGTCATTAATATGAAATAATAATAACTTTTTTTTAATCCTATTTTTGCACTGGTAAATAATGTCCATCTATTTACCTGAACTCCGGTTGTTGTTTTACCTGAACTCAGCTCTAGTTTTATTGCTAATACCGATAATTTAGAAAACATTTTTCAGCAGCACACAATGCATCATGATGTGTATGCAGAAAAGTCAGTTATATGTGGTTGTGATATGAGCTATCTTGGTGCACAGATTTGGATATTTGCTTTCTTTTTGCCATAGAAATATTGGTGCAATGAAATGGAGGCAAGGATGGTACTCAGCAGCAGAGGAGGAAGAAAAGGCAGCACTTCAGAGAATGGGAGGTTTTGTTAACACAGCTCAGCATTTTGCAACTAATCGTTGTGGTTTGAAATTATAACTTTTTTTCATTAATATGCACTTAGAATTTGTTAACTTTGTGGTCTTCCTTATTTAGATTTACTTTTTGCATTGTAGTTTACTCCAGAGTTGACTTCAGTGAGTGACCTATAATTTTCAATAGTAAGATTGATCAGTGGATTTGCCTTCCACCTCCCAGTAAAGCAACTACCATATAATGGAAGTATGACAAATAGAACACACTTGTGAAGTTTTAGATAATATTAGAGAGGGAGGGATTTATTTTGAGATATTATCTTTAGTGCTGTAACTTCCATTATAACCTAAGATTCTGCAAAATATTATTATTAATGATATAACAGGATTCTATCTTAGGGCTTAGTTAGTTAGCAAATCCCAACTGAATCTTGATATTAATTTAGAGTGGTTTAATTCTCACCTCATCTTACCCTGTGTCTGAATGGTGTGAGATACATTAATCAGTTTACTGAAGTTATACTTGTCTTGTTTATTGATCTGTTGAAGCCAGCACAAAACACACAGCTGTACTTTTGTCCAGCTAAATTGGGACTCTTAAGCAGTTAACAAATTATTAAAAGCTATTTCCACCTATATTTTGTTTGTCACTACTACCGAGTCAGTGCATTTCTGGAAACCACTAAACGTACTCATTAAGTTTAAAAAAGCTGCACCAATGAAACATCAACTCAGTAAAGAAATCAGCCTTGTTTAATTTTCTTATTAATTTGTATTACTTAACTAATTTGAGAATTGATAACAGAATGTTTGGGTGATTTATGGCCTGAAAAAGAAGACCAACGTTTCCCTCCTTGAAAATGGAAATTGGCTTGTCAGACATTTAGATGAAGAATGATCAATCAATAGGATTTTAATAAGGAAAAGGTTTAAAATTGACTGAAGGTGGCTTTTGTTTAAGGTGATTTGGTATGTGCATATTACTAAGCTCTCCCTGGAGAGGATTTTCAAAGACAATAATGGGCACTGATTTTCTTTGTTTATTTCATTCTCTTTCTGTTCCTCTTGCCAGGGATTTCAGTACTTACCTCTCCATTGTGTCTTTGAAATCTCCCTGCCTGCTTTTCAGGTCCTGTCAATAATTTTAATTATTTGCATTTACAGCTATGAGTTTTAACCACTATTTTTTTCCAGTATGTCTGTTGTGTGGATAAACATTTATTTTCAGCCTAAGTTCATGCCAGACATTGGGGCTAGCTGTTCCCACTGATTTTAGGAACTCAAATTTTATAAGTACATGCATGCATTGGAGGAACAGAGTTGACTTGGAAAGACCCATTAAAATCCTGTATTTTGGTTACCTATTGGAAAATCTAGTATAATGGGCTTGGAGTTAAAAACTGGTTCTAAATGGCAGTTATGGTCAACTGGGTTGGTTTGTTTTCTCCATCAGTGAAGTCCCTACTGGGCTTTCTGAAACTGATATAACTAAAGTTAGATTAAAAGAGTTCCATTCTGTGTGCAGTCTTATTCACATACCTATACAAACTGTAGATCCACATGAAATGTGTTAAA